>CM023540.1:50780145-51380145 GCA_013350335.1 Chimonanthus salicifolius | reverse complement strand
TGTTTCAGCCCTAATGTATGGCTGAAACCCCTTGGGGGACCTAACCGGATAAAAAGGGCTATGATCTTAAATGGAAAAGATTATGGAATGATGTAGGGGTTGATGGAAATCAAATGGATCGTCAGTTTGATTTATTTATGTGTTATATGTAATAAGGTAACGGGATTTCACAAACGGATGTACAATCGGCTTGACGCGATCAGCGATCTGTCTTGACGAAAACGCAAGGATACGATATTTGGACGTTGGTAGGATTCCTACCTTATTGATGCACTTGGACCTATGTATATGATGGTTTTTATTCCTATGCGTTATGATTTATTTTTGGTATCAAAATGCTATGTTTAAAGGAATGGAATTTCAATGCTATATGTTTAATGTGAAATGGCATTATGCACTCACATCTCATGCATGGCATGTGAGGGATCATATGAGGGGAGTCCACGATCCATTTGGATATCCGATAAACAAACGTGGGGAGGGATCCGCACTGATTCCGATATGATGTTTGACATAAAAGAGGAGTCCACGCCCCGTTCGGCAGGATCGATAAGGCATACGTGGGGAGTCATGACAATGTTTACCTTGATGTGGATTGTATATCAAGAGGAATACTTATGTGATTGTAATATGGTTGATGGGTGGGATTCATGGCATATGACACCCATGGCATGGCATTGACTTGCATGATTTTGACATTATATATTTATGTGATTTTTATACTAATCCATGTGCTTGACCCTACTCGGAATACCTACTGGGCGCGTTGGCTAACGCCCTACTTCAACCTTAGATGATGATGCAGGGAATGGACGGAGCGAAGGGTGTGAGCGGAGCCAAACTTAGGAGCTTGGATGATCTAGATTTATTTTATTTAAGTTTTTTTATTTTGGACAATGTAATTTGAGTAATTAGCATTTTGGGACTGTAATAACTTAGAACTATTCTGCTATGGGTTGATTTTAATTTTGGACATGTTTAAAGATTATTTTATGTGATGGACTTACCTTGCTTAAAAATGGATAGGAATAGTAACTCTATTATAATTCCGCATTATGATTTATTCCGCAAGTATAGCCTTATTGCGTGTGAACCGTTTTGGTGGACTTAGTCCACGTACACGCATGGTTGGCCAGTTAAGGGCCAGGCTTTGGAAGCTTGGACTTAACTCATGTCGTGATGTCCCGCTCTCTATCACTCATTATTTCAAAAAAAAATATATAAACTCTGATTTTCGGCGAGTGAAAAAGGGCGAGGCGTTACATAATCGATATGTCTGTCACACCGATCAGTCTATTGACCGACATGTCGCCTACACTAAGAGGTACAGATTGCAGAACGATCATCCTTGATACGTGCAATTTGATGGAGTCCTATTCTAAGCATGGCATACATAGTTTTATTCCAGCGCATAGATATGTTAAACATAACTTATCAAATCATTAATCATGCACATAATCAATATTTCACATATATAATTCAAAATACTTTGAATAGAATGTATGGATTTCCAAGTAGAATATGTACTATAGCCAGGAAGAGTACATTCCAGACTTGTATTTAGCCAGTTTTTCTCTCCTCATGTCACAACATTTTGTGCTATGTAAACTCACTTGGTCTCTTGTGAGTCCATTTGTAGTGGTCTAAGATATGTAAGTGAATCTTAAACCAAAACAATACATGATTCATGGTCTATCTCCTACGAGCCAAAATGGTTGAGTTTGGTCTCTCGTACACATTCCTTCGGTCAAATCTTGGTGATCCAAACATTGGATATCTCAATTTCTTCAAAACTTGGCTGAGATGTCTCAACAAATTGTCTTGCCTTGGGTTTATCTTCATTTGAAGGATCCGACTATTTGGTCTTGGTGGGTATCTTTTAAAATTTACCATAGGACTTTGGAGGTATCTTTTAGCATTTACATCTTGAGTTTGTTTTTGGGGTTTATTATCCAAGTACCTCTTTCTAAGATTGTATTCATTTCAGGAATGTCCAAACTTGTGGCAATAAAAACAACTAACCTTGTGGGTTTTAGACACATATTCCTTAACAAACACAATTTGGTTGACGGTCCATTGGTTTTCAATGAAGAGCCAAGACCTGACCTGTCACCAAACCTTTTACCCATTTTTAAGAGTCTTTCCAATTTTTATTCTCATTGGGTAAATTTATCATAAAACTTTTCTTTATGGTTTCTTAAGTCTTGTACTTCTATAGTCAATTCAACCACATGTTTTTTAAGATTCCCTTTAGTGTTACTCAGCAGATTGATATCATCCCTTTGTCTTTTCAATGATTCTTGGAGAAATACTTCAATTTCTTTGATTTTTAACACTTCTTCATTTGAAAATTTCAACTCTAAAGCAAGAGAGTTATAGTCTTTCCTTAAGACCTCCAGTTGGTTTGCAAGTTTCAATTTTTCAGATTTAAATGTATCTACCTTCTTAGCCAACTTCTCACTTTCTAGATAAAGAGCATTGTAAGATTCTTGAAGGTGATCTTCCTCATCAAAATTTTCTGTACTATCCTCATCTCCACTTGAATTTCCCTATTGATTATTAGCAACAGAGGCTATGAAACATTTTAATTTTTCACCTTTCTCCTGATTCTTCAATTTGTTACTAAATGTGGAACCTTCTGTTGAATTATCCAAAAATGTACAAGAATTTTCAATAGACTTATCTTGGATAAAAGTCCAATTATCTTTGCCATGGGATTCATGTTTTTTCTCTATTTTTGTTTTTAAATAAGAGTAAACAAATAATAAATACAAACGAGTACCCATTATGGTGTTCTAGCTCGGATCAACTTGGATGATTAAATCTTTGTAAACAACACTAGGCTCTGATACCAATTGAAAGTTCCCTTGGGAGTTAGAACAACATGACTGACCCCAGAGGGAGAGAGGGGGGGACGGGGGGTGAATAGGTCAATCTAATATCGTTGGTCTTTTTTTTTAAATTATCTTGATTAATTAATTAAGTCCAGCGGATATACCAATCAAGTGAGTGTGTGTTAGCAAATGTGATTAAACAATCAACTCAAGAAAATAGCTCTAACACCACAAATAAGGACACAAGATATAAAGTGGTTCGGTTCGCCAGCCGACATCCACTGTTAGGACTCGCTCAACCTTGAGCTATCCCAAATTCACTATGTGGGGACTTACACCCTCACAATTAGAGTAGGAATTCCACCTCACTCAATCGGATGAGAATTTCACCCACCACTATGCCAGAGACGACGCTCTAGTGTTTTTTTATAGTGGTTCCGGAGCAAATTCCCCTTAATCCACTTTCGGGTCAAAGGTTTTAAAATAAAATAAAACCAAGAAGCACTTTCCATGAAGCTCTTTCTCACTGATGTGTGCTTCTTGAATATTCCACCCACTGAGTGTCGACGCTCCTCCTTTTAGCCACCGTATAGCAATCACTAACCCTGGGTGGTAAGGAAACTTGGTTGAACCAAAGCTTTCCTAGATTAAGTCTTTTCTTTCTCTTTTCCTCACTGACAAACTCAATCAATAGATTGGTTGATAAAGGCTTTTCTTTCCTCCTCCCTTTCTCACTTTCAGACACAATTAATAGATTGGTTGTTTATGATTCTTCTCACAAGAGTGTTGATCGTTCCTTAGAATGTATAACTCTTTTCAACTCAAGAAAGATAGTAAAACGATCACCCAACACTCATATTTATAGAGGAGTCTTAAAGGTCTTTCTGACTATCCAGGACTGACAGGTCGGTGGCAACGGTTGGTCAGTGTTCATATTTATTACTGTTAAACCACCCAATCGTTGCGCATTAAATGCACTCCCAACGGCATAATTACTTCCCGGTCGACATGTCTGTGTCGCCAATGGGTAGACAGTTATGGTACCGATAGGTCGGTCCATACGAAAGGCTCAGTCTGGGGCAAAGTCATGCTTACAGTAGTTTCTAGTTTAGAAACCTGTTACCCAGAACGACTTGTCGCCCTTTACCGATGGGTCAATCCTGTTACTCTCAACCAGTCTTGAAATACAGAGATGTCTGTTTTATCGAGAGCCCATTTGAGTTCACAGTTCAGAATGCATAAGTCTTTTACCGACAAGTCGTTGACCACGAGGGGTCGTTTAAGTTCATCACCGTGGAGTCGGTGCATATGAGACTCTCGGTTAGACGCATATCCAGAATGACAGTCCAATGATTATGAACTTCTGTCGACCAGTCCTTGACCACGATGGGTCGATTCTGTCTCCACCGAGGGGTCAATGAGAGCGACTGGGCGAGCTGACAGTGAACATATTTCATATTTCCAAGTTCATTGTCCAGCATCCTCTCTTAGGTTTCTTTATGGATTTACCATTTGTTCAACTAAGCCTAGATATAATCCTCTCTAAGGTGTGGGTACCACCTAAGGTCATCTATGGCCAAATACTTATTTTCATGATTGCCATACTCATGAGCTTTGAACTTGGTGGAGCATAATCTTCACTCTTGATCATCTTGAGTCTTCAAGCTTCTTAGCAAATGCTTCTTCCCGAGTCATGAAATTAACAAACACGGACTTGGCCAAGCTGGGGCACTATCACCATGGATTTTGTCTTAGGATTGCCAAGGACCAATGAGGTATGAACAACATACTAGTTGTGGTGGATATATTTTCAAAGATGGCACACTTCATTCAATGCAGGAAGTCTTCAGATGTTTCACATGTGGCGGCATTGTATTTGAGAGAGGTTGTCAACTTGCATGGCATTCCCAAGTCTATCATCTTCGACAGAGATACGAAGTTCATGAGTCACTTCTGGCTTTCTCTATGGCGATAGTTGGGTACACAATTGAAGTCTAGTAGTGCCTATCATCCACAGACTGACGATCAAACAGAGGTGGTTACTAGAAGTTTGGGTAATCTCCTAAGAAGTTTGATTGGATGGAGACCAAGGCAATGGGATTTAATTTCTCCACATTCTGAATTCGCCTACAATCGTTCGAAAAGTCGTACGACAGGTCACAGTCCATTTTAGGTTGTATATGGTTCCAATCCAGCAGTATGTTAGATTTGGTACCATTACCTTCAAGGGGACCAAGATCTCAAGCAGCCGACGATTTGATTGCAGAGATCAAACATTTGTATGAGCAGTATGTCACAAGATTGAACAGAGCAATCTCAAGTTCAAAGAAGCTGCAAACAAACACAGAAGACGGACCATTTTTTATGCAGGTGATATGGTATGGGTACACCTCCGGAAGGAGCGATTTCCAACGGGTACCTATGGTAAACTAAAGATGCACAACATAGGTCCGTGTGAGGTTCTAAAGCGGATCAATGATAATGCTTATCAGATGAAGTTTCCAGAGGGTCTCAGTATTTCTGATGTTTTCAATGTGTCCGACTTGAGCATCTATCGTGGAGATGAAGATTTCAACTATACAACCTCTAGGACAAGTTATTTCCAGGACGGAGAGAATGATGCAGACATTGGTGACAAAAAAGACGAGATTTTGGCCATCGTGTTTGATTTTTATGAAAACTTTCATGGGAAGTCCAATAACAATGAATGTTATCAATTGGGCCAAGGAATCCAGCCCAAGAGTTCAGTTTGTGCTAGGCCCAATGACATACCCAACAAGAGCAGGCCCAGTGGCCAAAGAGGATCAGCTGACTTTCATTCAGTGGCACGAAAGTGTTCCTAATTGAATTGGGACTTGTGGTTGTCGACTGAGATAACTTAGGTAGTTGTTATTTACAACACGTAAGGGTTTTAGTTTAGGAATTGCTTTCATTAAGAAGTTGTTATTTTAGAATTTTCGGATGTGATTAGGGAGGGTCGGCTCCTTTGTTTAAACTTAGAACTTTCCTTTTTATTTTCATTTGTACAGTCGGTATTCTTCCTTATAAATAGCCTTGTAATCAGCCAGATTGGACACGAAATTTTATGAATAAAAGTCGAGTTTTATTTTCCAGCAATTTGTAAATGCCGTGGAGTCTATCTGCTGCGTTGGTCAACATTTTTATCTTTGGATTGTCCCCAGGTTCAGCGTTAAATAGAGGATTATTGTCTCTGTTAGAACCCAGGAGTACAGGCATATCCAACAACCATCGTGGATTCTCTGTTTTCTTCCCAAGCAAACCAGGGGTTTTCTTTGTGAAAATTGTGTGCTGCAACTTATTGCAGATTTATTTGGTAGACAATTGCTGCCCAATTTGCAAGTTCTTTGGTGATTACAGCTAGCAACCAGGTGACTTATATCTTACTCTGTTCAAGCACACATATTTGGGGTTCTGCTCGGTTCATCCAAACCCAGGCTGCAGGTTTTTTTTTTTACTAAAATTCCAAGTTGTTTTGTGCAGTCCGCCTGAGATCAACTAAGCGGCAGAAGTGCCCAAAGATACCCCCTGTTTCACGACGTGTTCATAGTCAGTTCCACCATCAGTAAAGAGCCTTCGTCGGTCCCTTCTTCCTTCTTGCTGACTTCCAGTGCATACAGGTGTGAGTGGAATCTTTCACTGTTCGAATCAGCGCATTCCTCTAAGATTTATTTCCAGATCCAGTTGTCTTTTCATTTCAACTTGTGATTCAACTAGCCGTATTGTTGGGTCAGTATTATTGGTCCCATTGAAATCATATAATTTTGATATTGCACTCGTGTTATGCAAATTATTATTTAAGCTTCCGCGTAGTCATCGAGTTTTGTCCACTTAGCCGACATCAATATTTAATGTTGACTCATCCCTAAAAACATTGGATCCATTGGAAACTTGGCCTCGTTGATGGGTAAATGCCGTACTTTGAAAAGTAGCCTGATTGCATGAAACCAAATTGGTTAAGGCTTTCAAGATTTGCAAGGATTTTGAACCCAAATTCCTGGTGAGCGTAAGAGATGATGAGTTGTCTCTCCCACTTTGCATTAGATTTGTTGTTGGAAAACATAAAATCTACCACTATTTGTAAACGGATGTCAGTGATTTTTAGAGAAAATAGATATATCCAACATGTGAATCTGAATCTAAATTTGGGTGGATAAAAATGTATTTAATAAAAGTCCAAATGCAATTAGTTTCATAAAAATTGGTCAAGTATATAAATCTTGATGATTTTTCGAAGTGGAGGATTAGCTTATGGAAAATAGAAAATCGGTTATTGTTGCAATCTTTTAGAATTTATTTGACCTATCTAATGAACTCATAAATTAATGAATTTTTCAGAGAAGACCACTCCTTAAGTCTATTTCCATTGTGGTATACCTTGTACCCAAAATCGCTGAGACATTATATGCAAATTCAAGAGTAATTTGATCATTTTAAATCTATAATAGTCCCTAATTTTTTCTAAAATGTCAAATTCACCTTCTAACTTTGTTCACATGTTCATAAATAATTGATTGCACCACAAACGTGAGGTGTTCCAAAAGCTGTCATGTTGCAATCATGATTATTATCTATAAATGACTTGTTTTTTTATAAGTGATGAACATTACGGCATTATATATTCTGCATGGTACACATCAGTACTCTAGTGAATTTCTCCCTCTACGTCATAATAAATGTGCTTTCAAGTACTTGTTAAACTTTCAAATTGAAAGTTGGCATTCAAGTATGAAAGTCAGTTGTGCTCTACTCGCTGCCTGTGTTGTAGAAGTTGCTTATGCCGCTCATGGAGTTAGCTCTAACGTGAATCGACTTTCACTTGCACTGACTACGATGCTTACACGATCATGTTCAATGTTGCTCCCAACCAGCCAGAGTGCTTGCACTGACTTGTATTTTCACTTGATTCAACCTCATTCCTCAACAACAAAGTAAAGCTTGAAGTGGTTTATGTACACTCTAATCTTGTCACTTTTTTAAGTAATGTTATAGGCGGAGGCGACATTCGACTTACATTGTCTTCAATGTGCCTAGGTCCCTTGTCAATTAATTAGGCAAGACACATTCCTTTTAGAAAGGTATAATTAGTAAGGCCACCATTCACGCTATTCTACATATGGAGAGAGTGCGCTAAGTGTTGGGGAATTTTTCCGATTAACAACGGAAGCAAAAATATCAAACCAAACAATCAATAATCACACAAAACACAAATTTATGTGGTTCGGCCGATCAAGTCACCTTATTGTCAATTCCATGACCTAGATAAGCATTGCTTTGGAAGAATGAAGCAAGACTCATAGAGTGATTAAGATTGAATCAAGACCTCAAGATGGAAGATCAAGTTGAAAATTCAAGCATCACCGAGTGTATGGCAATCACACTGGTAAATTGGCCATAGATGACCTTAGGATGGAACCCACACCTTTAGGCGGACTTTGCCTAGGCTTAAAGAACATCTTGGTAAAAAGATTATGAAGCCTAAGTGCACCCATGACAGCCAACAGAACAAGATAGCTCAAAGATGGAAAAACTGTTTTACTGTAAGATGATACATCGAGTATGTCGACCCATCAACTGGGACAGGACAGATCCATCGTGGTCCTCGATATATCGGTCGAAACGACAAAGGTTTTGGTTGGAAGCCACCGTTGAATTGGGTCACTCTAAGATAGATAGCATCGTGCAAACAGACCCATCGATGAGGACAGGACAGACCCATCGATGCGCACAACATGTCGACTTGGGTTTGACAAGTTTCTGGACTTAAAATTCTCTCTGCATGGTATTGCCTCAGGTCGATATTATCGACAGAACCAACCCATTTGTTAGTGCACCGACTTTGCTGAGTCCCTGTTTGTCAATTCCATGACTCGAGAAGAACCACTTGTTAAGAAACTTAAAGACTCAATATGATCAAGAGTGAAGATAATGCTCCACCAGTTTCAAAGCTCATCGTCATGGCAATCACAAAACAGGTATTTGGCCATAGATGACCTTAGGTGGTACCCACACTTTGAGAGGACCATTCCTAGACTTAGTTGAACAAATGGTAAATCCATAAAGAAGCCTAAGAGAGGAAGCTGGACAGTGAACTGGAAGTGAACTTGAAAATATGAATTAAGTTCACTGCCAGCTCGACCAGCCATACTTACCGACCCTCGGTGGAGACAGGATCGACATATTATGGTCAAGGACTGGTCGGCCAGATTGACAGAAGTTTTGGATCAAAGAACTATTATTCTAGGTATGCCTCTAATCGAGAGTCTCGTATGCATTGACCCCTTGATGATGAACTTAAAAGACCCCTCGTGGTCGAAGACTCATCGGTAAAGGACTTGTGAGTTTTGGACTGTGAACTCAAGAGGGCTTTCGAAGAAATAGACATATCGATATATCAAGACCGATTAAGAGTACCAGAACCGACCCCTCGATAAAGGGCGACAGGTGGTTTTGGGTAAGACAGGTTTCTAACTTGAAACTACTGTCAGCATGGTGTTGACCCAAATCGAGACACTCGTATAGACCGACCTCTCGGTGCCATAATTGTCCACCCATCGGCGACACCGACCTGTCGATGGGGAAGTAATAAAGCCGTTGGGAGTTCATTTAATGCGCAATGGTCGGGTGGTTGAAAGGTAATAAATATGAACACCGACTCATCGGAGCCACCGACCTATCGGTACTGCACAGTCTGAAAACTATTAAGACTCATCTATAAATATGAGTGTTGTGTGATCATTTTATTATCTTCCTTGAGCTGAGAAGAGTGATACACTCTAAGGAACGATCAACACTTTTGTACTGAGAATCATAACCAACCAATCTATTGATTGAGTTTGAAAGTGAGTGAAAGAGGAGGAAAGAAAAGAGATAAACTATGAAACTTTTGGTAAAACCAGTTTCCTTGTCACCCTGAGATTGTGATTGATTTACGACTGCTACATGGAGGAGTGTCGGTACACATTGGGTAGGATCTTTAAGAAGCACAGATCAGCGAGAAAGAGCTTCAAAGGCAAGTGCTTCTTGGTTTTAATTTTATTTTTAAAACCTTTGTCCCGAAAGTGGAATAAGGAGGAGTGGTTCCAGAACCACTATAAAAAACTCTAGAGCGTCGTCTCCGGTACAGTGGTGGGTGGAATTCCCAACCAATTGGATAGGTGGAATTCCAATTCTACAGTAGTGGGTGAAATTCTCTGACGATTGAGTGAGGTGAAATTCCTACTCTATTTGTGAGGGTGTAATTCTCCACTTAGTGAATTTGGGGATAGCTCAAGGTTGAGCGAGTCCTAACAGTGGATGTAGGTTGGTGAACTGAACCACTATATATCTTGTGTCCTTATGTTTGTGGTGTTAAAGTTATTTTCTTGTGTTGATTGTTTAATCACATTTGCTAACACACACTCAATTGATTATTATATCTGCTACGCTTAAACTAATCAATTAAGTAATTTTAAAAAGGACCAACGATTTTAGATTGACCTATTCACCCCCCCCCCCCCCCCCCCCCCCCCTCTCTCCTCCCTCCCTCCCTCGGGTCAATTGTGCTGTTCTAGTACCGTGAAATGGGACTTTCAATTGGTATCAAAGTCTAGTTCTCCGTACAAGGATTTAACCATCTGAGTAGATCCAAGTTAAAACACCATGGGAGGCAGTCATGCAATATCCAAACTATAATGACCCGTCCTAAATTTTCTAATTTTCGAAGAGATTTTCGGATCTCTGAGTTGTTTTAGGGACCGTGGTAACAGTGAAGAGAGTGTGGGCGCCATGGTGGGCCCAGTTTGCCTGTTTTCGAGTTCGGGGACTCGAAGGGCATTTTGGTAATTTTATAATTATTGCATATTTGTTATGAAAACTCGTTCAAAAGTCACGTTTTCTCGCCCGAGAACTTTCAGATTCTCTCTTCAAGTTTTTAATTCTCTTCTAAAAAGATTTAAAAAAAAAAACCCTAAACCCTAACCCTTATAACGTATCCTTTTCCGCGACACTATAGCCGCTCATGCTACAGTGCTGCCGCTCTTCTTCCCTCCACCTCCCAGCCGCAGTCTTCTTCTTCTTCTTCCTCCCAACGCTGGTAAGCTTCTCCTCCTTCTCCTTCTCTCTCTCTCTCTCTCTCTCTCTCTCTCTCTCTCTCTCTCTCGGTTTTCTCCTTCTTCCCCTTCTCTACCTCGACCGGTTCCACCTTCTTCATCCCCTATTTTCTCTTCCCTTTTCTTCAATTTTTTCGGGGTTTCTCCCGATTTTCCCCTATTCTTCCCTTCCCTTTCTCAGATTTCTCTGCTGCTCGGTTTGCCCTTTTCTTTCTTTTTTCTTTTCCTTCTTTCCTTTGCTTTTCCTCATTTTTTCCTTTCTTTTCCCTCTTTTTCCCCTTTTCCTGGTTTTCCCTTGATTTTCTCCCCTTTTCCCCTACTCAGCAGAGTTATTGAGTCGCTCGGACGAGTGCCGAGTCGACTCAGTCAGTTTTTCTTGTTGTTCTGAGTCAACTCGGCCCTTGGGCTGAAGTGGCAATCCAGCCACTCGGCGCACTAGCCCAGACCCGACCCAAACTTGGTCTAGCCCGACCAAGCCCAGACCTGGTCCGGTCATGTCTAGCAGGCCCACATTTTCAGCACAATCCACCTTGGCCCAGTTTCTAGACCCGGCCCTTTTCAAAGCCCGTTTTCAAGCCCAGCTCGTTTTCAAACCTGGCCCAGCCCAGTTTTTTAGGCCCGTTTTCTCCTCGGCCTGTTTTCGAACCGTTTTGCCTTAATTACTCATCCGTTCTTCCTTATTTCTACAGATTGAACTCCCTTCAACCCAACGAGTCGCTTACTCGCTTTGGACTTTCAACTTCACACACACGGTGAGGAGACTTATCACAGTTTTAGCATGCATTGCATATAGCAAATATGTATTCCTGGACACGTGTGATCCGAATGGAACTCCCTATTTATTAAGCCACTTAGTAAGGGTTAACCATTGAGAATGATCATGTGGCAAGGGATCTGTTCGGATGCACTCCTGTCTACTATAGGTTATTGTGCAGAACTTAAACTGAATAAATTAATATTGAATATGATGTTTGGAATATATTGATGATACTTTGAGTGTCTGTCCATAAGAGGCAAAAACAATTATATTGGACATAGAGATGCGTGTTTAAGTAACTCGTTATGCACTCCTGATTCACATGATGAGCACCACACTGATTTTTGGTTAATTATGTTAGAACATGCATATGTTGCTATACATGCTTATGTTGTTATACACGATCATGAAATCATGTGCATGCATGAGAGGTAACCCACAACGAAAGGCGTACCGTTGGATATTGAGATGGATGACTTTTTATGTGTACATGTTTATGATGACATGATGATGTTGGTTGTTGGGAGGACTTCCCGGTTACAGTCCGACGGTCCAGACCCCCATAGGGGATGCGGGTGTCCTTGTTGTGTTCCGGCGGTCGAGGTGCCTGCCCTAGAATTTGGCTCCCTCGGGCGTGGTCGACGTGGATTTCCGACACGACTCGTGTCTGTGAGGTAGTTATGTATTCTTAGTCTCCCAATGGTATTGATAGGGAGACTGGGGTTCGTTGGAAGACCCGATGTGGGCTATGGAGTTGATTTCTTGGATTTGGTTAATGGGGCATCGGTTAATAGAGTAGTTGAGTATCGTAGGTATGGATGTCTTATTCACTTGTGATGTTTATTGTCCCTTTCATATGTGATCAATAACTATTTTGGTAATATGTGGTATGTTTATCCCTACACAGGGCTATTTTGCTTACCCCTTATATTTCAGGTGCCCCGATCGCAGAGGAGCCAGGCGGGCCCCTTGATCAAGTACCTGAAGAGGAGTAGTAAAGAATAAAAGTTTATGTTTATGCTATGTTTGATATTTGAGAACTTTAGTCACATGGACTCAATCACATATTTGTTTGGATGACTGTATAACTACTTGATTAGTTTATGTTGTGGTTCGTTGTGTTTTTCCTAGTTCTAAACTTGTGGTTTGTTGGACGGGAAGTAGTTATCCTACTCTATTGTGTCTGACATCTGTCTTTTGTGACTTTCTGAGGTTTTTTGGAAATAACGCGCCCGTAGCGGGATGGGGCATTACACAAACCTCCTTACTTCGATGGAATAAACTATGCCTCATGGAAGGCCAAAATGAGAAGCTTTTTTGTTTCCATAGACTCATTGGTGTGGTATATTGTAAGGACTAGATGGGAGGAACCCATGGAAGGAAAAATGGTAGCATCCACCACAACAGTGTTGATCTCACGTAAATCCTATACCTCTTGGTCCCTTACTAAGAAAAATGCTCATACAACTGATGGCAAAGCCATGAATGCCCTTAATTGTGCAGTTTCTGACAATGAATATATGCGGATCATGACTTGTAAAACTGCAAAGGATGCATGTGAAGTTCTTGAGAGAATCCATGAGGGCACCCAATAGTCAAAAGGTCCAAACTTCAGATCCTGCAGAATCAGTTCGATACTCTTAAAATGAGGGAAGATGAAGTCTTCTTGGATTGTTATTAAAAGGTAAGCGACCTTGTAAATCAAATGTACGCTCTAAAGGAAGGGATACCCGAGGACAAGGTATTACTAAATTGTCTGAAATCTCGCTGAAAGATTCAAACCCAAAGTTGTTGCTATAGAGGACAACGAAGATGTGTCCTTATTGAATATTGATGATTTTGTTGGCTCAGTACAAACCTATGAACTACATTTTGAACAACCAAAGGATAAATCTATTGCCTTAAAATCTTCCCTAAAACAAACGAAGATTAAAGAAAATTGATCGGATGATGAATTCTCAAGTGATGAAATGGCAATGCTTGCCAAGAAGTTTTACAAAAATTGTAAAAAGAAACAATTTGAGAAAAATGGGTAAGGGTGAAACAAATAAAAATTATCCAAGAAGGAAAGAAGAAAACAGAGGAAAAGGGAAGAATAGAGAAGTTGCAAAGGAACAGTCCTGTTTCAATTGTGGGGAGAGAGGACATTTCATGAATGAATGTCCCTCAAATAAAATAAAGAAGACTATGAATGTGGGTATGTCCCATGTGGAAACTTCTGAATCAGAGAGTGATTCGGATGAAGAGACCCAACGAAAACTTGATCTATCTAAAGGTCTCATAGCCTTGACCATATGTGATCAAGAAAATCCCATAATTGTAAAGGAGGATGAGAGTGAAGAAGATGAAAATCTTAAAGCCTCCTACAGTGCCTTGTTCCTTGAGAGTGAGAGGTTGGCTTAAAAACTCAACAATGTCAAAAATGAAAAACTAAACCTTTATAGTCAGGTGGAAGAATTAAAACTGAAAAATCTCTTTTAATCTCTAAGATTGAACTCTCAAATGTTGAAAACACTAAGCTTAAAGAGGATAATAAAAGGCTTCAAGAAGAAATAATTATCCACTGTAAGGATGTCGAAAATTTATAGCATCACAACAATCTTCTTGAAGAAGATGTTAAAAAATTGTCTTTGGAAACTAGAGAATTAAAATTTCACAAAGAAAAATTCCAAGATAAGTTTACCCATGGAGAAGAAAGGCTTAAAAGACTCCTTGGGACGGGCAAACAATATGGTGATAGGTCTGGTCTTGGTGCCTCATCAACAAAAGAACCTATACATCAGGGAGTGTTTAGAAATATAAATATCTCTCACCCCTTAACTGGTAAGTGCAATTTCTACCACAAGGATGGGTATTTCAAAAGAAACTGCTATCATTTGAAGAGATACTTAGAAAGGAAAGCACAAAAGTACAATCAAGTAAAAGTTATGCCTAAAAGACATCCACCAACACCTAACCTTAAAAGAAATCTAAGGAATGTGGGCACAAGGCACGACTCTTTGTTAAGGCAGATGAATCATGTCTTAAAAGAGTTGATGGATCTCAAAATTGTTCATCAAAGGTACGATCGTAGAGGTATGTATGCAACACCAAATGCCACAATTTTTGTACCTAGGAGATAGACCACTAATCATGTTTTGTTTTGGTTTAAGATTCAATTACATATCTTAAACCACTACAAATGGACTCACAAGAGACCATGTGACTTCACATAGTAGAAAAATGGTATGACATGAGGAGAGAAACTAGCTAAATACAAGTCTAGAATATATTCTTCCTGGCTATAATATATATTCTACTTGGAAAGCCATATATTCCATTCAAAGTATTCTGAAATGTATGTGTTTTGGAATGTGAATTTTGAGTGTGTGCATGCTTAATGATTTGATGAATTATGTTTGGCATATCTATGCATTGGAATGAATCTATGAATGCCATGCTTAGAATAATATTTCATCAAGTTGCACAAATCAAGGATGATTGTTCTGCAATCTAAACCTCTCGGAATAAATGACATTTCGGTAAATAGATCTGTCGGTGTGACAGACATGTCGATACTGTGCTAAATTGAGCACTGTTGAAAAATGGAGAAATGTCGAAAAGGTCAACCTGTTGATGGAACCGACATGTCGGTGAGACAAAAAAGTTTGAATTAAAAAGGACCCTTTCTGCAAAAGCGACAATTCATTTGAAATTGTCATCTCCCCTCCCGCGAAGATCTGGTGGTCCATCATTCACCTCCCGTGCCCTAGACCAGTTGATAGGACCTCTCAGAGTGATTTCCTGCTGGAAAACCATAGGGCTTTCTTTCCTCCAGTCCCTAGAAGCCAGAAAATCACCATTTCTGTGAATCTCCTAAATCAAATTAGGCTAAGTCTTCACCTCATTCATTGTCAAACCACTATTTAAGGATATCCTCTAAGAAAAACCATGCCTAGAAAGATGGCAGCTCAGACACACCCTAAGCCCTCTCTAGAACGAGAAGAAACCAGTCGTGTCAGTCAATGGGCCAAATGAACCAAAATGTCAGCCTCTCGGTCTTGCCCTGGGTCGAGCTCTAAAAATCCTGCGTATATTCAGGATCAGCAGGAGATCCAACCAGAAGTGGAAGAAGACCCCATCGTTGACAAAGGTATCATCTTCGTCGAAGAATGATGTAGAGAAGATACAGAAAGGAGAATGGTCGTAGAGCTACTAACGAAGACCATGTTGTTATCCCCGATGACAGCAGCGAAGAGGAAAGTTTTAGTTCTGATGATTTTTGGAGAGACTCTGAGGAAGAAGAAGAATACAAATATCCTTCTCAAGAAAATATCAATCTTGTCAAAAGCGTCCTTAGAAAGGAGAATGGACTATCTTGAAAGTAGTCTAGACAATATCTGGTTGATTGTCTAGGATCTAATCTCTGTTGTCTCTCTCTCTGACAGAGTTCCAGATTCCCCGTCTTCTACTGCTCCAGCACCTCTTTAGGATGGTTCTACTTAGGGTAGTCTTTCATGTCCTCTATTTTTGAAAAAAATATACTTTTGAAATTTTGATTAAGCATCCATGATGTCCCCACCTAAACTATATGTACTGAATGCACATCTTGTTTTTCAATGAATTGATATGGTTTGGTTTAGTGTGATGCGTGTATTGCTGTATTTGAATGCCTTCTATCTCTTGTCTATGGTTAACATGGCCTTTGTCAAATAGACTAACATGCAGGATTGAATGAGTTGGTTTTGTATTGGCATGTTAGGAAGATAGGAATGAGGCTAAGATGGCACACATCCTTGGAGTTTTGGAGAGCACAAAATATGTGCTGATTAGCTACTATCACTGGTCATGACAGCTTATGGAGGAAGGAGAATGCAAGCTTGAAAGGAAACTTAGTGGAAAATAAACTTAGAGGCAGCTAAGTTTATGGGGGAGATAATCTGGAGAAGCCAGGAAATATAGCTGACTCCATAGGGGATATGGGTCAAAGAAGCTAGAAAAGGTACCTTCAAGAATGGGGTGAAGACTCCAAAATTAGCCTAACTCATGAAAAAAATCAACTAAACTGGAATCTAGCTTGAGCATGAGAAAATAATTTGTTGCACGAGGAAGTGCATTAACCCATGGGGGAGAACCATGAGTTGCAGCAGAACTTAGTTAATCACTAAGTGTAACAAGCATAGAGGAAATGTTGTTGATGTTTATCTACTAAACCTTTGGCAATTGTATGATAAAATGGGGGAGAAATTAGTAGTAGTTGTAAGCACTAGTCATGGGGGAGTATATGGTAAAGCCGAAGTACTTGGGCCTCTAGAAAGAGAGAGCCATAAAGGGGAAGAATATGAAGAAGCCAATGGACATAGGGAGAATGTTTATGCTTGGAGTTTGGGAGATCAAACTCAAGAAGATTGTGCAGAAAATCTTCTCAACACTGGGTAGTGTTGATGGCTAAGGAATTATTGCTGTATGGGGGAGAATTAATGCTAATCTAGTTTAGTCTATGGATGTATATGTATATTTTGGACTAACTCCTCTACTGATTTTTTCTAGTGTTGCTTGTTTATGTGCTTAAACAGAAAATCATGACTTGAAGCAAGCTGAACAAGAATATGTGAAGATCTTAGTCTTGTTTTTCCATTTGAATATGTACATGTAATACATGTAATTGATGTAATGTTATATTCAAATGTAATGTATAAGGGTGGGCTTGTAACTGAGTTAGCTTCTATGTTTTTGTCATGAAATTGACAAAGGAGGAGATTGTTAGTGCCCCTGCTTTGCCGAGTCCCTATTTGTCAATTCCATGACTCGGGAAGAAGCACTTGTTAAGAAGTTTCAAGAGTCAAGATGATCAAGAGTGAAAATCGTGCTCCACCAGCTTCAAAACTCATCGTCATGGAAATCACAAAATAGGTATTTGGCCATAGATGACCTTAGGTGGTACCCACACCTTTGAGATGACCATTCCTATACTTAGTTGAACAAATGGTAAATCCATAAAGAAGCCTAAGAGAGGAAGCTGGACAGAGAACCGGAAGTGAACTTGGAAATATGAATTAAGTTCACTACCAGATCGACCAGTCTTACTCATTGACCCCTCGGTAGACACAAGATCGACCAATCATAGTCAAGGACTGGTCGGCCAGATTGACAGAAGTTCTGGATCAAAGAACTGTCATTCTAGGTAAGCCTCTGACCGAGAGTCTCGTATGCATCGATCCCTCAGTGATGAACTTAAATGACCCCTCGTGGTCGACGACTCATCGGTAAAGGACTTGTGAGTTCTTGGACTGTGAACTCAAGAGGGCTCTCGAAGAAACAGACATATCGGTATATCAAGACCGATCGAGAGTATCAGGACGACCCCTCAGTAAAGAGCGACAGGTAGTTTTTGGTGAGACAAGTTTCTGACTTAAAACTACTGTTAACATGGTGTTGCCCCAGATCGAGACATTCGTATGGACCGACCTCTCGGTGCCATAATTGTCCACCCATGGGCGACACCAACCTGTCGACCTGGAAGTAATAAAGTCGTTGGGAGTGCATTTAATGCGCAACGGTCGGGTGGTTGAACGGTAATAAATATGAACACCTACCCATCGGTACCACCGACCTATCCGTACTAGACAGTCCGAAAAATTGTTAAGACTCCTCTATAAATATGAATGTTAAGTAATCGTTTTATTATCTTCCTTGAGCTGAAAAGAGTGATACACTCTAAGGAACGGTCAATGTTCTTGTATTGAGAATCATAAACAACCAATCTATTGATTGAGTTTGAAAGTGAGAAAAAGATGAGGAAAGAAAAGAGATAAACTAGAGAACCTTTGGTAAAGCCAGTTTCTTTGTCACCTAGAGATTGTGATTGCTTTACGACGGCTATCAGGAGGAATGTCGGTACACATTGGGTGGGATCTTCAAGAAGCACACATCAGCGAGAAAGAGTTTCAAAGGCAAGTGCTTCTTGGTTTTAATTTTGTTTTCAAAACCTTTATCCCGAAAGTGGAATAAGGATGATTTGCTCTGGAACCACTATAAAAAACTATAGAGCGTCGTCTCTAGCACAGTGGTGAGTGGAATTCCCAACCAATTGGATAAGTAGAATTCCTATTCTAAAGTGGTGGGTGAAATTCCCAACCAATTAAGTGAGGTGGAATTTCTACTCTAATTGTGAGGGTATAAGTCCCCACTTAGTGAATTTGGGGATAGCTCAAGGTTGAACGAGTCCTAACAGTGGATGTAGATTGACGAACCGAACCACTATATATTTTGTGTCCTTATGTTTGTGGTAGTAGAACTATTTTCTTATGTTGATTGTTTAATCATATTTGCTAACACACACTCATTTGATTGTTATATCCGCTACGCTTAAACTAAACAATCAAGTAATTTTAAAAAGGACCAATGATTTTATATTGACCTATTCCTCACCCCCCCCCCCCCCCCCCTCTTTCTCTCCTCTAGGGTCAACTCTAGGGTCAATTGTGTTGTTCTAGCACCGTGAAAAGAGACTTTCACCATCGGTTATTACTGTTACTGTACTATTGGATAAGCATTTATGTGCAACGATCTGGTGGGTGGTTGGTCACTTTCATGTTCACCAAACTATCAGTCTGGACAACCCATCGGTGAACCCAGATCGTCCCATCATGTAAACCGACCCATTTATCGAACTCAAGTCGCAACAGTCACATTCCAACGGGCATGTTTAAGCACCGACCCATCGGTCTGCTCGACCCATCGGTGACCCTGTGATGGGAAAACTCTTGGATGCTTATTTAAACTCTAGATTTTGGAGTAAATGATTAGAACCCTCACACTGCAAAATATTAAAGGCATTCCCAGAAATCCCAACCTCTCTCCATGCACTTCACATAGGTCAATCTTTTGAACATCCAATTATACCCTTGATTGAGATTAAGTGAGAGAGAAAAATATACTAGGATTCAACTTGCAAATCCATAATCCTAGAACCTTTTCCCAAACATGTGGTTGCTTATACATTGGCACATCATCGTCATCAAAGGATATCAAGTTGCAAGAGCTCTTCAAGAGCACATCTGCATCGAATGAGCTCAGCAAGGGAAGTGTTTCTTAGAGTTTTTAATTTTATTTAAAACATCTTGTACAGTGGACTAGATTTGAGGGATTGAACCACTCTAAAAATAGAGGGATAAGGACGTAGACCGGGGTTAGGTCGAACCTTTCAAAACCTTAGGGATTGGGTGAAATTCCCAGTCGATTGGATAGATGGAAGTCATATTCTATTTGTGAGGGTGTAATTCCCCACATAGTGAATTGGGATAGCTCTAGAGAGGGTGAGTCCAACAGTGGATGTAGGAGGGGTTACTCCGAACCACTATAAATCGGATTTTTATAGTGTTTGGCTTGTTGTTGTGATTGCTCTATTATTTGCACATGCTTTTATCACATAACACTTGATTAATCATGTTATTTTTGCTGCGAACATTTTAATTAATCAAGGAATTAGCTAAGGCCATAAAAATCGGGGATTGTCTTATTCAACCCCCTTCCCCCCCCCCCCCCCCCCCCCCCCTTCTCTTTCTCTTCCCTTCTTCTAGTGAAAATCTTGACTCTTGTTCTAGCACACCAAGAACTTTCAGGCCCGAATCATCAACAAATCAAATTCCCTACTCAAAATAGGAATGACACTTTTAGAAAAAAGACTAGTTTCTAAGACAAATAGGGACCAAACAATTCCCTGAGTAAACCGAACACAATCACCAAAGGCACCGCAAATGACTCGAAATCTCCCAAATTTCTGATCTTTGTATTTTACTGAAGGTGTACCGAAAAATGTATTCCTTCGAGAACATTGAAAACTATAGTCCTCTGAAACACCAAAATGTAGACCACGGAATGCAGATGGTACTTTTGTGCTGAGCATTGAAAACGACCATTTTACCTTTTAATTTTGGATTAGTTAGCCTTTGATTTATGTATATTAGGTGCGTTTAATGGAGTTTTTGAGTTTTGCAATGTATTTGTGAGAATAAGAAAAATGAATTAAAATAAAGAAAAATGCAGAAAAGTGGGCATAGTTCTATTTTAGAAAGTTTGTAATTTTTACCACCTAATTGGATTTTAGAATTAATGTAAATTATAACAATTCAGATCGAAATATGAGAGTTTGAATTATAATAATAATTTTTAGACTGTGTTAAATGATAAAGGTGGTAGAAATTTATAAACACACAAATGGACCCACTCTTCGAGTCTGAAGCCTAAAGCCAAAGTCTCCAATTGGAAGCCTATAAACCAAAGTCCACCAGTGTTCCAGTTCAGATAAAGTCCAAGTCCAAAAGAACAAGTGGGACCAATGAATTTCATGTGAAGCATTGTGGAAGCAAGAATGAGAGAAAAAATGGGATTTGGATTGACCAGAGTGAATTTTGGAAGGAGGAATATTTTGACAAAGTTTCAGTATTTTGGCCAAAACTTTTCACTTCGATGTCTAATTGCATTTATTCTTATTGTATCGGAAATAAGATTTCAAGGGATAAAACTTTGTGGTTTATGAAATTTCGAGATTCGGACGTTAAGTAGGTCAAAATTGAGTTGCAAGATGGTACATGTGTAAAAAAATGGGATTTGCACCCTACTTTCCAAATTAATCCAAAATCCCTAAAATCATGGAACCTTATCTGCAAAATTCACCCATGGAAAAGACAGTGAATTTGCATAATTAAAAGAGAGAGAACTTGGGAGGAAGTTTAGGAGAGAGGATATTGGAGAAAGTTTTGTAGAGAGAATTATGGAGGAATTCTCTCCAAAGCTTGCCTAATCTAGTTTTGCTTTTAGCACTATAAATAAAGGGGTTCTAGCATTGTAAAATTCGAATTGGAGCAAGGAACTAAGGTATGCAAGGACTGGAGGCTGAGAAGACTAGAAGAGAAAGAAATATTCAAATTTTGTCTGTGAGTTCATGTATTTTATTTTTATTTCATATCTTTGATGCAAAAACTACAAAGCATTGTAATTTTAATTTTCAATTTATTTGAATGAAATTCATGGTAGCTTCTTTAGATTTATGGTTTTTCCAATTGTTAAATATTATATGGTAATTTTTTTTTAAGTTATTTTAATTATTTTTAAGATATCATAGAATAAATTAACTTAAGAGTTTTCAAGGAAAGTAGAATCCCGTTGAGGATCGGTGGAACTTAACCATTTCAGATCTAAGGCTCTTTTCAAATAGTAGCTTATTTTTAGACTCGTAAAGGACAATAAAAATTATGCCCAAGCCTAAGGGTTGAATTGAAATTTCTAAGTTAACGGACATCATGTTTTTCTTAATTAGAATTTTAATAAACAAAGAACATGAATTTATATTTAATAATTCTAGAAGATTTCATAGTCTAGGCCATTGTTTATCTTTAAATGGGTGAATATGCCACCTAATTACTTATCTCAATTTCATTGTACATTATGTTAATATTTCATTATTTTGATTAAATTATTTATTACTTTTCTTATTCTCTCAAATTCTTTTGAAGTAAGTTGAGATTAATTTAATTACATTTTAATTTTGTTCTCTTAAACTGATTTGAGATTATTTACAAATTCTAGATTCATGCCATGACTTTAATTAAATTGGATTTATTAGTTAGATTTTAGATTTAGATGTTGATGAAATTCCATTACTAGAAGTATGCAAGACCTAGAGGGGGGGTGAATAGGTCTGATCCGATTTTATTTCCCTTTTTAAAATAAATCATTTTAACGATATGTGCAATGGAATAAACGTGTGTGCAAGTAATAAACAAAGGAATCAAACAGTCAAAGTAAACCACATTGTACAATCATTTATAGTGGTTCAGTTCACCTGAACCTACATCCACTATCAGATTTCCCAACTCTAGGATTGTCCCAATCTACTATGAATGGGTTTCACACCCAGATAATACAATCTAATTTTTTATAGAGGTTCGACACCCATGGTCTAATCCTCGACGTCTATTTTTGGGCTGGTTCGAACACACTATTTTAATCCACCTTACAACTTTTATCAAATAAAAAGTAAAAGACGAACACTTTCCTTGGGCCTTAACAATTCTTCAAAATGTGTGTTCTTCTTGTAGATGTCTCTGCGCCTTCTACCTTCAGATCTGATCCATTCTTTAGTGAGTTTTGGCACAATGGAAAATGGGTTCCAAGACACGAGTATTACTGGTTTTGGGCCTTAGAGGAAGGTCCTCATCTTCTTCACAAAATAAGCAATGAATGTTTTTTTTATTTTCCTAGTAAAAGATGATGAAGAAGAGAGAGAAGGGATAGGGGAGGTCTCTGGTCCACTGTTGAGATTTTCCAATCTGCAGATCTGTATTTTGAATTCAACCAGCCGTACATTTATAAGACTGTTTTCGAACAGATAAGTCTCGAGGCCTCAAGCCTGTATTTGGAAGTACAACTCACTAAATTTCCAGATTTCAAACTTTTACTTCTAATGATTTTTAGTCAATGACCAGCTCACTAATTCATCACCTGTCCGTGATTACCAATCAGAATATTTGACTACCAAGTCATGAGGTGGCAAAAATGATTTCTCAATAATCCTTTATGGAGCCTTTCCAAATATGTGTTAGATTGCCACCCACAATGCTTGGCTTCAAAAATATTTTTTCGTGAGTATGAGATGGCAAACTTATTTTTCATAATCTCATCAAATCCATAGGATCCTCTAGGATCTCCATATTTTCATAAGGTTTACAATCATGATGAGGTATAGGATCTTTCAAAACTCATGAGCAGTCTTTCCCCTTTTTTCAATTCTTTCTTACCATATCTTGTAAGATATTTGGCCAAAGGCAAGATGACCATGAGATCACACGCTAGAATCCAGCTGTCATTTTTGCTCAGTTGTGGACAGTCTTTGAGGTCTCGACAAAATGCTTGAGGCCTCGAGACTGAGACTAAATATTTTTCAAATTTCTAATTTATTAACCATTGATTTCTAAGGTATTTAGGCTTAACCTAAGGTCCATTAAGGTTCACTTACTTGTGTGCCAATCACATGTTCGGTGTGGACTCTTTAATGCATAGTAGATCTTCTGGCATCTTCACAATCTTCCAAGGTAAGGTCCAATCACTTTTTAAGGATCCACGAGGGGCGGGGGCGTGACATGTAATCATTTTTATCCAAGGATCCTTAGGTTAGGGATTGTCCTATGGTCCAATATACTTGTGTATGGATGGCATTTATGAAGCTTGTCTGTCATTAATGCTTTGCCTTCCAATCTTTTTTTTTTTTTTGCTTTTGAACTTCAAGTTTGATATGTTCTTGATGTTCTTCCAGAGACTAAGTTCAGACACATTCGGACATAGTCACAAAATTGACAACACATGCCAATTCAATGAATTACCAACTTAGAGAATGCATATTCAACTATTTGGCTAACAATTATTATTCTACATGGAGGCGCAAAAACCCTATTTTTTATCCAATTGGCTAAAACTTCTCTCAATTAGCGTGTGCAACTCTAGACCTTCTCTCTTTGGCATGCGGATTTGCAATGGATTAACACCAACTTGTCGTTGGACTCTCGATCCTCTTTGGGCACATGGAAGGAAACTTGTGATTGGCTGAGCCACATCATCACTCCTAGGTGGCAAGTGCCTATTGGATAGTAGTTCTCCCTCAATGGCATGTGGAACTCTTGGCAAGCATCTCCAATGTGTATTGCAAATCCAAGTTGGTTTGCGACTCATCCATTTGAAGCTTGGACATATGGAATGAGAGGTGTTTTGATTGGTTAAAACAAGTCATAGGTTTTAGGTTGCAAATTCTGATTGGATGTAATTTTTTTGTTCTTTCATTTTGATTGGCTAGTGTTATGTCATTGTGATTAGGGTTAGGACTATGGCTTCTATGCTATTGGCTAATTTTTTGGCTTTTCCTTCTTCCATTTTTGTGTATGAATAGACCTAAAGTGCTGCATTTGGGTCACATGAATTTGGAAAAGACAATTGAAGTACTTGAAGTTATCGAAGTTCCAAAGTTTGGGAACTAAGTTATCAAGTAAGTTTCTCTTCGAGTTCTACTTTTTTTTTTTTTTTTTGGTCTGAATTGAATTAATGTATGCATTTCTATTTTAATTTCTGCACTTAATTAATTAAAATCCGATTGTTTAAGTTGGAATTGCATTTGATTTAATTTAATTCAATCAAACGGAAACTAATTTCACTAAAGATTGCTAGTAGAGACGATTTTGGTAAGAAACCACATTGATTGAAATTCGATTTAATTCGTTCTTATTTCATTAAGGGCTTAGAAAAGTTCATTGAACTACCTTTGCCTTCACCTTAATCCTAAATCTATAGAGAGAGAGAGAGAGATGTGGCAGCATTTAGGCCTCATCATCCTAATATCTTTGGACTTTCAAAAAATAAACAGGTTAATTCATCACATATCTTACATATGTAGCGTGTCAGCAACTGGCACATTTTGATATTGGAATTTTGAATTTAGTAGATTAGGAAAAAAATCTGCTCAAATTAATATTTTATTATTGGTTATCATTAGATGACGGAGAGATTAGTTGTTACGGGCAATGTAACAAATACCGTCGGTATTTTCATTTATACCGCGATAATATCGGGAAAATAACGGTACCGCGTTAATATCGCGTTTTTAACGACTCAGCCGTTATTATCGGGAATTTAACGATAAAAATGGGTTTTTAACGCGAGAAACGTTAAAAACGAGTTAAAAACGCGTTAAAAACACGTTAAATTTTTCTCCCTGATTCCCGTGCAAAAATAAAAAAATTTGAAATTTCTTGCTGCTGCACGTCCGGCCGCCCACACGCTCACCGCAGTGCCGCACGACAGAGACTTAAAAATTCCTGTTTCAGGGTTTCATTCGTTACTGAGTTCCTCGAATCCAAAATCCCGATCGAAAAAATCCCAAATCCAAAACCCTATCGAAAAATCCCCAAATCGAAATTCGAAAACCCAATCGAAAATCCCAAATCCCCTCCTTTCGAAAATCCTCTGCGGTTGCCTCTCCTCTCTCGCCTGTCGCATGAGCCTCTCTCCCTGCTCTCAATCCTCGCATGCCTGTCGCAGTGTCGCCTGCGGCTGCCTCTCCTCTCTCGCCTGTCGCATGAGCCTCTCTCCCTGCTCTCTGATCCTCTCTCGCCTGTCGCCTAAGCCTCTCTCCCTGCTCTCTGATCCTCTCTCGCCGGTCGCCTGAGCCTCTCTCACTGCTCGTTCTCTCTCGTCGGCGGTTTCTCTCTTACTGCTCTCTTCATCCTCTCGCCTGTGGCTGGTCTCTACTCTCTCGAGCCTCTCACTGGTTGGTGGCAGCTGCTCTCTAGATCTCTTTCTCAGTTCGGGTTCTGGTTGAGTTTTGTCGAGTTGCACAGAGGTAGTCAGGTAACCCAATCCTTTCCTTTTCCAAGTAGTAGACAAACTCTACATTTTATTGTTGGAATTGGAAGTTCCCAAAAACCCCAGCTAGCCCATACACAATCCCAATTTTCAATTGGAAAAAGCTTCACACTTCACATGATACATTGATACACAGTCCCAATTCAAAAGTCACTTTCATAAAGCTGTCAACCTTTATTTTACTGTGATTCAAATTTTTTTCTTTTGTATTCCTGTGTGTTAGCTTTTTCCTTGGTATGATTTGTAATGTAATCGATGATATGTATATTAATTTTAAATGATTTATATGATTTGTAATGTAATCGGTGGATCTATATGCTAAATGATTTAAATCGATGGGTATGTATGTTACATTTTTTCTTGTGTTATCAATTGTTTGTTTATTATTTTCTAAACTTTATGTTCATATTTTTTCTGATCTTTGTGTCCATTTTTCATCGAAAATGCCTCGACAAAAAGATCCATTATGGAAATATGGAGAGGAATTGGGTGAAAATAAGTTAAAGTGTAAATTTTGTGAAAAAGTTTTTGGTGGTGGTATCACACGTTTTAGAAACCATCTAGCAAAAAGAACATTGCATGATGTAAAAATGTGTAATAAAGTTCCGGAGAATGTTTGTGAAATGGCGAGGGATGCAATATCATTTAAAGAGAGAACAAAAAGGCATAGAGGAAGTGGAATGTCTGTTGGATCTGCTTGCACAGGAGAAAGTTTGACATCATCGGTTGTTTTTCTGTCTTCCTCGGGACAACAATTGGTTAATACCATGATTAAAAAACATGACAAGGATCATGTTGACAACTTGATATATAGAAGCATGGTGATGAACAATCTCTCCTTTAATTTGTTCAGGTCTGAAGAATACAGAGAAGCAATCCATGCCGCTATAGCATATGGGCCCACTTATGTCCTTCCTAGTAGTGAAACTTTAAGGACTAAGTTGTTGAAAAATGTGAAAGATGTAGCAATATCATATGTAAATGATATTAGCAAAAATTGGAAGACAAGTGGATGTACACTTATGTCCGACACATGGACAGATATAAAGAATCGGCCCTATATTAATTGTTTAGTTGCTTGTCCACAAGGCATAGTTTTCTTCAAGTCTATATGTGCACAAGGGAATATTAAAAATGGGGCTTTCATTGCCGATTTTATATCTTCTGTGATTGATGAGATTGAACTAAGAAATATGGTGCAATTTGTTACAGATAATGGGTCAAATTATACATCTGCAGGAGATATACTTGAAAATAAGTATCCAAATATTTTCAAGACACAATGTGCCGCCCATTGTATTGATTTAATGTTGGAAGACATTGACAAGTTTCCATTTGTGAAGCCCTATATGGATAGTGCTCGAAGAATTGTTAATTTTTTATATTGGTATCAACATGTCCTTGATTTGCTAAAGGTCCACACCCAAGAAAGAAAGTTGCAAAGGCCAGCCACTACAAGGTTTGCAACTCAATCATATGTTTACAATCTGTCTTGAGTCAAGAAGATGTATTGAGATTGATAGTTGCTTCCATTGAATGGAGAAACATGCCACAATGTAAAAAAAGTGAAGGAAAAGACGTGGCAGACATTTTTCGTGGTGATGAATTTTGGGAGGGGAAAGAAGGTAATCCAAATTGTTGAACCTCTTGTTAAAATATTGAGAATGGTAGATGGTGATGGGTCCACAATGGGTTACTTGTACGAAGGATTTAATCGTGCAATGCAGCCATTAGAAGTCTCTATCCAAATCATGTTGATCAAGATAAATGCATGGAAATTTTGAGCATCATAGATCAGCGTTGGAAGAAAAATTTGTATAGTCCTTTACATGCAGTTGCTGCATTTTTACATCCTGAGTTTTTTTATGAGAACATTATAAGTATAGATTGAGAAATCAGAGATGGCCTTGATAAAGTTATCACAAAAATGGCACCAAGAGGAGAGTTGAGAGAAACATTTAGAGAGTTGTCTCTTTATCATTCTAAAGATCCAAATATTTTTAGAGAAACGATGTCACATAAAATGATGCAAACATCTCATCCTAGTAAGTTTCTTTTCATTTGTTTTCCTAATTTAATTTTGATTTAATATTTTTATAATTTATATTAATTGTACATTGTAATGTGTATCTAATTCTTTTAATTATTTAGGACTTTGGTGGGACTTATGTGGAATTTCAATTCCAAATTTGAAGTCCATTGCTATAAAAATCCTGAGTCAACCATGCAGTGCATCAGCATGTGAGCGCACTTGGAGCGTTTTTTAAGCAACTTATTCAAAAATGAGGAATAGACTTCATCCAGAAAAGCTTCAAGATTTGGTCTATGTGAAATTAATTTGCTAATGAAAAAGAATTCAAAATTGAAATTATTTAAGGACTCAAAGGCCATTTCACTTGATAATATTAATCCATTTGATGGTTTGAACGAAGAAAATGAAGAAAATCAATGTTTTAGTGAGGATGATGAAGATGATACTCCACTTGAGGAGCTTGAGGGCGTACATAATTTGGATTTCTTAGTATAATGATGACTTTATTGACTTTGGATGTTATTTATCATGTTTGTTGAGTTTAATGACACTATTATGCTTTTGGTAGTTTGTTAATTGAATGTTTGTATCACTGTTACTTCTTTGATCAATGGGAATTGAGTAAATTGTCTATGTTATTATAGATTTATATGCTATTTTTTTTTACTCAAGAAGTGTAAGATCAGAATTAATTACTTATTATATTTATTTTTATTATTTTGTAAATATTTATATTTTCCGCTAGATTTTCCCGTTAAAAACCCGAGAAATTGAAAATATCTTGTTATTAACAGTTACCGTTATTATCCCGAGAACGGTATTTGTTACCATGGTTACGGGAAGAAGATTAGAGAAGGTTTTTAACTGAATATTGAGATGGAAATCCACTTACACTGTAAATGAGGACAAAAAAGACAAACAGCAAGATCCCACATATGATAAACAAACAAGACGAGATCCGGTGCTATTTTGCTAACCTAATTCTTCTCATTGCATGGTTTAGACAGTACAAGTAGTACTACAAAATTTGACCAGTGATTGGTAACTACAAAGAAAGTACTTCCAGTACAGCTTCTCTAAATGGAGAAGGTGAACACCTAATGCCTTATTCTCTTGTCTCTTCACACGAAGCCTCTTCAAGTCTGTCAAGAAATCCTTTCCCTTTATTCTCTTGGACAAGAGCAGCATCAAAGCGCAGCACGTTGGATGTTGTCACAGCTTCAAATCTAGTCCACAACTCCCTCTTAAGCGTGTTTTCACCCGGCTGCTTACCTATACGTACTGTGCTTTCGAAGTCCTTCCACATTGGAGTGCTTTCAGGAGCTGCTAGGCTTGTGCCGAGTCCTGAAACATTTGAACGTAGAGAACAAATTCAAACCTTTCAGCTGAAGAATATGTCATCGAAATTAACGTCCCGGAAGGACTGTTCATTTGGTGATCCAAAGAACAAAGAACTGTTGACTTGAGGTTTCACAATAAACAGACAATGCCCCAAAAATCTTTCTAGTCAATGTTCAAACCATTTGACTTATGCTTTCAAATAGGTTGTTAAAAATAGATTATAAACGATTGTCACTTTCGAAAAAGCCAAGTAATGAATTACTTATGGGCTTATGTGACTGGTGATCTTTCAATGTTCGATTTCTTTTGATATGGCCTACCAACCATAATTTTTCTCCAAAAAGAAAAACCCGAGACCACCATATCAACCACCTCGATGTTGAATCATAGTCCCCATATCCTCAGGTCAGCAATCAAATAATTCCTCAATGACAAAGGCAAGTACAGACTAGTACCATGGTTAGCAGGCTCCTTAGTTGACTGATATCTGCCACTAACTTTCTTGCCTACGACAGAAACCATGTACAATGGATGTTCATTGAGAACACACTTGTTGCAGGATAAGTCATTCACGGCTGGATAGGTAAGTTGCTTTTCATCTGTGGGCTCCATCAAAACACAAGTCTTAGGGGGTGACAAAAACCAGTCGAGAGAAGTTTCAACTTCTTGCCTCTGGATAGCTGGTTTATGAGTTAATCGTATCCCAAAGAGCTCTTGATACTTCAATGCCGAACACCCTGAATCATGGTCGCTGGAGTTCTCAGAACTTAAGGTTTCTTTGCAATCTTGAACGCCACCACAAGTAAAGGCTGGCTTAATGCCGTCATCGTTGCATTGCTGACAGGATTCTGGACCTGGTTCTAGAAACCTGCATGATTTTGGTGGTGACATTTTCAGAAGTGGGGTCATAAGATACATTGAACAGTCTCCATTCTCATGATGTGATAATTTTGGAGAGAAAATCACTGAGTCTAATGTTTTTTCAGTTTTAGTAACAGCAGATTTGGAACTATTCTTTGGTGTTCTATTGAACTCTGTTTGATCCATCATATCATCGACAGTATCCCTAGAAAAATTCATCAGTGGAGGCAACGAAAGAGTACAACATTGGTTGCTTGTACTGGGAACTTTTTCAGAAACTGATTTAGATGGACGAGGACACTTGGATGATAATGCTTTTGAAGTTGGCAAAGGTGTGAGTAAAAACAGTTGTCTTCCATTCTCGATTCTACAGCCAGCACGCCAGGACACAAGAGGAGATGGAGATATTAATGAACCTAAGTCTGGTTCTTCAAGGCAGTTTGTGAAATCATTTTCTTCTTCATTTGTGGAAGAATCCATAGGAATATCTGTAGATTGCGCCATCTGCGCATCATTTTCTTTCAAGGAACTGGAGAACGCTTGCTGAAACCTTGGAACCCATGGCTACATGCAGAGCATCATACATGTCAACTCAAGTTAGACTTCATATATAAAAATACAACGATATATAATACTACAACGTGCTCCATGAGTAAAACAGGATGTGCTAGAATTGACACCATTATGAGGTGTCTAATTCAGCCAGTAACAAACATAGTTTCACAATTTCAATAGAATATTTAAATAAGTTTAATTCACATTTAGTTTAAATAAAATAACATAAAAAATAATGTAAATTTTTTTAAACTAATATCAATTTCAATCTTTTTGTTAGGTTTCGAAAAAAGTAGGTATGACAATATTTTACCATCTTGGAAAAGAATGCAAATTATAGTACTAAAAGAATCACGAAAAATCCAACATGAAGTATGCAAGGTATAGGTTAGTCACTTCTTTCAAAGGATCCTTGCAAAATAAGTGTTCAATTACTCCACAATATACCATGAATTACTATGACGTCCATCTTCCAGCAACTAGATTGTTTATACTGTATAGGTGGGATCTGGGAATAATAACTGCATACACGAACAATATTTAACATCCAATTATTGTTTCTTTATTCAGCTATAATTTCCTCTTATTCATTCCTCAGAAAGGCAATTATCAGATGGCTGCAATTCTGCGGTGAATGGGTTTTACTTCGCATGTTGATGTATTCAAAGTGAACAATCTGAATCACTAAAGTGAACAACCTGTGCAGAATGCTTGGCCTCTATGAAATAACCATGATGAAGGCTGAGCACTGTATCTAAAATATATGTATCAGCAATGGATACCTTTAATTTTGAATGCATCTCAGATAAGAGAGTTGTGAATGACTCAATTTCTTGGCTCCCCAGTTTGCATGTTGTCCTAGATTTGAAGGCAAGAACCAACACTTCATCAATCTGCGAAAGCAAAAATGGAAGTTCTACATGTCATTACAGAAAAATACCGTGAAGCATGCACTGAAGCCATTTTTGTCAAGCACAAACTCAACAAACAAGGCATATGTCACTAATGTCATACATGGTGAAAGGGGCAATGCACGATCAGAGTTCAATAATACTTTGAGCTGATAGAATTAAAGAAACTTTAGTAGATCCATTAAGGTTCCATTAAATGAAAACCATTTACATAGTTGCATAGAAAGTATATTGGCAGATACAAAACAATCACAATGGATAATGTCAAATCTCAACTTCCTTACTAAGAGATTAACATAAACCTATCAAAATCTAATCATGGGATATACTAGATATCCTAACATGAGCCCAATCCACACAATTCACTTGGACAAAATGGAAGTCAATAAAATAAGAAAATTAATATACTGCAATTATGTAACAACTCGACCCGATTTTTCGGAGTTTTAGGATTTTATTAGCAGTGGGGTGAGTGTGGGTCCCGTGGTAGGTCCTAGTTTGCCAGGTTTTGAGTTTGGACACTCAAAAGGTACTTTGGTAATTTTGATGTACTGAATATTTTATCATCTAAAAAAAGTTGAAAATCACACGTTACCTTCATCGATGTTCGATGGTTGATTTTTATGGGTTTTAAATTATTTATTTATTTATTTATTTTGGAAAATTTAAGATTTAATTTTTATCTCTTTCCAAAAAAAAAAAAAAGAAGAGGAAAACCCTAACTTAAAAGCCCCTCCCCCAAAACCCTAAACCCTTATACCCATTTCCGCACAGCACTATAGCAGCTCGCTACAGTGCCGCCGCACCCTTCTCTCTCCCTCTTTTATCCTCTCCTTCCCTCTTTTCTCGTCTCTTTCCCTTCTTCTAACCCTAACCCTAAACTCCCCTCTCCCCCTTGGGCACCGCCGCCGCCACTCCCTCTCTCTCTCATTTCTCCTCTCTTCCTTCTCCTCTCTCTTTCTTCCTTTCCTCTTTCGGCCGCCGTCTCTCCTCATTCCCCTTTTCCCAATTTGTGAAATCCTAATCCTTACCATAGTCGCCACACCTCACCCCCCTTCCGCCGAATTTTCAGCCCCTTTTTGCCGATGCCCATGCCAGATCTCTCAGATCTAATCCTCCCCAAGTTCAGGTTCACTTCCTCCCCCTTTACTTCTCCTCTGATCTCCTTCATTTTCCTTTATTTCCTCATTCTTCCTCTCTTTTCCTTCCTTTTTCCCCTTTCTATTGAGTTACTGAGTCGACTGAGTTGACACAGTGAATTCAGTCATGTACCACTGCAACCCAAATCCAACCCAGCAGTTTGCCCTGGCCCAGTAGGCCCAAACTCGAACCCAGCAGCCACTCAGCCTAGCCTGTCTTCAGCCCAATTCGTGCAACTCGGCCCAATCCATTATGGGCTCAGCCCGGGCCTGCTTCGGGCTTGTTTTGGGGCTCTGCCATGGGCCATTCTGGAGATCGTCTTTAGACCGTCTGTAAGCCCGTTTCCAGCTTGATCTGTGGTATCGTCCCAATTTTGGGGGATCGGCCGACCTTGCGGACCCGTCTCAGTTTCTTCTGCCCTGCGGCCTGTGCATCTCTTCCCCAGCCTTGCAGCCTATTTTAATATCTTAGATTTCGAAATACGCACACAGGTGAGGGGACTCATCACACTTGTTTTAGCATACATGAAAGCATATTATCCTATAACCGTTGGACACGGAGTACGAGGAATGGGGCCCTTATATGAACTGAGCCACTAGGCAAGGGAAACCGTTGTGATGATTGATGTGGCAAGGGACCTCTTCGGGCGTACTCGTGTCAGATTACTTGTGATAGCATGTTGGTTGAGTAATATGATAACGTGATGATTTGTATCTTGATAATCTGTTGGTTAGATAACATGTTGATGTGCGTTGTGCGATAACATGCTATTTGATTACATAATAACCTGTTGAATCGCCAAATGTTATAACATGTTGGATGGACTGTGTAGTATCATGATGTGTATAACCTGTAGCAATAAATGATATGTTTTAGATAATAACATGTTACATGTTGGTTTGATAGCATGTGATAGATGATAGTATATACTTGATTATTATGTGATATGCTATATTGATAACATGCATAGAGATAACTTGGCATGCATGTAGCTACTGTATTTGGAATGCCGGTGTGCATGGGTACTGGCCAAATCAGGATTTAGAGACTCACCCTAGCTTGTCGGGTAGTTAGGGTTGAGAGATTATGAGAAACCATACTAGGAAGCGTGGTTTGGTTAAGGATCATTAGATGATAGATGTGTTCCCTAGTAGGAATTGAACTGTCAGGTCTACCCTTAGTGGTCTTCGGACACACATGTGGATGAGGCGTCGTCTGGGTTAGAGGGGGAGGTGCCCCGGAGTCCCAGTCGGGACAAGTGGTGAGGCAGTCATGGAATCTTCAGGGAAGCCATTGGGTTGGGTGTTAGTTGACCCTAGGCAGACTTGGAGGACCACGCTGTTACGGTAACCGAGTGCGTGATGGATAAGGCGTCCCTGAGAGTCTGCTGGGTCATGTGTTCGCCCCCTCCTTGGTTGACGAATGGTGCTGTGAGAGACAACTTCCGCTGGTATGGTTTGTGATCCTCGGATAACTGAGTAAGCTGTGGATGTGCTCTCCCGCTCATTAGTCGAGGGATGATGCAGTGAGGGACAGCTCCCGCTAGTATGACTTGTGATCCCCGGATGACCGAGTAGGCTGAGGATATGCTCGCCCGCTCATTGGTCGAGGGGTGATGCGGTGAGGGATAGCTCCCGTTGGTTTGGTTTGTAATTCCTCGGATGACTGAGTAGGCTGAGGATGTGCTCACCCGTTCATTGGTCGAGGGATGGTGCGATGTGATGTTCCAGGCTATGACACCTGTAGGGTGGGGACAGCCTGCGGTGTGGTGTGATGAGATATTCCAGGCTATGACACCTGTAGGGTGGAGACAGCCTGCGGTGTGGTGTGATGAGATGTTCCAGGCTATGACACTTGTAGGGTGGGGACAGCCTGCGGTGTGGTGTAATGAGATATTCCAGGCTATGACACCTACAAGGTGGGGACAGTCTGCGGTGTGGTGTGATGAGATATTCCAGGCTAGGACACCTGTATGGTGGGGACAGCCTGTGGCGTGACGTGGTAGTGTGTTTACTCGCAGTTATGACTCTGGGGTTCAATGCTAAGACCTGTGTTGTAGGTGTTGGCTCACCAGGAATTTATGGGCGCCTAACAAGTGAGTTTAGTCAGCTCACTCGGTAGAAGACCTATAGAAATCCGTGAGGGGTGGATACGCCAGTTGTGTGGAGACCAATAGATGGGATCTAAGGTTATAGGTTTGACTATCGAGACTCTGGTACTTGGTTGGGGAGACCACAGATGAGTCTGGTTGGTAGCTCGTTGAGGGCTGACGCGGTAGTTATCCCCGTATGATAGTCCGTTTGGGACTCCAGTGACCTCGATTTATGGGTTAGTTGTGGTATATGTACGGATTGTTCTGTGAGGGTCATAGGAGTAGTGGAGGGCTAGAGACCCTGATCTGATTGAGAATCAGTCTGTGTACCCGTGGATGGGTGGACTATAGCGGTTGGACATATATGGGAGTTACCTTAGAGTTGCATTGGGTTGATTAGAGGATGTGCTGCAGGCCCGGTTGACGTGGGCCCGTGTGCTAGGGGTAGGGCACACGTTTGCATGGTCGTACATGCAGACATCCTAGACATTGATGTGTCCACATGATTATATGCAGTGTATAATTGATAACATATGATGCATGTGTTACCCTCACTGGGCATGTAGAGCTCACCCCTTGCCTCACAGGTACTTCATAGAGGAAGGGTCGGCAAGACCCTCAATCGGACGTTGGGCGTAGAGCTACAGCTTTGTACTTTGTCATAGTTCCATTTTGTAATTGAGGACTTACTAATGTATTTGAGATAAGTGTACTTTTCATTGAGTTTGATGAATGTAATAATGGACTGATGTTACTGTTTCCAATTATGATTGATACTTTATGGGTACTATTGGTTATTGGTTTAATGGTGACTTGCCCGTGGTTACTGTGAGTTGCAGGAGCGATGTCTCTCAGTTTAAAAAAATAAAAATGCCCCTGCAATAGTATTAGATCGATGTTTTGAGACTTTATATCAGTTTAACGTGCCCGTAGCGGGACGGGTCGTTACAAATTACCCATAAGAATTGTATACACTGCCTACAATGCCATGAAGAACCATGATTGAATTGTCATTGATGTGCACAAAAAGGATGCAAAACCATCTCGAGTGCCACATGTTCCTCATATTTGTTACTTGCACCGCTTAAAGATTAAAAGGTAAAGCAAACATCACTATCACGTGAGGGACGTACACATACCACGTTTCAATATCAAGTGACCAAGTCACATAAATATCTCAATGCCACAGTCTCCGTATGTTCATATCGAGGCTCCCGCAGTCTCACGCCCACTCTAGGCCTTACTCATGGAATCTATATACTTATCTCATCCTTTTAACTATACAAAGGTGAGACACAATGATCTACTAATAGGACAGTTTCCTTTTTCAACGGACTGAGGCATAACAATATCACGTGAGGGACATACTCATACCACATCTCAATCATCAATATCACATGAGGGACATACCCATACCACACCTCAATATAATCAATATCACGTGAGGGACGCACCCATACCACGTCTCAATCTAATCAAGTGACCTAGTCACATACATCTCAGTGCCAAAGTCCTCATCTGTCCATCTTAAGAATTTTCACAGTTCTCTAGCCACTCTAGGCTTTACTTGAGTAACAAACATATATGTCTCATCATATCAGGACTCCCAAGGCATCATAACCTCTTCGGGCCGCCTTCGAGGAATCCAGCATCTAGCATTAGGGTCTATATTAGGGAAGGTATATCCCAACATTCCCTTTCTACCCTTCACATTTGCTCAACATCTTACATCATCCTTAATATAAATGGATGACACAATGTATCTTTTGATCGAGCTGAGGCACAATGCTCTCAGTTGCCTACGTACCACATAGTGGATCAGATCAACCGTAGTTCATTTGTTTTCACATTTGAGTTGACATTGGGGAGTGGTCATACTTTTACTTTGGGGAAATCAAACAAGGCTTTCTTAGCATTTACATTACATTCCCTGCATTCTCAATCATGCAAGCCCATCCCATTGTAGCACAAGTTAACCCCCTCGGGTTCTAAGATACTTGACTTTAACTCATCTATATCACTTAGTCTAACCCTTTACCAAGTTCCTCTTCAAATCATGGAAAAACATTCTACACATGGTTAGGTCGATCCACCACAACCATTATCAACATAGGTACTCACTAGTGATGTACACATTATCACATAATCCAAGTATGGCATTAAAACACATTCATCATGCTTATTATATGAGTTACACATCTAAGAATTCCAATCACAATCATGAGAATTCATTTGATACATACACTATTCATAACCATACACAAGTATGGGAAGTTATCAAGGCCCTACATTATACATCTTGGGCAATCTTGATTTATCATACATTCTATCATACTTTAACACGTCACAAATATATGAATTCTCAATTATAGTAAACATCTAATCATAGGGAACTTGGGAAACTCATACATATGTATCTGATACAATATATTCACATCAATCACACATAGGCATAAAGAGGTCAAACCATAACCTTATCCAACTATGCATTGGAATGTGCACAAGGCAACATTCACTCAAACATATTATCACACACCTTGTGAGCATGGAATTTTACAAATATTCCCAATGCTCTAAGTGTATGGCATTCTCCAATTTTACCCAATGTTATCAAACTCGAATCGTATCGAAATTGGTCTAGGGGTATGAATCGTGAATCGAAAATTGTAAAATCGTACGATTCATATATCCTCTTATTCCCCTAACCATTCTGTTGACCTAGGCCATTACAATCAAAGATTCTCATTTATAGACAAGATTACAGGCAAAAAAAAAAAAAAGAATGCAACTCTAACATGTACAATGATCCACAATACTGTACAGAACTGTAGACGGCTTTCCATAAAAGATACAAAAGAGAATAAAATGCATGTTCATACATTTGTCATGTTGTGGGACCCACACGCCTGGTGTGTGGGACCCAATTATATGTCTAGATTCAATGTATATTGAAAGTCAACACAACAGATTGTAATTATGATAGACTTACTGTATTTCCTTTCTTGTTCGCTTAATTGTCTCTTTTCTTTCTATTTAACACAGTATCCTCTTAGACGAATATACAATCAATACATTTCAGAGAGATATTTTTCTCACCTTCAATATTTTCCTCATTATTTTTCTTGTTTTCATTGTCATTTTCTACATGTCCTACAACACTACCCCGTCTCAAGCTAGTGTGAAAATATCAATTATGCCCAGCCTACTCAAAACATCATCAAGTTCTCAAAAAGAGATGGCCTTCATAAGCATGTCCACCAACTGATCTTTCAACTTCAGATAAAGAGTGAGAAATGTTTCCAAAAGAGAAGTGATGCCAAATAAAGTGACAGATCAACCTCCAATGTGCTTTATATTTATTTTTATTTTTTGAAGCAATGACAATTGAATTTCATTAATAAAAGAAAGAATGTACAAATAATATGCTGCCTAGAATATGAGGGCTATTCAAGGCAACAAGATAAGAAAAACAAAACAAAAAAAAAAAAAAAAGGTGAAAGAGCATGTGGACAAAGCCTCTAAGCTGGGGTTCCGAATAGAAGAGAACAAGGAGATCACCCAATAGATAAAAGACCCCAAACACGTACACCCTGAGAACATCAATCATAAAAAGTCAGTGCACGTCTCTGTAATTGATCAACCTCCAATATGCTTCATATACTCATGAAAAAGGAGATTAGAGGAAATATTGAGGACAACTTGATTGTCAGAAAACATTAAAAGAGGTTCTGGAAAAAGCAAAACCCAATTCATTTAGAAATCACTGAAACCACAGTAATTCACAAGTTGTATATACCATGGCCCTATATTATTCCTTTGCACTAGATCGAGAAACATCATTTTCTTTTTTTGCTTCACAAAGAAACTAGATGAGAATCCAAAAAATGACAATATTTAGTAGTAGACTAGCAATCATCAGGAGAACCAGGACAATTGGCATCAAAATATCCTAAGACTAAAGTCTAAACCGAGCCTTATAGAAAAAGCCATGACAAGATGAGCTTTAAGACATCTTAAAATTCAAAAAACCATTTGCAAGTGCATATCAGTCAAAGCATGCATAAATTGGCTTGCAACACCAACAATGTAAGAAAAATCAGTTCAAGGGATGGTAAGATAGATAAGGTAGCCTACCATTCTCCAACCCCAAGAATACGCAACCTCAACCCCAAGAAATACCAAAGAAGTCCATGATCCTTAAAATATCAAAAGATTTATAGAAAATTGCTTTCAGGGTCGTGATGGAAAATTCATCTTTCACTATTAAAACAACATTATCCACATAAACAATAGGAAGTTTCACAATATTTTTAATATAATACACAAAGACAAAATGGTCTGATTGGTAGTGAGAGAAACCATAGTCAATAAGGCACTACTGAATTTATCAAACCACGTCAAAGACTGTTTGACCATAAAGTGCCTTCTTGATATTTGCTTAATATTGAAATAAAATTGGAGATTTGCTCAAATCATTACTTTTTAGATATCCTTTTATTCTTTCATATATTAGGGATTCATTTCAATGAAGAAGATAAAGCAGAGGCAGCTTTAAGATGGGTGGAGGAAAGGAATAGAGCTTCGTCATCTTCTTCAAGGTGTACAAAGAGATCTTCAAGTCCATCCCTCTTGTTGGGTAGGAACGGGTTCTTCAAAATATTCTGAAGCACGAAAAGACGAAATGTCAGGTATTGGGGGAAAGATACAGAAGGCCAATGAAGATCTTAACATGGAACATCAAGGGTCTTGGACTGAAGGAGAAAATGGGGGCTATTCGAAAATTTATCAAGAAACATCGGATTAATAATCTACTAATTCAAGAATCAAGAGAAGATTTTTCCAATATTATTTTAAAGGAGATTTGGGGTAGAATTGAGGTGGGGTACCTTTTCAAACCTTCAAAAGGGCCATCGGGAGGCTTGTTGACTCTCTAAGATCCAATGGTAATTAGCATTATTAGCAGATATGTCGATAAGCGGTCAATTTTAGTTAAGGGTCGATGTTGGGAAGAAAGGATAGTTGCTTGTTTTATAATGTCTATGGATCAAACTTAGAAAGTGAGAAAGATTGTTTTTGGTCAGAATTGGAGGACATTAAGAATTTGGGGTCGGACACATGGTGCATTGGAGGAGACTGTAATGTCGTGAGATTTCCATATGGAAAGGAAAGGTGGTGGCAGGTTTACAAGAAGTATGGAGGCTTTCTCTAACTTCATTGGGAGGAATGATATATTCAATTATCCTTTAATAGCTGGCAAATCTACGTGGTCTAACAGACAAAGTAGGGTGGCTACAGATTGGATAGATTCCTTCTTTTAGCCAAATGAGATAATTTCTTCTCGGACGGGAATCAATTAAGACTATTCAGACCAATTTCTTACCATTCTATAATTTTTTTAGGCACAAAGGAAATTGATTGGAGACCTAGACCCTTCCTATTTAATAATGCTTGGCTGGAAGACATTAAGTTTAAAAAGTTGGTGAAATCCTGGTGCGAGAGCTTCACGGTGGAAGGTTGGGCTAGTTTTACCTTTTCAAGAAAGGTCAAGCTACTGAAAAACAAAATAAATGAATGGGCTAGATCAAATGGGGGGTCGGTGTCAGAGAAAAAAAGGTTGCATTGCATGAATTGGAAATGTGGGATAAGTTGGAAGAAGAAGAGATATATTAGAGGAGGAGATGTGTTCTAGAAGTTTATGTAAAGCTTGTTTATGGAAGTGCTTCCAAATTGAGGAGGTTGACTGGAGACACAAGTCGAGATCTCTTTGGCATAAGGAGGGAGACAAAAATACAAAAAAAAAAAATCTATTGCCTGGCTAACATGAGAAAGAAGGCTAATTGTATTAAGTCTATTGTAGTGGATGGTAGAGGTCAGTGGATAACGAAGAGATCAGGGAGGTAGTGAAAAGTCATTTCTCTTCTATCTTTTGTTCCTCTGGGCATTCTCATGTCTAGTCACCTCAGTCTGCCTAGCTTCTTGTTGTTCTACCCCTTCCATCCTCTTATTTTGGGATAGGTCGTCTTTTTCTCGCCCATGGGTACGACTCTCTTCCTTTTCTTCAGATTTACTATGTTCTTTCTCTTTCGATTTTGTTTTTATTCCTAGGGCCTGTCAAGCTTCGGTTCGTCATCACAATGTTCTTATGGGGGATCTCTCCTTTTCTTGTGAAGATTTTTTCATAGGGGTAAGTTTAACTCAGCCCGCGAGAACTCCTCTCTCCAGTGATCATCTTGGTTTTCCATACTAGTGGTGGGGTGGTGTGGATGGTTGATTATCGTTCTTTGACATCAAGCATTTCTCAAGTCATCACAGTTGTCTTTGGTGGTTGATCCATCAAACTTCATGGATAGGTGGTTTTCTCCAACAGTTCTCAGCAACCTTCAGCTTTTTCCTATGTTGATACCTTCTCTACTCGATTATGTTGGTTTCCCTTTCAGTTGTTCCTTTTCAATTGGTCTTTGATTACCTCCTGGCCTTCTTTAATGCTTCCACTGAGCTCCATTGGTCTCTTCCCTTATAGATATTTGGACCTAGATCCAAAGTTCGACCTTAGTAGCAGAAATAGTAGTGGTGAGGTAATGTCGGCTTTCAATGGACTTAACAAGACCTCTTTCAGAATTGGGGTCAAGGTTTGCCTATAATCGAAGGACTTTATTTCTCAAAAAATTACAGTGGAGAGGGTTGGGTGGTTGGAAAAGGACTTTAGTGAGAAAGAGGTTCAAGAGGTTTTAGACAGTATAGAGGGGGAATAAGGCTCTAGGTCCAAATGGCTTTAAATTTAGGTTATAAAATCACGTTGGCATCTGGTAAGTCCTGATTTTTTGAAGGTGTTTAAAGAGTTTCACAATAAGGGTATCATCAATAAGGGTAACTATTTTATTATACTTGTACCTAAAAGGGAGGGCCAATCAAAACTTACACATTATAGACCTATTAGTCTAGTCGGTTGTCCACAAAATCCTAGCAAAAGTGTTGGCTAGAAGATTGAATGAGGTCTTACAAAAATCATTGGAGAATCTCAAGGGACCTTCATGGAGTAGAGACAAATTCTAGATGGAGCTTTAATTGCTAATTGAATTAATCCACATTAGGAAGAAAGAAAACAACGACGACTCTTGCTTAAGAATGACATGGAAAAAGCTTATGATTTTGTGGATTGGAATTTTGTTGGCCATTTGTTTCAGAGGATGGGTTTTGGAGAGAAATGGAGGAGTTGGATGAAGGCATATGGGGGATCATCTTATTCGGTCTTGGTAAATGGTTCACCTATTGAACTGACAAAAGCCACTAGGGGTCTTAGGCAAGGTGATCCCCTTTCTCCATTCATTTTTACTTTGGTAGGTGAAGGTCTGAACATATTAATTAAGAAAGCTAAGGATGTGGGTAATGTGGAAGGTTTTGAGGTGACGAAGGATGGACCGGTATTAACCCACTTACAATTTGCCAATGACACTTTGTTTTTTGGTGATGCCCTGTCTAGAGAGGAATTGGTGGGATATAAAGGAACATCGAGGTGTTCTGAATTGGTATCAAGCTTGAGGATTTGGGCAAAAACACTTTGATCAGGATTGGGGTGGAGGAGAATGCGCTTGATAGTCTTGCTATAGAGGTTGGTTGTGGGGTTGGGAGCTTAACTTTTACTTATTTGGGTCTTCCGATTTGTGCAAATCCGAGATCCAAACAGGTCTAGAATCCTACCATCTAAAAAGTTGAAAGAAGATTTGCAAGTTGGAAAAGGAATTATTTGTGTTTGGTGGGAGGGTGACTCTTATCAAATCAGTGCTAGCTAATTTACCTCTTTACTTCATGTCTATTTTTGAGGTGCCTAAGGGGGTGGAAGACAAAATGGCAAGAACCAAAAGGAATTTCTTATGGGGTGATAAGGAGGAAAGGAAAAGAGTTCATCTTGTTAATTAGCACGAAGTAAAAAAACCCAATAAGAAGGGCGTCTTGGAGTGGTGCCTTTGGGAATTAAGAATCAAACTTTACAGTGTAAATGGAGTTGGAGGTTTGGAAAGGAGAACGATTCCTTTTGGAAAAGAGAGTTAGTTGCCAGATATGGAGTGGAGGATGTCAGTGGATGGAACCTCAGAATGAAGTGGAAAAGGAAGTTTTGTCAGTTGTAAGCGTGATAGAGAACAGGCAAAGGTCATGGGAGGGTAGGGAGTTTGTTTAGGAGGAATCTTAGGTTGTTGGTAGGTATAGGGTACAGAATGTTACTTTTTGAAGCCCTATGGATAGGGGATAAACCTATAAAGGATGTTTTTCCTAGACCATATTAGATTGCCTGGGATAGATTGGCTAAGGTGAAAGATAGTTATGTGGTGGAGGGTGGGTAACTAAATGGGAGATTGCTTTTAGGAGGGATGCGAGAGTCCTTAATTTAAATAGCTTTGAGGAGCTAATCACACTTTTAGGGGATATAACTATTTTCACGGAGGATGATGAAGTATTTGGACAAAAGATCCATCAAGATGTTATTCGGTTAAAGCAGGGATTACTTGAGCAATGAAAAATAACAATAATGGGTCAAGGCTAGTTCTTTGGCATGGATAGGAGTAGCTCCACCTTGTATCCAAGCTTTTGTCTGGTGTACTCTGAAGGATAAAGTTCTCGTTAGGGTTGGCTTAGTTATAGAGGCATTTTGAGTGGTGATGGACATCTATCTTGTGTTTTTTGTGGTCACCAAGAGGAGAATTTAATCATAGTTCCAATAATTGTTCCATGGCAAGTGTACTTCGGTATAAGTTCGTGGATCTAATGGGGCTATTTTGGGTGCTTAATGATTTATGCAACAGCCCCCTTTTTTTTGTAATTTTTCTATTTTATTTTTAATAAAGTTATCTTTCAAAAAAAAATGATTTGTGTAATAGCATTGTGGAAAGTTGGCAAGTTCAGAAGGTAGGAAGTAGGAGAAAAGTGGCAATGAATACCATCCCTGCAACTATTCTATGGTCCTCGTGGAAAGAAAGAAATGTAATATTGTTTGAGAACAAATCTAAAGGGGTGCAGCGTGTGTGCTAAGTGGAGATTATGTGCTTGGTTATCGGTTAGCAAGGAGTTTGTTGGTTTTTCGATGTCAGATTTTTATAGATCATAGGAGGGTTGTCCAGTTAGGAATTTTAGAAGGGAGAAGATTAGGGAAGTGTGGTGCCCACCCTAAGTTCAATATAGATGGAGCGAAAAGCAAACTAGGTCCAGCTGGAATTGAGGGAATGTTGTGTAATTCGGAAAGAGCAACCTTATTGTTTTTTACAAAACTAACACGTGTCAAAGACTTTAATGAGGCAGAACTGTTGGGGATTAGGAGAGCCTTAGATTTGTGGGCAAATTATGGTCAGGGAAGCTTATAATTGAAGGAGATACGGCGAATGCCATTAAATGGTCAAGAGGAAGCAAAAGACCACTTAGAAATTACTCTCAATGGTCAGGGAAATCAATGCCTTTAGCTTCGATAGTGGATGTCTTATTTCAACATGTGAGGAGGTTGATGAGTGGGGTAACAGACTTTCTTGCTAAATTAAGAAGGGATCATGAGTATGTGGTTTTTGCTAAGCATATGTGTTAGTGCCTCGACTTGGCCAAGTCCTTATGTTTGTCAATTCCATGACTCGAAAAGAAGCATTTGCGAGAAGCTTTAAGACCCAATGTGATCAAGAATGAAGATCACGCTCCACCGGATTGAACCTCATTGCTATGGCAATCACAAAACATGCAACATGGCCATAGATGACTTTAGGTGGTACCCACATCTCAGAGAGGACTATCCCTAGGCTTAAAGAAACAAATGGTTAATTCATAAAAAGCCTAGAGAGGATGTTTGACAGTGAATTGGAACCCAACTTGGAAATATGTATTTGGTTTCATTGTCAGCACAACCAATCTATCTCACCGAACTCTCGGTGTAGTCAAGATCGACCCATTGTGGTCAGGACTGGTCGGCCAGATTGACATAGGTTCTAGAACATTGAACTGTCATTCTAAGTATGCCTCTAATCAAGAGTCTCGTATGCACCGACCCCTTGTAATCAACGACTCCTCGATCAAGATCTTGAGTTCTGAAACTCCAAACTCATGTGGACTCTAGAAAAACCAGAAATATCAGCTATCAAAGACTGATCGAGAGTACCAGGACCGACCCCTCGGTAATTGGCGACATGTCATTCTGGGTAATAGGTTTCTAGAGATGAAACTATTGTCAAGCATGTTTTGCACCAGAACGAGCCTCTCGTATGGACTGACCCCTCGGTACCATAAGTGTCAACCCATCGGCGACAACGACGTGTCGACCGGGAAAGAATATTACCGTTAGGAGTGCACTTAATGCACAACGGTCGAAATTGTAACGGTAACATTTCTAGTCACCGACCCCTCGGTGCGACCGACCTGTCGGTACATTACCGTTACTACAACTACTTGCCTTTGCTATATAAACCAACCTTTATGCAGCTGGTTGTCTTCGCTATATAAACCAACCTTTATGCAACCAGTTGGTATCCTTCGAAAGGATCAGTTGGACCCTCATCTTTATCAGTGAACTTAACAAGGGCCAACAAAAGTATCACTCACTCTCGTGTTTACACTAGGGGAATCAAATACAACCAATCAGAATGAATTGAGTTGTGAGAGAGAGAGGAAGGAAAAAAACTCATAAACAATCAATCTAAGGATTGAGTTAGAAAGTGAGAAGGAGAGAACCCTAAACTAGGAAACCTTTGGTAGAACCATATTCCTTGACACCCTGCATTGTGATTGCTCAACGGCGGTTACAAGGAAGTGCGTCGGCACACATTGGGTGGGATCTTGAAGAAGCACACATCAAGAGAAAGAGCCTCAAAGGCAAGTGCTTTTTGGTTTTAATTTTCTTTAAAACCTTTGTTCCGAAAGTGGATCAAGGGGAGGTGCCCCGGAAACACTATAAAAAACTCTAGAGCGTTGTCTCTGGCACTGAGGTGGGTAGAATTCCTATTCGACAGTGGTGGATGAAATTCTCAGCCGATTGAGTGAGGTGAATTCTTACTCTAATTGTGAGGGTGTAAGTCCCCACTTAGTGGATTATGGGGATAGCTCAAGGTTGAGCGAGTCCTAATAGTAGATGTAGGTTGGCTAACCAAACCACTTTAAAATGATCTTATGGTGTTTGATATATGTGTGTTTGTATTTAGTATTTAAGTACTCTTATTAACACACATCACTTTGCATATTGATTATCTCATTCTACACATTGCGCACAAGCATCGATAATCAATTATGTAAAGGGTCATAATCTTAATATGCTCGCTTAATGAAATTATCACACTAAACAAATCTCTTGATAAACATTCCACTGCACTTTAAATAATCAAGAAATTTGTAAACACCATTAAAAATGGGATTGACCTATTCACCCCTCCTCTAGGGTCAATCATGATGTTCTAGGCTTCTAGCACATTGAAAATGGGAACTTTCAATATGTTTCTTTTTTCTTTTTGAAACTATCATTCAAGTGTAGGAGGGATGCTTTAATGGTCCTGTTTGTATTTTTCTTATAGTGAGAAGTTTCTACGTTTCCTTGAACTTGGGGGTCGGGTATGTCTTGTATACCCTGTGTTTTGTACCTCCTCTTCTCTTTAATATATTTCTTTTTGAAACTATTCAAAAAAAATTGCATAAACTTGTGCTTCTTATAAGATAATATAGTAACAAATCCAGTGGATCCACTTCAAGTAAATTGGATATCATTTTACATTAAAAAAAAAATATGACTATTATTTAACACACAAAATAAGCTCAAGTTTACAATCAAACTCAAGTGTAACATCATCATCATCAAAGGCCATCATCTCATCTAAGGTTCGACTCTACAAGTTCTTTATCTCAAATTGATCATATCATAAATCATAGCAGTAGTCACTCTACAATCTAACATTGCCCTTCTTTAACCATTCCTTCCATATTTTCAATGGTTAGCCTCTCATAAATCCCAATGCTTCAATATGTAGCATCTCTACGTACTGGAGTTATGTCTAGTCTTCTACTAACATGACAAAACAACCTCAAGCGAGTTTTTCTTAGTTCGTTTATCATCTATCAAGGTTTTTTTTTAATTATCCATAATGCATCCATTTCTAACTCTATCCTTTAGGGTTTATCCACTCATCCAGCGTAGCAAATGCATCTCCGCCATCCTAATATTGTCTATTTGTCTTTTCTTCATTGCCCAACATCTGCTCCATAAAACATTGCAAATCTAATAGTTGTTTTATAAAATAATCCTTTAAGGTGAAGAGATACTCTCTTATCACACAGAACCCCACTAGCTTGTGATATATAAATAAATAAACATATATTTTTATAATCTAAACGGGGTTAATTCAGGTTCAAATTGTGTTCATACTTTTGGGACGGGTTTTCGGGTTGGGTCAGGCTCTAAGGACACTAGGCTTAGACCCAATCCAAAATCGAATTGAGCCTCTTTAGCCAAAAATGGGTCCAGGCCTGGGCCCAAGTGGACCTGGATACCTTTTTCAGGTCAAGTTGGGCTGGCACAGGTTGGGCCTCACCCAACTTTGCACCCCTAGCTACATCCATTACATTAAACTGCAGTGCTGCACTTGGAAATAACCCCCAGTGAAGCACTCTAAATTGTAGCCAAACTAAGACGTTAGTCTAGCCCTTCATGCTTCCCAGGGGATGTCTAAAAGAAGCTCTGAGACCCACTTATCTGATAAGCCATGACAGAGCGCAGCCCACTCTTTGTTAATGACTCAATGCGAATTAGATGGAAAGCTACTAAGAGTCTATGAGGCTGTCCAAAGGGTGCCCCACTGATCATTTTAACCCGTTAATTTTTAGATGTAAATTAAAACTATTGATAAATATTTATATCTTTATGTATTTGATCCAATAACGAGGATGAGTTGGATGGGAGTAATCCATTTTATACGAATTCACTTGGGCAAAATGGAGTCGAAAAGGGTTTGACATAGACTGGTAAGTTGGCCCCACGTACAGATGCATGGACCTAATTCAACCCAAGTTCAGATTTATCCCCCCTTCTATACGATTAGAATAAATGAATAAGTACTTCCAAGAGGAAAAAGAAAACTCCTTGATCCCTGTTGCAAATGATCAAATTCCACGCGTGCATACAAAAAAAAAAAAAAAAAGATTCATCGGTTTGCCAATTGCAATAAAAATCCAATAAGAAAATAATGTGATTACTATGTAGGGAGAAGAAAGTACTTTGCTGAAAAATAACCCATTTTTATTTTAAATTAAAAATAGCTATTTTCCAAGTTGATTGGTCATTTCCAAGAAATATTTTTCTTTCCATGCATGCAAACTGAGGAAAGTACGACTGATCTTAGAGTCGTGAAAAGGGAAACCTGGTGGAAGAGAATGGAGAGTTGGGAATGGGCGAGGAGAAGGCGATCCAGAGTTCTGCCGCTGTCTTTATCGCTATCTGTGATTTTCTTCATCGTTGGGTCTTCTTCTTCCCCACTCGAGATCGGGATTTTCTTGGCTGTTTGATCTTCTACGTCAACTTTTGAGAACGGCTTTTTCTTGGCCGATGGTTCTTTCAGAAGTTTCTTCCGGGTGTTGGAGATGTCGACAAGCGGCTTCCTTGCGGATTTTCTTATCCCGCTTTTCTGCATCTTCCCCTTTTTTCACAAATCAAGGAAAATGGAAATCCACGAAAATGACTCTAACGGATCTTCTTTTAAACTGAAGAGAGAGAGGGAGAGGGATTTCAGTCTTCACTGATTTTGAATTTCTCGACACAGGAGCGCGTCTGTGGCAAATGCCACGGCATTTTAAAATGAGTTGCTCATGAAACCTCACTATGGATTTTTGGCATCAGCTATTCATTTTTCACAACACTCAATTATAAAATTGAAAAAAAAATGACAAGGATGGTATTGATTTGTTGTTATTTAGAAATATGGTGATAGAACAAACTCTCAATTTAATTTGTTAAGATCTAAAAAATTTTCAGAAGCATTTCTTGTCATTGAAGGACATAGGATCACTACTTATATCCCTCAATTAATGTAATAAATATTGTCACGCTTTGACCCGATGGTGGGCTCGAAAGGGACTATTTTTTTTTTTCAAATCAAACCTTAAACCAATAAAAAGTTCTTAGCTAAGATACTTGGGCTACTAGACGGCTCAATTAAAATCCTTTAGAAAATGTCATATTTGCCAGTGAGGACTCGAACATGTAACATATGTTCCTTTCTCAAAACCCATTTAAGCAAGTGAGATAATTCTCCAAATTTCCAAATCTAAACCTTTCAAATCTGTCAAAGTTGAGCCCCTTGACCATCGTCGAGGCCCTCAAGATGGTCAAGCCCCTCAACCATTGTCGAGGCCCTCGGGGTTCCTCGAGCCCCTCAGTCTGTGATCGAGTCTGTATTTTAGTTTTGCTCCCAAGTCGAGCCCTTCCTCCAGCACCTAGACCCTCGACCTGAGGCCAATTTGTCATCTGCATTGCTTCCAGCTCGATGCCCTTGACACTGACTTCGAGGCCCTCGAAAATGACAGCAACTATTTTTCCAATCTTTTTCCATCTTTTATCCAAATTCCACATTTCTCCACCTGGAAATCATATAACACACCAATATACAATACAATACATCGGAGTAGCATAAAGAGGCATAATGGTTTGTACATGCATAGGTTTTCACACCATGAGTGGCATGTTTATTACAAACTTGTGAAAATAAGTAAGTTTTTCAATTTTTCTTTTCCATCCGTGGGAATGTATTTATAAGAATCCATTTTCCAGCTCCTAACGAGGCCCTAAGGGTTCCTCCATTCCTTCCTCAGGTTCATATCCTGCATTGTAAGGGACGTGAGTAACCAGTCCAGTGAAGAGAGCTCAATATAAATAAACCAAGTTCCAAAATTAATATAACAAAAGTGGAATGCAATATTACCAATGCATGATTCATTTATACCCTTAAATCACCTTCTCCAGAGAACACTGCATATCATTCATATGTTTCCATACTGGGATTTATCACTATGTCATATCCCAAGTCCATACTTAGATTCATCACTAAGTCATATCCCAAAATTGAGGTTCTTCACTGAGCCTCACTGAGGGTCCTCACTATGCCTCGGAAGCATTAAAACCCTACACGGAAGTAATGCAGCAACTTGCAAGCGCTATACGATCCTTATGATCATTCACAACCCTATGGCTTATATGACCTAACGGTCTAATATGACACTACGACCTATATCACACATGAAGGTAGTTCTCAATTCACCAAGCTACCAAAATCCCATTAGCAGGGATAGCTCACACTGGAGCCACAACTCCTAGTGCCCTTCTTACGTAGGGTCTTACCTTGAAGAGTACCAACCATTACTCAGTTTACAGTCTCGATCTTAAACCCGAAACATTCCAAACTTACCATACCTGCACCAAGGATTAATATGATCTATCATATGCTTATATAACAATTCCAAATGGATTACTAACAACTCGCGTCTTCATCCCATTCATCAAACCTATTAACCACTAGACGCTTACATGGGTCCCATATTGCGTTATAGACTATTAGGCCTCGGCTCTCTAACACCTTTTTATGCTTACATTCTAATAATTAGAATAGTGTTTCATCCCTTACATGTAAGCGTGTCAAGTCTCGCATTCTGGTCCCACTTAATCCTTTTCATCTTTTAATGTCAATGGTCTCCATTTCATCCTTGAGTTAATAATTTTCATAATAATTCCAAAACAGGAATCAAGTTGAGTCCTCTCACATTCATCCAGTTAATTTTTCCAAGAAATTTGTAGAAATGGAGAGTCATGTAAATATTGGTTTTGATAATAAAATACAAGTGAAATCCCAAATTCCCATTGTTTATTTTCCTCAAAAAAACAAGGTAATAGTTGTAAGTCTGCTAGGCTCTTTTTAATTAGATTAAATTATATCAAAGGAGCTAGCCATCCAAAACACACAATAAAAGGAAAATTAAAGTACTCAATATCTGATCTCGTATTTCTCCGGCGCCTGGAGAGTATTGAGAGTTTAGCCCAAAGGGTACAGTATAGGAAATGTAAATAAAACTACTCAGTGCCTAACTCAAATACCACAAGGCGACCAGAATCACCACAGATGGCTCCACTGGGCGACCAAAAATCATCTCAAATAGATTGAGTAAATTAGCCCCGAAGGTATAGAGACAGTAAAGTAAATAAAATTACTTAGTGCCTCATTCTCGTATTTTCCCCGAGCATATCAACGGGAAGTATTGAGAATTAGGCCCAGAGGGTACAGTGCAGAAAGTTAGAATACTGAAAATAACCACACATTGAGTCAGAGGAGTCAGTATTATATCCCTTTTTACTTCAAAAAATAGAAATTGAGTTTGAAAGCATAACTTAAAAATATACAAAAAGGCCATTTTTCCCCTCAGTTCCAAAACTCCATTTTTAGACCCCTTTTTCATCCCCTTTATTAGTGCCCAGGTTTGACTGTGTCTTCTAATTGTCAATTTCGTGACCTAGAAGTACATTTTGCCTTGGAATATTGAACACAATAAATCAAGATTCAAGAGTGGTGAAGATTGAATCAAAAGCCTCAAGCATTGGAAGCTCAAGAACATTATTCGAGCATCACCAAGTATATGACAATCAAAGGTAAATTAGCCACAAATGACTCTAGGGTGGATGCAACACACCTAGGAAGACCTTGACTAGGCTTAGAGAACATATTAGTAAATCATAAAGTAGCCTAGTGGACCTTGACATCCAACAGAACTAATGAAACTCAAAATTGCAAATCTGGTATACTACCAGGACGATACACCGTGTCTGGCGACCCATCTCCAAAGACAGGACAGACCCATCGTGGTCTATGATCCATCGTATTTAATGACAAAGGTTCTGGTTGGAAAATACTATCAAACAGGTTCGCTCTCAAACCAAGACCATCGTTGCTGCCGACCCATCGTAAATGATAGGGATTTTCAGAGTTCTGGTTGGAAAAACTCTGTAAAATACAGTTGGTCTCAGGACGATGCTACCGTTAATGGCGACCCATCGGCTTTAGGCTCGACGACTCATCGTGGAACTCGACCCATCATGAGTGATCGTTATTGTACCGTTGGAGGTGCATTTATGTGCAACAGTCTTATGGTTGGGGAACACTTTTAAAATGCCACAACCCATTGTGTGCCACGACCCATCACTAACTTATAGTTTAGAAAAATTTTGGGTTGTCTATTTAAAGTCTGAATTTTGGAGAGTTGGGTTAGAGCTTTTGAAATTGAAAAATCTGAGATTCCCAAATACTCTCTCTCTCTCTAAACATTTTACATGTGGTAAATCATTTGAAATTTGAAAGTTCCCGGTGTGCTAAAACACTAGTCAAGATTGACCAGAGAGAGGAGGAGGAGGAGGAGGAGGAGGAGGAGGAGAGAGGAGGGGGGGGGGGGGGGGGGGGGGGGTGGGGCAGAGAGGGTGAATATGGCAATAACCAATTTTTTCGGTCTTCACAAATTTCTTGATTAATTAATAAATATCAACGAATTAACAATGTTAATCAAAAGATATGTGTTGTGTGATAAGAGATTGTGTCAATACTAGAACAATCACACAAAAACAAAAACAACACCCACAACACAAAATGTTTAGTAGTTCGGTTTAAACAAACATACATCCACTGTTGGACTCACCCAACCTAGGTTATCCCAAATACACTATGTGGGGAATTAAGCCCTCACGAATAGAATAAGACTTCCACCTATTCAATTGATTGGCAATTTCACCATCTCCTAAGATTTTAAAAGGTTCGACCAACCACATTCTACGTCCTTATGCCACTATTTTTTAGAGTGGTTCAATCACCTTGATCTACTCCACTGTACAATGAAGATAATTTAAAATTAAATCAACACTAAGAAGCACTTGCTTGTTTGAGTTCTCTTGAGATGATGTGCTTCTAGAAGAGTCCTTCCCAATTTGATGTTGATGTCGACGAAGATGTGCCTTGTGTATGCGCAATCACAATCCTTGGGAGGAGGTTCTAGGATTCAAGATGTGTCTATTGTAATCCTAGATATTGTTCTCTCTCTCTCAATCTCAATAAAGATGATTGATTTCAAATGATTCACCTAAGTAAAGTGTATAGAGATGAGGTGAGATCTTTTGAGTTGCCTTACGACTCTCCTATTCAAAGCTCTCTCTAAGTGTCCCACCAAAACCATCAAATTTTGGAGTATTAATAGGAACCCAGAAAAATTCGAACTTACAATGGGCGATTGATCGGGGATCACGATTGATCGTGAGTCGTTGTAAAGTGATCGTTCCGCATTAAACATTCTCTAACGGCTAGAAAATGGTCACGCATGATTTATCGTGCCTCACGATTGATTGTCCATGTTCATTGGCTATTGATCGTGGGATGGCTAATGTATCGGCTTGAGGCTATCCTGTTTTGGCAGTGTTTTGTCAAGTCAATCCTTATCCAGACCTAAGGTGATTGGTCGTGTGCCCGATGTGTCAGCCCTGTCAACACGATTGATTGTGCGACCGATTGATCGTCCATGATCAACCTTTAATTCTCTGTCCAGATCATTTAAGTCCAGGCGATCGATCGTATACCTAACTGAATAGGCTCTGTCCCAGCGATACATCGTGAGCACGATTGTATCGTCCCGAGACCACTGGTGTTTGATAGACCATTCCAAACCAGAACCTTCGTTTTTCTAGACGATGCATCACTTTACCATAATTAATCGTCCCTGTCAATGCGATGGATCGCCAGACACAATGTGTCGACATGACAATAAAACATTTGATTCCATCTGGTTTTGTTGGCTGCCAAAGACCACTAGACATGATTTATAATTTACCAAGATGTGATCTAAATCTAGTCCAGGTCATCCTAGGTGTGTTGGGTCCAATTACCTTTGTGTGATTGTCATACATATTGTAATAACCCGACCCTTAAATTAGAAAAATAATATTTTTTTAGAATTATTAACTCGGCTTTATGACCGGTTAATATGATTAGACTATGGAAAGAGCTTCCCGAAAAGGGATTATGTGACCCAATCAGAGCTCGTTTGCTTAGTGATCCAGGCCGACGAAGTTCGGAGGGCATTTTGGACATTACTTAATGTATTTTGTTTTACATATAAAATTATGAATAGTATCTTACAAACCTCTTGAGTGTGAAAGATCACTCTTCTAATATATTCAAACCTTGAAATTCACACACATATTAAGTCTTTGAGTACGCTAGTCAGTGGTATTTACAGAATTTCACGAGTATTCCTCGAGACGTGTATTTTACAAATATTTTTATCTAAAAGCCACGATTTTTAAGGTACCCAGTATTCCGAAAATTATCAAACTCAAATCACAGTCGATCTGTATTTTATCAAACTCTTTGACATTTTAAGAATGTCGAAATGAGTATTTTAAACACTTGTTTCGAAATGTCAAAATCACAGTGATTATAAGCCATCTATTTTATTAAAACGTTGACTTTATGAAAAATACCCTATTTCCGGTGTCAAAACAAAAAGTGAACGTTCCACCGTCGGTAAACCCCGTGTCCTCAACACACATTCGATATCGATTTTTCACGAGTTAGGGTCTAATATAGACGAACAGAAAAAGGTTAAAGTAATAGTATTTTTCACTGTTACAGAAGATAATTTTTATCTTCTTCTGCCGACACTATTGAACAGTTGAGATTTTTCAACCCTCTGCCGACAGATCAAACGGTCAGGGTCATTCCAGCAGTTTTCAATAGTGTTTTTCAAAACACTATAAATAGGTGCATTCAGTTTCATTTAAAATCACAAATTCAAACGGTTTTCTAAGTTTTTTCTCTCTGCTGGTGTTTACAAGTGCCCTAAAGCAGTTGTCTTACATTTTCAGAAGATTTCTGTAAGTATTTATTTTGAGTTAATATTTTTATTTTGTAGACCTCATTAAGAGGAAGTAAATATTTAATTTCATCATAAAATACCTTACGGTTTGCTCTATAAAAATCAGAGAAGAAAATATTAAAAAAAAATTGAAAAATCCGTCCGTGAACAGTGATTTGCGGCGCACTGTGCAGTCCCTAAATTGTCAGAAGGGCATTTTGGTAATCTTGGTGAACAGTACCCTACGGCATTTTAGTAATTTCGGTGAACAGTGACAGTGGCATTTTCGTAAAATTTATGAATAGCACCCGAATGGCATTTTCGTAATTTCGATGAACAGTACCAGTGGCATTTTCGTAAATTTTATGAATAGTGCCCGAATGGCGTTTTCGTAATTTTTATGAGCAGTACCCAATTGCATTTTCTTAAATTTTATGAATAGTTTCCGAATGGCATTTTCGTAATTTTGTAAACAGTGCCAGTGGTATTTTCGTAATTTTTGTGAATAGTGCCCATGGGCATTTTGGTAATTTTGGATATTTTTGGGGGCAAAAATGTAATTTTTGAAAAGGTTTCAAAAATGAATTTTATTAAAAATACTTATTTTAGACCACTTGTGGGTTTGTTTTTAGTCCGTATTACGCTTAGGGGCAAAATCGTAATTTTTACAAAATTGTAAGAAAACTCTATAAATGTATTGTCATAATATTCTAAACACTTAGGAGTATATATTATGGTTATATAGCATTATTATACGTTGTATTTACATTTTTTTACCTTTTAAACATATTACTGAAAAGCGCTGGCCAACGGAAGGTGAGGAGATTCAACCACACTATGTGTTTACTAAAATGCATCTCATTTTGCATTCAATATAATGTTTCTTTCACCATTAACCCTACGGCAATAAGTGGATATCCGTGGTCATTTTTATTGAATGAAAGGATGTGATGGGATTAGAATGTGATACCGACACTGTTCACACGTAAGGAGGTGATTATGAGTTTCTACATATGAAACGTGGACATGAGAGTGTTTCGGGATGTCTAGATCTAGCTATCCTAAAACGGAGTACGAAACTCACTTATTCTTAAAGACTACTTGGTATTGTGATGTTGGTAATCTGATGATAGATCAGGTATCCAACCGTGATTCCGATAGGGATATGCATTATGTGGATAACTGTGTGTATTACAGGATAATTAATCTATGCAATAAATGATGAGTATAGGGTAGACGTACCCGATTGGAGAGAACGATAACACTTATTTGTGTTATAGTATAATCCGTTGGTAGGTTTTTAATCTGTGTTTAGTTTTGCAACATAATATATACTGATTGTTGATATTTGTATTATGATTCCATGTGGAAGGGCTTATAAATCTATGTTAGCTGAGTGAGTTTATTATGATCATATGTGTGAGAGATATTATGTGGGTTGACAACTATGTTTAAATCCATGTGTTGATGTGCATATTGATTGGGATTAAAAGTTGCAAATGTTAGGGTTTGAACAAGGTGTACATGAATTTTGGGATGTGTGGTGGCTTGGAGTGGAGTGGAGTGCAAGCAAGGAAAGAGAGATTTTAGGATTTGGATTTGGCATGGGATTTTCGAATTTGGCTATGTGGGATTAGGGTTTGTTTAATGCAATGCAAATGGATAGATGAGATTGAGAGATGAGATGAATGGATAGATGAGATGAGATTTGATGAGAAGAGTTGACTAGGTGTAAAATTCAAATGTGGTGGTTTTGGATTGTGAAAATCGTGTGAGGTGTTGGTGATGTAGATGATGATGTCTGTTAGGATCGTAGGAGTGTATATAGATGGTTTTAGATCTAAGTGCATGGAGATCTTTTATGTTGCAAAAATCTTGTGGCGTGTGTTGGATGGATAGGGTGGTGACAAGGCATGGGCGATGGAGACCAACTTGAGCTCCAAGTAGTTCTATCTTAGGGTTTAATGAATGGATGTCTGAGATTGGATTGGGTTAAATCTAATGGCTCTAAGAAGATTGGGTAAAATAAATTATATAAATGGTATGGTCATTGATGGAAGGTTGTGATTTAAATGTGGAGATGATTAAATGATATGATGAATGGCCGAGATCTATTGCAAATTATGTATGTGATGGATGAATGTGGAGGCTCTAGGATTTTCCTAATGATATGGATGGTTGTGATGAAATGTCTTAAGATCTAATGGCTCTAGTGAGTGATGGATGATCTAGATGGATGAATGATGAGATGATGCATGAATGGTCATGATCCTAAGGTTAATCTAGATGATGGATAGGTTAGATGCTCTAGATCTAATGTTAATGCATGAATGGATTGGATTTGAAGGTGGATCTAAGGTTTGACCTAATTTTAATACATGAGATGGAGGGTTAAGATTTACGAAGGAAGATGAGTGGTTTATATTGCATTGGAGAGGAGATTGGATGATGCGAATTGACACAGAAATGGACAAGGCTTCAGCGTGTGAATGAGCTATGGACTTGAGTTTTGGACCTATAAATGAGTATATGGGCCTCCAATAGACCTTAGACCTGAGCTTGAGGACTTGGGCCTTTGTTGGACGTTGGAGTGCACATTGGCCTGCCCCATCTGTGCAATGCGCATGGACTATCTGTGGCCTGGCCCAATGATAGCTTGTGGAGCTTAGCTTGGCCCAATTGAAGTGGATCTCTGGCCCATTCATCTTGAATTTCAGCCTTTTGGCCTTTGAATTACAAGTTTTCTTTTCCAGAATTTAATAATTAAGTTCACCACTTTAAAATCTAGAATATTGATTCAAACCAACCAATTACATGAAATCCCTAAAAGTGGAGTGAAATTAATCATAAAAATTTCCGGTCTTCCAAATTAAGCACCAAACTTGCAATTATCCACTCTTTTAGCTTGATTTCCTAAATTCTCCATTTTTAATCTACAAAAATAAGAAATTATATTAAATGCACCAATATACACATAATTGAGAGCTAACTGGTCCAACAATTAGGGGTAAAAATGTAAGACTTCCGTGCTCAACAAATACCCCCAGACTCAAACTTTGATAGTCCTCGATCAAAACTACCTAAAAAAACTAAAAACTAAAATCCTAATATAATCCTAATCTAAACCTAGACTATACCTAGACTAAATCAAAACCTAAACTAAACCTAAAAACTGTACCACTTTGGCTGGTACTCTCGATTGCATTTACGTATGCAACAAGCCTTGAAACCCCAAAGTTACCCCTAATGGACGAGTTATAGTCTCGTTAGGGCTTTCAGTGATAATACCCACATATATCAACATATTTAATAGGAACACAAGGATGAGAGGTCTACACATCATACAAATAAAAATTTCATTTTAAAAGGTCTATACTTGGAGTGTGTGTGTGCTTTAGCCAATATTAAGCTAGACTTTTTTTTTTCTAAATAGACCCAAGTTTTGTTCACACCATTGAAAAATGCGCTTTGACTACAAACCTCACTGGATATATCTCTCGGAAAAATTAACACTCAGAGGTTTTCTCTCAAGTATATGTGAGCTGAATTTATATATTCAAAATCAAATTATCTCACATATGTAATAGACAAAGACGGCTCATATCAAAGAAGATTAATGATCTCATAAATAGATGCCACTTTCTTGAGAACGTTGCATAATACCCTAACCAAAATTAAGCGTAATCCATGTGATAAATCATATCTTAACCAATTAATCTCAAATATTAGGGTTAAGGCTTTGAGAAAAGCCCAGGCTCAGCCCACTCGAAGCTTGAAAGCTCAGTGATCCAGCTCGTCCAGCTGGAAGGGCAAAATGATAATTTACCATTCTTTGATATTATTTTATTATTTATGACATTATGTGATTATTATTGGATAATATTGTTTTCCTTAATCAAAGATTTCTATTTCTGATTTCAGAAAAAGATATTTAAAACAGCCCGAAAAGACCCTGAGAAAGGGAAATAAATATTTTTAAATGATTTTAGAAATGAGAAATTTTTTGAGACAAACATATTATTTTAGACCATTTTATTTCGGTTTAGTTTATTCTTTCAAACCCTGAAAATGAGGATTTTAATTCATTTTATTTAACACAAGTTAAACTAAGTAAATAGTATCATATTATGAATTTTGTTTGGATCTATGGTTTTTAGTGAAAATTAAATCTCCAAATTTTTATGATGATTAGAGTTTTTAAAACCCAACTTATCTGTCAAGTTGGATTGAGATTATTTAAGTTTTTTTAAACCATATTTTAGTTAAAAACTGATTTTTTTCAAAATTGGACCGTTTTGCAAAAACCAAAACTATCAGCCACGGACTTATTTGCAAAGAACAGTTTCACTGTTCGTTACTATTCGGACGTTGGCCAGCTGCTGCATGCAGCTCCTGTTGGCCATCACCTATTGCTCAGCTCACTCTATAAAACTCAGCCTTCCCGGCTGGTTTTACCTCCCTCTCCAGTGAAGTCTGAAAACCAGACCAATCTCCCTCTCCCTCTTTGTCTATTTTTCAATTTTTTCGGTTGACCGTAGCTTAAAGAGGAAGATTTTTCAAAGTCGGGATTTTCAAACTAGGAACTCAAGTGAAGGTACCCATTTTGTTCATCTTTAAATTTTAACTAGTTTAGAGTCAAATAGAAGTAACTTTGTCTGAGTTTTGAGCGTGTAAAACCAATTTGAAGTTTAAGGAAAAACATGGATTTTCTTGTGCCACTTTGGTTTTGATGTCAAAATCGGATGTTTTATCTAAGTGTAAGGTTTTAATTTAATCCCTAAGGTAAGAGGACTCACTGAGGAGTGCATCTGACCGGTTGGATGTGAAAATAGAATCTAGAAAACCCACTATTTCTGGATTCACATTTCACTCTCTGTTCAGCGTCACTGTCTGCTGTTGCAGACAAAGGAAGAAAACGATTCTCGGAAGTTCCGAGAGTTGGCCTTCGGACATTCCGAGCTTCGACTCGAAGTCCCGAAGCGTAAGAGGCTAACCGTTGCCCGCCTTTGCTGCCGAGACATCTCGACCCTGTTCAGAATGACCAAACCCCTCTCAGACGATCCGAGCTTCCCTTGGCCTGTTCCTAGACACACTGAGACCCACTGGATTTTCTATTTTCTGTTTCGGTTCGGAAGCACCTTCGGGCTTTCCGAGACTTGACCCTCGGACGATCCGAAGATCAGAATCATGTTCCGAGGTTCTATGGACTAGTTTAAACAGTGGCTTGGACGGTCCGAAGCCACAGTACCTGGTTCCGAGGAACCAAGTGTTGGTTTGTGATTTTTTATTTGATTTTGGATTTGCATATTTAGATCCTAAGTTTTAATGTGATGTTTATTCCCCATTTGATAATTTAAAAATGTACTAACCCCTTCTTCTCTTATTACTATAGTGTATTACTTATTGTATTCACTTCCAGGCAAATACTATTTGTCGGGCACTGAGTGACTTCAGTTCCAAGCTGATGCTATATCTGTCGGGCACTGAGTGACCTCTAGGCCTAACTCAATACGTCAATCTGCTCAATGCCCAGAAGACAATATGAGAAGTGGCCTGAACCCTTGTACATCTAAACCTATCTCAATACGTCAATCTAGTCATGCCAAAAGGCAATATGAGAATTGGTCTGAGCACCTATTATTATTGTATTGTGGATTATTGTAATTTAAAATGGTTAGAAACCAAGTAGGAGACTTATTTCCATTTGCCTTGAAGATTCTTGGAAAAACAATATAGTTTTGAAATACTACAAGTATGTATTTTCATGTATGCTATGTATGTTGACCAATTATTGATTGCACACTTGTTTGCATGTTGACAGAGACTTCGAAACCACACAATTTCGGTGTGGGGACTTAACTTTGCAGTAGGTGTAAATAAGGTTTAATGAGATAGATCTTGAGCAATGAGTGGTTTCAAGTTTCGATAAAACCACACATGTGCCTGAACATGATGCACTATTGTAAGAAGTGCTTATGATGATTATAAATATCTATGATGTTAATCATATGTGTTTAAATACTGTTTCCATGTGCCCTTAACTATTGAACCAATATCGGCCATGTGTGTGAGATGGTTTACGTAAACTGGACCAGGGGTGTCGACAGTTGCTGATTTGGGGAGTGTTAGTACCGGCCATGTGAGGGTCGGAGATGTACTTGTAAGGATGTATTTTGACCGTGTCGGGACTGAATACAATGGTCTCAGTGTAGTATGTAGGTGTTACGATGGATGACAGCAGTGATGGAATAATGTTGAGAATTTATTGTCAAGCATGAGATATCATATTGCAAATGTTGATTATTTAACTAACCTGATGTTTCATTAGACTGTATTGTTATATTTCCTTCACTGGGCTAGTTAGCTCACATCACTCACATTTCAGGAGATGTGCACGAGGAGAAGAACCCTCCATATGAAGCTTAGGATGTATAGGCTGCTACGTTCCCTTAGGATTCCCACTGAGGGGAATTCCGCTATCTTTGTCTTTTGATTTCTTGAACCATATGTTTTTGTAAAGTACCATGTGTGGTACTTAGTTTGTGTTGATGTGATGTATTAAATCGCTATGTGTTCCGTAGCTACTCTGGTTGTGATTTAATAATAATTCCTTTATGAAACTATGTGTTTGTGATTGTGTTTTGTGTAGGCATATGGTTTATGTTTGAGTCCACCTGTTAGGCTCATGTGTGGCTTTTGTTTCTGGGCCTAACCTTTGGTCCGGCCCAGTTAGAATCTTGAGTTAAGTTTCAAAAAACAAAAAAGTAGTGACATTCCGGGCCCACTTCAGGGTCGGGGCATTACACGTTGAGTCAAACACCATCATTTCTCTTCCTTTATTCTCCACATGAAACACCTTATTTAGACCTAAGATCAATAGGATTTCCTATTAAGACATAACGTGGCTTGGGATTAGGTCAAATCAAAGAAGGATAGACGGCTCTAAAGATAAATACTTTGAATTGGTTAGAGGTCTTCATGATTTTGAATGGGATATTTTTCCTCTATTTTTCTTTTCGGCACTTTTCTAAGTATTTTCTTTTTCTTTTCTTTTCACATCCTTCTTTTGGTATCTGGATGTTTTCTTTTTGGATGCTATTTTCTTTCTTTTTCTTTTTCTTGTTCTTTCTTTCTTGTGCCCATGTTTTCAGAGTACCATCCCTTAATTTTTCATTTCTAACCTTTTCTAAGAATAGGTCATGGATATTTTTTATTGGCTCATACTCCTGAATTGGAGTTGGGTATGGTAAACATGGCTAGTCAATAAAATAGATTATATAAGGCTCAGCTGGAGAACTATTTAGATAAGATGACCAAAAATAGGTAGGCTTGAAGGTTCAAACGATCCAAAAATGGCCTATATTATATCTTAAGCTTTCATAAGATGATTTCGTTGTTTCAAATAAATTTGGAAAAATTTCAAGTATAATAACTCAATTTTGATGGCGTTTTCAGTATTATGACCAAGATGAAGGATAATGAGATCAACAATGACTCAAAGTGCTACCAAATAAACATGAGTTTACTTATAACCCTCAGAAAAAATGAATGGCTCTAAAGCTCACTGGGTTAAGTCTCCACTGGTATTCCTATAGTGATTACTTGACTCATGAATATTTTTCTTTTTCAAACTAAACTTAACATGGTTGTGTACGGGTTTTTCAAATTATAAATTCTATAAAAGTCTTTTTGGAAAAGTATGATATAAAAATCTCTAAGTATTAATGCTAAAAATGTGACTCTTTTACATCAAATTGTCAAGACGCATGCTTTTCTCAAATTAAGATTGACAATCTTGTTAAGCGACAAGGAGTCTCAGCCTTCGCCTACTCTTCCCTTAAAAATGTTAAGTCTGCCTATCTTTTCCTAAGTAAACAATTTTTTTTTGGACTGAAGTGTAACCCCTCAATACCCCAAAACTCGAATTGAACATTGTCCTCAATGTTCCTTAATCTACATTGATCAGGTGCAAATCATAAAATATTGGAACAATGCTAACTAGGTTTAGATGTTTCTAAAAGGGCTCACAACGCAACACCTAAAAATAGACCAAACCAAAATCCTAAACTAGATTGGCTTGATGAAAATCTAAACCAGACACTAAGGACACAGATAGATTTAGAAATAGATAGGTGGGTTGGTGGGTCTAGGTGAAAGGAGATGAGTGGGTGAATATGGGTAAATGAGTGTGGGTGGATGGATAAATGGATAAATGGGTAAATGGGTGGATAGGTAAATTGGTTAATGGGTTAAATGGGTAAGTGGATAAATGGGTGAATGGGTAAATAAGTAGATAGGTAAATGGGTTAATTTGGGTGAATCCTTTGATGGTTCTGGTGTGAGTGAAATGGATGATTGGGTGATGGTGATGAGGGTGGACTATCTATAACTGGGCCTGACTGAGCCCCGAACGCAACGATCGAAGTATTAACAGGAAGTGTAACTCGAACCAAGCGATTGGTGGAGTCACTAGACCAATGATGCATACACAGACACGATCACACACCTTCAAACAAAAATCACACAAGAAAATGCCTAAATCTAGATTCAAAGTTCTCTAAGAGAAATTGAATTTTTATTGTCTGCTAATAGGTACCCTAAAATTTATCTCTAGACTTGCTCCTACTTTTCTCTCCAAATAATCTAAGTCTCCAATGAGAGTTTAACTACAAGATGGGCAGGTAAGTTCCTAGGTAAGTGGGGGAACACAGGCGCCATCTCGTCCCAGCTTATCCTTAGATGATGCTCGACTGCATGTCTTGGTGACAGAACTACCATTAAACACCATTCTTGAAGATAAACTATTCATTGGTTACAAAAATTGATTTAGATTGAAAATGTTCCTAATGAGCATGAAACCCTAAAATCTAGCTCAATTGTTCCTTAATTGATTTTATTAAGAGATGAATGAACCATTTTACTATCTTATTTTTTAGATATTATGAATACAATCCTACTTTACCAATGCAAGCATCAAACAAATATGCAGAACAATTATCAAACACGTCTAAACTAAGAGGAAATTTGTTTTGATTCACATATCTGGGATTTCACTCAGAGCTTGGTAACGGTTTTCTTGCAGACCATTTGAGCTTTCATAGGTCCATCATGTTCCGGAAAGTTAACGTTCCATGATGCTTTCGCAGGTCTCCTTTCCACCAGTGCCTTCCTTTCTGGGACTATTCTTCTTAATGGAATGAATGCCAAGTTAAGAAGTTTGAGCCTTGAGAAGAGAACACTAGGGTGGAACAGTGCCGGTAGGGTGCGCTGAATCCCAAACAGACGCAGCAAACGCTGCTAGATATACGACACATAGTGTGAAATCCAAAAATGGTGGGTCCTACGTCACTGAACGAAGATCTAAAACAGTCTCAATCTCTTAAATTTTGGTTTGTTGAATATTTTTGTGAAACACGACAGAATATATAAATTTAAAAAAGACAATGATGATGAACACTAAGGCATCGAGGATCTACTTTTAACTAACTGGTGGTATTTATTCTTGATCTTTATTTTTATAACTCAATTGAGAATCAACTAAAGTGTGACCCCAATCAGAAGATGGAGTGGTGAATGCATAGAAAATATCATCAAAAGATTGTTCCTATAATTAATTGATTAAAACATAAATGACTAGTTATTTGTAAGGAATTTCAAGCATTCATTGTACCCGGAGTTAACAATAAATCAAGCAATTTTACAAAACAAATACTCTTCTAAATCATATGAATCAATCAATTAAATAATCTTGAATTCCAAACCATTAAAAGATCAAAGAACAAATACATACATCCAATTAAAATTTGCACCCATAGCTTTAGCTTGGAGTTTAGAAAGCCATTACAATAAAGAATAGAGAAAATAAGAGTGATTGAAGGATTGAATGGAATAGAATCTATTCGTGCATCCCCTCTCCTTAAATAGCCTAAACCTACACAAAATAGGAGACATTAGCAAATTGGGAAAGTGGAGGTGTAAATCTCATTTTATATATGCACAAATTTGCAGCTCAATTTTGACTTAGTAAACGTCTGAATCATGAAAGTTTCATAAACCATAAAGTTGTAGACCTTGAAGCTTTTTTTCAAACACAATAAGAATCAGGCCATTCGGGCATTGGAGTGAAAAGTTATAGCCAAAATACTGAGACTGTGTCAAAACCTTCTTTCCAAAGTTCTTTATAATTTCGTCTCAATTTTGGGATTTCAAACAAAAATATCTTACTAATTTCTCCCCATAATCTTCATCCATTCATCTCAGCTATTGAATTCTCTTAAACACTTGATAACCACTGGTTGGCTGGCCGGGTTAAGTTCTCTACAAATTAAAATACATGTAATTAGTCATTTTAACTAAATTACACATACTTACATGTTAATAAAAAAATAAATGCAAAATAGATGCAATAATGCCTATCAAATTGAAGATAATAATGCAATTTTCATCGATTATCACTAACTCACTAATCAATCAAAATAACTTACATGGGTCTACAGACTTGACTCTCTCCAAGTCCTCTCCAAATACTCACCAACGCCTAAACAATTCACCTGAGTTGCTATCACAAGACTCTACCAGAGTCTCACAGAACTTGACTCTACTCGAGTCACCACAAGACTCACTTGAGTCTCACCACAATAAAACACAAAGTACTCACTGAATTTGTCAATGTAGATGCGTCAATCACAGTCCGTATCAGTGGTACAACCTTTACTTCTTCCACATCCACACATCCTTGTTGCATATGATATACCGATAAAATGCACTCAACCAAGGATCCGAGGAAGGGTATCTAGATCTAGCACTCTCACTAGTGTCCCTAGATCTCTCTCTCATTGATATCCAATCACTTTTACAAACAGAGCCTCACACGCTCTTTCAGATCTCTGAAGATCGAAGTGACGGATCTCACACAAGACTATCAAATGATGCTACAATAAATTAAGGCGCATATAGTCTCTCTTTCACAATCTCAGCAGTGGTCTCAGAATGCTCAATTCTTGCTCAACAGTTTTTCAAAATTTTCCAGGTATTCTCCACACTCGACACAATTGGGTATTTATAGATTTCCAATCTTGCCTGCTTAGACCTCTGAAATCATGGTCAGTCCTCTAAACAGTCTAGCCTAGCTCATAGTCAACTCTCTGTGCCAACTAATCAAATATATTTCATTCCATCCAATATTTTCTAGCTTGTCACACAGCTAGCACATGCTCCAACGACTAGTATTCAAACCTCTAAATACCCATTCAAATTTCCAAACCAAACAACTAGCACTTAGAAGTCCGACCTTCACCATTCGGAGTTTTGAAACCACGAGAGATCAAGTCCATAGGTTTGTCTACATTTCTGTTCTGCTCAGAAGTTTGAATCCACCTATTCAAAAGTCTAAATCCCAGAACGTCTCTAGAATTCTGAACAACATCCTCATAATTCTATGCACATTTTCACAAACCAAAACTATGGACTTCCATTCTTAGAATTTCATCTAAATTATATATTCCACCTATATGAGTCCAATTCTGAGTTCAAACCTAACTTGGGATCAATTCAGGGTCACCTAAGTCTCTTAGGTCCTTTTTTCCTTCCTTGGTTGGCCTTTCAGCTGATTCAACCACTCACGTTGTTGTTTTTCCATCCAGGTCTTCTCACCTTCTGGTCTTCACACCTCCAAAGGCACACATGACACACAACATAGACTTTTGGACACCAAAATTGACAATCGATGACACATGCTCAACTGTGTCTGTAACAATCATTCTCATCCCTTTGGATCATTAGGATTTACCAGTGGGTCCCACCTTGAATGACCCTAAATTCAACCCAAATGACCCAATTAAATTCCATTATTCCTACCCAATTACCCAAGTCAATCATAATTTACCTTGGTCAATCCTCTCCTCAAAACTCTCTCCAAACCCGTGTGCAATTATTCCCAAAATCCTTTCCAACGTGTAATGTCCTACTTCCTCTCCACATTGGCGTGTATGCATGGTTGGAAGATAGGGGATCCAAGCTAGGAGTTGTGATTATTATGGGAATCTAATAACCAATAACCCCACCAACGTGAGAATGCAAGGTAAATTTGGAAAGCCATGCATGCACAATGCACCAACGAGTAAATCTTCACTGAGAGAATTTTTATTTTTAGCATTAAATAAGGTTGGTCTTCTTGTGACGATCAACTTAGTTTGGTTTTTTAATTTCATAGGATCAATTAGGCATGGTCGAATATTGCTAGCAAAGATCGGATTTTTCATCTTTAATAACAATTTTATGCTTTTTTGTTTATAAAAGTATCTTGTATTTTCAAATTTGAACGCAAGGAACAAATAAATTATCTTTGGAACCAATATACCTCTCCAAAAATTTGAATTTGTGAATTTTATTATCAGAAACTTCAGATCAACCTTCGATTTTCATATCAATCACGGGTTAGTACCATGAATTAATTAATTTCTTTGTTTTAATTTTGAGTTTCGGTTTGTGCATGAATTTTATATTTCTCTTATTTTGATTAATTAATTTAAATTAGATTAAGTTAGTTGAATTAATCCTAACTCAACCCTAAAACATTAATTTTGGTTAGCTTAGATGGATTATTAATTGTACTAAGAGAAGATGTGGCATTAATAGAAACTCAATCGGCCTAGGCTTTCAAATATATAATAAATTTGAAACTTTCAATTCATGAAAAACATAAAGAATGACATTTTGTCTTCCCTGTTTTGCATCATTATCTTTGCCCCATCTTTTTTTAGTGTCAACAAAGCCAGAACTGAAACTCTCCATAAAACCTACCAATGCGTCAAGCGTGACTTTTATTGGCTTGGCATGAAACAAAGGGTTAGAGAGTATGTTCAAGAGTGTGATCTTTACCAGCGCAACAAAGCGGAGAATGTCCTAGCAGTTGTCCTTTTACAAACTTTGGACATTCCATCAGCACCTTGGGTGTCGATTTCTATGGATTTCATTGAGGGGGTCCCCCTTTCACAGAGAAAAAACACAGTCATGGTTGTGGTAGATCGGCTGAGCAAATATAGCCATTTCATGGCCCTTGCACATCCTTTCACGGCGGTAGGTGTGGCCCGTGTCTTTCTCGACCACGAATTCAAGCTTCATGGCATGCTTGAATCAATTATCGGTGATCGAGACCCTTATATTTTTGAGCCTCTTCTGAAAGGATTTTTTCTTACTTTAGGGTACCAAGCTTCACATGAGTTCAGCTTATCATCCACAGTCAAACGGCTAGACGGAGGTGGCTGATAAATGTGTCGAGCATTATTTATGAAGTTTTAGTGGGTTAAAGCTGAAAGACTGGAGCAAATGGCTTCCTCTAGCCGAATTCTGGTATAATACAAATACCCATGCTTCCACCAAGTTGTCTCCTTTTGAGGCGGTTTATGGGAAACCTCCACCCCGTCTCGTGTCCTATGTACGGGACACCACCAAGGTCGAGGCTGTGGCTTGGACCTACGTGCTCAGGAGGCCATCCTCCAAACCCTGAAAGAAAACCTCAGGTCTACTCAACACCGCATGAAATCCTATGTGGATCAATGTTGGACTAAGCGTGTCTTTGCCGCTGACAACTGGGTATTCTTGAAGCTCCAACCTTACCGCCAACAAATTGTTCATCTGCGGACCAATGCCAAGCTCGCTCCTAAGTTTTATGGCCCATTTCAAATCCTCGAACGCATTGGGGATGTGGCTTATCGTCTGGATCTTTCAGCCACATCACGAATCCATCCCGTCTTCCACATGTCCTGTCTGAAAGCACTGTTGGGTGATGGGTCTCCACGGGAGTCCACCCTTCCTGTTGTGGATGGCCAAGGCGAGATTGAGTTAGAACCTGAATTGGTGTTGGATCACAAGATGGTCCGTTAGGGTCAACGAGCGGTTACCAACGTGTTGGTTAAGTGGTGTGGATTAGGACGCGAATGTGCTACTTGGGAGCTCTATCACAAACTCCGTGCGAAGTATCCAAACTTCCTCCGCGAGGACAACGTCGACTAGAGCCGGGAGGGATGTAATGTACCTTCCAAATGTTTTAGCTCCAGTTGGCTAGCCCTTATCCCATAGTTGTTTTTTTGAATTTGAATTTAGCTTATCCCCATATCCCATAGTTTGTTTGTTTGAATAAGACTCTTTGAATTTGAATTTGTAACTTCCACCGTAATGGGTGGAGCAATCTCTTTAATTAGCAGTGGAAATAAATAACAAAGAATGCAAAATTCTTATTGAAATCTAAGTCTCAGGAGGGTGGGTTCCCTCGAATTAACCTGACACCTTGGTTGTTTGTATCCTTTAACATCTTATTCAGCGAGAGAGATTCAGTGAGTCCCATTTTGCAGTGCACAAACCAGCGGGATCACCGCAACATTGGTTTTTTTTTCTTTTTTTGTTGCGTGTTAGTTATTTCATGCATTAGACCAATAGGATTTCATTTTAAAAGGAAGGCCATTGGAGTTGAATCCAACCAAGTAGAAGAATCCTTATTTGATCCCTTTCTTAGGCCAACATTCAACCTTGAACTATACAGTCAATTCGAACAATCTTCCCTTTGGTTTTCTTGAATTTAAGAGAGATCTAAAGATTTTCTTTGAAATTTATAGGTGAATTTTGAATATGGATTTCTCAATTCTATTGGGCCAATTTTTTTTCTGTTTGATTTAATTGAAAAATTAGATCTAAATTGTGACACCCCGAAATTTTAAAAGTCATTTAATTTGTATTAATTAATTGAGATTAAAAGGAATTAATCAATTAATTAGAGAGAATAAATGGGAGATTAATTGAGGAAATTAATGTATAAATTAATCGTCGAGTATCACGATTGGAATTAAATGTATACGATTTAATTGAAATGATTCGGTGACGTGACATGTCACGTGGAAGGGACTCAAGTGGCACACCTTAAAGACTTGAGGGTAAAAAAGGGATAGAAAAGAGAGGTCAGCCGGTTGTATTGGATATATACGGCAGACTCAGTCAAACTCCACTCATGGCACGGCACTCTTCTGTTCCACTTTCCACTCACGCACGACTCTCATCCACTTCCTTACTCCATGCGCATGGTGCTTCTTATTCTTTCCCTCACACGGCAGTTCTTCCTTTCACTATTCCATTCACACAGTAGTGTCCCATTTTCCATCTTCCCCACTGAGAATCCCATCTCCCCATCGTGAAAACAAGGAAAGGAGAAGAATGAAAGAGGAAAAGGATTACGAAAAGCATTGTTTAAGGTTGGTTCGATTTCTAAATTGAATATTTATGGTTAAATTTGAGTCTATGGTGATTTAGAATCAACCCTAGATGAATTCGGATTAATGGAAGGAAAATAGTACCGATTCATGATTTCCAACATCATAGTTTATTAATCTAATTAATCTTCCATTTAATGGTGTCTCCTTAATTCTAAGTTCTTGTCTAAACCAACAATGTGGTCTCAGAACTCGGATCATCAGTTGGAACTTCCGAAGCTTCGAATCATCAAAGTCTCCTTCGGATCATTCCGAAGTACACTTGTTTATTGGTCTACTCGGAACTTGCCTTCGATGCTTCAGAATCAAGTTCCAAGGGTTCGGCACTTCAGGTTCTCTCTCGGTACTTCTGAAAGACCTACTGATTCTAATCACACACTGTTTTCTTTGGAACTTGCTTTCGGTACTTCTGAATCAAGTTCTGAGGGTTCAAAGCTTCAATTCCTCTCTTGGCACTTCCGAGAGAATAACTGATTTTGGTTACACGATCTAGTGCTTGGAACTTGGCATCGGTACTTCCGAGTCATGTTCCGAGACTTCGGAACTACAACCATTCCTTCGGTACTTCTGAGGCTTCAAATATTTCAATACTATGTTTCAGTGCTCGGAACTTGGCCTCGGTACCTCCTAGCCAGGTTCTGAGACTACGGAACTACTAATCCTCTCTCAGTACTTCCTAGAGATTTGTTGATTTCATTCATATTACATTGCTCAGAACTTGGCCTCGGTACTTTCGAGTCATGTTCCGAGACTTCGATTCTCATATGGACTTAACCGAATTCTCAAGTTATGTTCCTCAATTCAATATCCTCAGAACTTGGCCTCGGAACGTCCGAGCCAGGTTTCGAGACTTATTATCTCCCGAGGGTTCTCGGAACATCATTGTTCCCTCGGGTTGTTCCGAGCCTTCGGAACTTTCCACGTTCTAAAGCCTGTCTTCTTCAGACAGTCACTCTGCAGAAACTGCAGAGTGCGAACCGAGTACAGGGAACTCGGGAATCACACATGGTAGGGTATTTGTCCCATTCCTTAAATCTAACCCTTCAAATTTATTTCCTACGTGATTACTCACGTCTTTAGGATTAATATTCACAATTCAACATACCATTTAACGGATTTGAACTCGATTCCTGAATTGGGGGGAATACCCGACAATTATGAGGGAGTTATGTGTTTGAGAAATTATTTGAGGATGTTTGAACTCTTAGTGAGATTGTTAAACCTTTTATTTGTGAAATAAATTCTATGGGATAACTATTGCTTTGCTTAGAATTAAAGATGGTTGTATCTTGTTTATCAAGAGAATGTACATAATTTCGTAGAATTTTAAGTTAGTGTGTTGCCAAGTATACGTGTACTATTTCCATGTGCACGCACTAGTTGGGCCAGTCGATGGTCGAATTTCGGATATGGGCTTGACTCGTGTCATGGCGCTCTCCTCTCTCTTCCCGTTGTTAAATATTATTAAATAAATACTCTGATAAATAGGGAGAGAAGGAGGGCGCTACAGTTGGTATCAGAGCGATGAAAAAGCAAAGTAAGGAGTAATCCTTGAAATTTAAATTCGAATAACCCATATATATTAAAAATAAAGGTGTAAGTCATAGTATGACATATACACGAGGATAAAGTTAGTGATGAAAACCTAGAATTCTCTCCCCCCCCCCCCCCCCCCCCCCCCAATTTAGAAAGTGAAATAAATGTATAAACAAACTTGTTGATATAATATGACGGTAGTCATTGGAATGAACCTAATAATGCATTTATAAAGCGAGAGTGTTTTCTAATTGTCGTATTTGACATAGGAAAATGACGCCCAGAAGAGGATCACGTCCACGACGACCATCAGCGTGTGTCGTTGGGATTGGTGATGGTGCTCCTCCTGTAGCACCAGAAGTATAGACTGTTGCTCCTCCTGTAGCACTAAAAGTACAGACTTTTCTACAGAATTTGGTGCAAACGGTGACACAGTCTACTCAGATCGCAAATGTCACCGCTCAGAACTCTGAAAACCAAAACACAATGAGAAGTTTCCAACAACAGTAGGCACCGAAATTTATGGCACGGAGGGACCGATAGCTGCAGAAAACTAGATTAACAGCTTGACACCGATCTTTAAATTGTTAAAGATCACAGATGATGAGGACTGAATCCTCCTAGCCAGTTCTCAACTCATAAATGACTCAGCGGAATGGTGGAAAACGGTTGAAGAACAAAATCTGCTGACGAATCAAACCTAAAAGGGTTTCAAAGAAATATTTCTGGGACGCTATTTTCGTGAGGAGGAAAGAGAATCTAAGGCACATAATTTTATAGTCTTGGCCCAGAAGAATCTGTTGGTTGCGGATTACCAAGTGGAGTTCACCCAAATATCTACCTATGCTCCCTACATGGTGGGCACAGAATCCAAGATGACCTGTAAGTTTGAAAGGGGTTTTCGACCCTCAATCAGGTCAAGGGTGATATCCCCAGCGGCCAAGACATATGCAAAGATAGTGAGCAGAGATATCACTGTGGAGAGGATTTAGCGGAATCAGCTAGTTTCATGGAACACCGAAGGAGGTAGAGTAGTACCAGCTCTTTCCAGCCAAATAAGAGATTCTGATCTGGTGCACCACGTCCCCAGACTTCTGCACCTATGGTACAGTCTATTGAAAGCGTCTTCACATGCTTCCATTGCCGATAGGTCTGACACTTCAAGAGAAATTATCCACAGTTGAACAGAACACAGCCTGCACCATCTTCTGGCAGCACCTTCTCCTATTATCAGTGCGGTCAGACTGACCATATGAGGAGGAACTGCCCTCATCTACGTCAGGGACCACCAGTACGGGCATCCTATCGCCCACCTGGCAGACCGATCCAATCACATATGTCTCGGTCACAGACTCAACCCAAACAGCCTCCAACACCAGCAGGTTCGAGACGAGTATACTCTCTGGTCCCGGCATCAAAGACTGTTGATCACTCGGTGATCTGAGGTATCGCTATCGTTGGTAGTTCATGTGCTATTGTTTTATTTGATTATGGAGCATCGCATACATTTATATCTACCTCTATTGTTTTGGCCATGGGAATGTTAGTACAACACTTATCATCTACTTTCACCATTATATCCCCTGTTGGCAACGGATCTCTTAATTTGATTTGTACTTCAGTAGATACTGAATTGAATAATTTCAAGTTTAAATTTGATTATCTGGTGATGGATATGGCAGAGCATGATGTAATCTTGGGCATGGACTGGTTGAGCACCTATCATGCATGCATCGATTGTTACTGCAAAAGGGTGACGTTTTGGTCACCTGAAGGACGGAGATTTATTGTATATGGAGACACACAGAAATTGTCTATGTGTGGAGAACCTCAAGATGAAATGGGACAGATTTTGTTGAACAACCTCAGATTGGATGATTCACCCGTCTCCACTCTCCCGGCAGTAGTGAAAGATTATGCTGATGTCTTTCCAAAAAAAATTCCAGATTTACTTCCTAGGTGAAAGATCGATTTTGAGATTAAGTTATTTCCTGGCATCGCACCTGTGTCACTTCCACATTATAGAATGGTACCTACGAAAATGTTAGAACTGAAGAAACAGATTGATGAACTACTCCAATTGGGTTTCATCTAGCATAGTACATCACCTTGGGGAGCGCCTGCTTTGTTTGTTAAGAAGAAAGACGGCTCCCTAAGAGTGTGTGTAGATTATCGGCATCTTAACCAAGTTACAATCAAGAACCGGTATCCACTACCAAGAATTGATGACTTGTTTGATCAGTTGAGAGGGTTTAGCCACTTCTCCAAGATAGACCTCATGTCAGGATATCATCAGATCAGAATCAGGGAAAAGGACATAGAGAAGATAGTGTTCAAAACCAGATATGGATTGTACGAATATGTGGTAATGCCATTCGGATTGACGAATGCACCAGCAATATTTATGGATCTGATGAATCAGATCTTCCGCCTTTATTTGGACAAATTTGTAATTGTATTTATAGATGATATTCTCATCTATTCCACCAGTGAGGAGGAACATGCAGAGCATGTATAAATTGTATTAGAGACCTTGAGGAAGAACAAATTGTTTGCCAAGGCAAGTAAGTGTGAATTCTGGTTGTCTAAAGTTAATTTTTTAGGACATGTAGTGACGACAGAAGGGATAGCAGTAGATCTAGCAAAGGTAGCTGCAGTGAAAGATTGGAAGCCCCCTCAGAATGTCACTGAAGTCAGAAGTTTCCAAGGGTTAGCGGGGTACTATTGCAAAGTCAACATGGATTTTTCCAAAATTGCGACCCCACTTACCCAATTAACTCAGAAAGGAGTCAAGTTTGAATGGACCGATTAGTGCAACAAATGGTTCAAGAAGTTGAAGGGGAGACTGACAACAGCTCCCATATTGATCATTCCAGAGCGAGGCAAGGGATACATAGTATATTGTGATGCTTCAGGTGAAGGACTTGGTTGTACACTCAATCAAGGTGTACATGTTGTAGCTTATGCCTCTAGATAGCTGAAGATTCATGAGCAGAACTATCCCACCCATGATCTTAAGTTAGCCGCAGTGGTGTTTGTAATCAAAAGCTGGCGGCATTATCTCTTCGGAGAGAATTTTGAGGTCTACTCTAATCACAAGAGCCTCAAGTATCTGTTCAGACAGAAGGAACTCAACATAAGACAGAGGAGATGGATGGAGTATCTGCAGGACTATGGCTTTGCTCTCGATTATCATCCGGGCAAGGCAAACAAAGTCGCAGATGCACTCAGTCGTATGAGCCATGGCACAGTAGCCAGTCTGATTCGACAGGAATGGGAAATGATGTCAGCAATTAGAGATTTGAATTTTCAGATCACGAATAAAGGATGTGTGTACAATCTTATAGTACACTCCACTATGAGATCAAGAATAGAACAAGCACAAAGATCAAAACCAGAGATGACTTGAATATGGGAGAAATTAGCAATGGGAGAAACAGTTCAAGACTAGAAACTACAGTTAGGATAGGGCCTTATGTATCAAGGCAGGATATACATACCTCAGGAGTGCAAATTAGAACTACTGAAAGAGGCACATCAATCGAAATTCTCGATACACCCTGGAAGTACCAAGACGTACCGAAATCTCAGAAGACAATATTGGTGGTTTGGACTTAAGAAGGATGTTGCAGACTTTGTTTCAAAATGTCTCACGTGTCAGCGAGTAAAGGCTGAACATAGACTGCCACCTGGATTACTCAATCCTAATTCCATACCAAAATGGAAGTGGGAACATATAGCCATGGGCTTTGTAACAGGGTTGCCCAGATCTTCCAAGGGCAACGATGCAATTTGGGTGGTGGTAGATCGTCTTACAAAGTCTGCACATTTCATACCTATTAAGGTAACTGACTCGTCAGAAACTTTGAAAACGATACATCAGAGCTATTGTCAGATTGCAAAGGATATCCAAAACTATCATATCAGACCACGATGGCAGGTTTACATGAGGGTCTGGCAGAGTTTAAAAGCGGTTATGGGGACAGACTTACTATTCAGCACAGCGTTCCACCCATAAATCGATGGTCAGTCAGAGAGGACCATACAGACGTTGGAGGATATGTTGAGAGCTTGTATGCTTGACTTTGAGGGTAGTTAGGAAGACCACATTCTATTGGTAAAATTCTCATATAACAACAGCTACTAAGCAAGTTTGCAGATGGCACCGTTCAAAGCATTGTATGGTAGACCTTGTAGAACTCATGTATGTTGGACCAAGGCAAGTGAAGCTACACTCATTGGACTGGAACTAGTGGAAGAAACTATGGAACATATCAAAATCATCAGACAGCGACTCTTGACTGCGCAGAGTAGCCAGAAGAGTTATGCTGATAAAAGAAAAAGGCCTTTAACATTTGAAGTTGGAGACCAAGTATTCTTCAAGGTCTCATCATGAAAAGGTCAGATCAGATTTAGAAAGAAAGAGAAGTTATCACCAAGGTATATTGGGCCTTTTTCAATACTTCAAAAGATTGGTGAGGTTGTATATCGTCTTGTACTCCCTCCACAGTTGTCCAATGTACATGATGTCTTTCATGTATCAATGTTGAAGAAATATCATCTAGATGCATCACATGTATTAGATGTGCAAGAATTGGACGTACGAAGCAACATATCTTATGGCGAACGACTAGTCAGGATTATAAATGCAGAACAGAAAATACTCCGGATCGAGCAATTCCTTATGTCAATGTGATGTGGGAAAGACATGACAATGGAGAGGCAACTTGGGAGCTAGAGTCTGAAATGAGGATGCATTATTCAGAGCTCTTCATGTAAGTTGTTTAAACCATACCGTATTCCATTTTCGGGACGAAAATTCTAAAAGGTGTTAGTATTTGTCACACCCCAAAATTTTAAAAGTTATTAAAATTTAATTTATATTAATTAATTGAGATTAAAAGGAATTAATCAATTAATTAGATAAAATAAGTCGGAGATTAATTGAGGAAATTAATGTATAAATTAATTGTCGGGTATCATGATTGGCATTAAATGTATAAGATTTAATTGAAATGATTCGGTGACGTGGCATGTTACGTGGAAGGGACTCAAGCGGCACACCTTAAAGACTTGAGAGTAAAAAGAGGATAGAAAAGAGAGGTCAGCCGGTTGTATTGGATATACACGGCAGACTCAGTCAAACTCCACTCATGCACACGACACTCTTTTGTTCCAATTTCCACTGACGCACGACTCTAACCCACTTCTTTACTCCATGCGCACAGGTAGTTCTTCCTTTCACTATTCCATTCACACAGTAGTGTCCCATTTTCCATCTTCCCCACTGAAAATCGCATCTCCCCATCGTGAAAGCAAGGAAAGGCGAAGAATGAAAGAGGAAAAGGATTACAGAAAGCATCGTTTAAGGTTGGTTTGATTTCTAAATTGAATATTTATGGTTAAATTAGAGTCTAGGGTGACTTAGAATCAACCCTGAACGAATTAGGATTAATGGAAGGAAAATAGGACCGATTCGAGAATTGTCGGGTATTCTCCCCAATTTAGGAATAGGGTTCAAATCCATGAAATAGTACGTTGAATTGTAAATATTAATCCCTAAGAACGTGAGTAATCAAGTAGGGAATAAATCTGAAAGGTTAGATTTAAGGAATGGGACAAATACGCTACCCATGTGTGATTCCCGAGTTCCCTGTACTCAGTTAGCACTCTGCAGTTTCTGCAGAGTAACTGTCTAAAGAAGACAGGCTTCGGAACCTGTCTCGGAAAGTTCCGAAGGCTCGGAACAACTCGAGGGAATGATGATGTTCCGAGAACCCTTAGGAGATAATAAGTCTCGGAACCTCGCTCGGACGTTCTGAGGCCAAGTTCTGATGATATTGAATTAAGGAACATAACTTGAGAATTCGGTTAAATCCATATGAGAATCGAAGTCTCGGAACATGGCTCGGAAGTACCGAGGCCAAGGTCTGAGCACTGTAACACCAATGAAATCAGTAACTCTCTCGGAAGTACCGAGAGAGGATTAGTAGTTCCGAAGTCTCGGAACCTGGCTCAGAGGTACCGAGGCTAAGTTCCAAGCACTGAAACATAGTATTGAAATATTGAAGCCTTGGAAGTACCGAGGGAATGGTTGTAGTTCTGAGATAAGCCTCGGAAAGTACCAAGGGAATGGTTGTAATTCCGAAGTCTTGGAACATGACTTGCAAGTACGGAGGCTAAGTTCGGAGAACTGTATCGTGTAGCCAAAATCAGTTATTCTCTCGGAAGTACCGAGAGAGGAATTGAAGCTATCAAGTTCCGAGCAAAATAGTGTGTGATTAGAATCAGTAGGTCTCTCGGAAGTACCGAGAGAGAACCTGAAGCGCCAGACCCTCGTAACGTGATTCGGAAGCACCGAAGGCAAGTTCCGAGCAGATCAGTGAACAAGTGTACTTCGGAATGATCCAAAGGAGACTCTAATAATCCGAAGTTAGGAAGTTCCAAACTGATGATCCTAGTTCTGAGACCAGAGTGTTGGTTTGGACAAGAACTCAGAATTAAGGAGACACCATTAAATGGAAGATTAATGAGATTAATAAATTATGATGTTGGAAATCATGAACACGAACTGATCATATGGTTTGTTTTGGTTGATGAACGTAACCAGAGAATCGGAGGGTGATCTAGGAGCTGTACGTACCCCGTAGTCACTCCTTCTCGGAATTCTATTGATTAAGTAGGTTTTCCTACTTTCTTAAAGTATCACATGATTATTATATATGTTGAATTAGTATTTGATTTCGATGCATGATTTGTATAATTTATCGATGCATAGATATGAAAAACATGCATCTTATGTGGAATATGAATAGTTGAGTCAAAGGTTAGAAGATGATAAAACTCTAACCTGATAACTAAAATAAAATAACTATTCTGTATAGTAGCGTTCATGGGTTACAATTTATGGCAAGATTTATTGGATAGATAGCTCTAGGGTCAAAAGAAGTCCAGAAACCTACGCAAGAGTATGGGTGTGTAGCACTCCTCCAGTAATTCCGATTAAATGCTAGTATTGGGTAGTAGCTCTCAGTTGGTGCCCTAAGAAAGCTACGGAAATAATGGCCAATGATTATAACTGTTTGATGAGAATAAGATAGAAAGAAATGTATGGGCATGAGAGGGGTTTGCATCAATTCATGTTACCATGACATTTGCATCATATTGATTTGATGAGTTATTGAAAGTATTATGATTATAATTTGGTCTATAAAATGATGATGAATTTGTTTTAAATGCTTTATGAGTATGAGATATGAACTGAATTTTGAAATATGGGATGGAGATGATTTTCAATTGAATTATATGTTATGAATAACTTATACATGTTTTTCCCCGATTTTATATATATCACATGTTGGTACCCACTTCGATGGAAATTCATACTAGGTGTTGACTAAGCCCACAATACTCTCTTCTTTTAGAAACTAATACAGGAAGGGAAAAAGATGATGAGGTTAGATCGAGCAACAGCCAGGCGTAGACGAGGATGGAGATAAGACGGAGGATTCCGTAGAGTCTTGTTATTTTAATATTAGTAGAGAACTAAACAATTATGAGGGAGTTATGTGTTTGAGAAATTATTTAAGGATGTATGAACTCCTAGTGAGATTGTTAAACCGTTTATTTGAGAAATAAATTTATTGGATAACTATTGCTTTACTTTAGATTAAAGATGATTGTATCTTGTTTATCAAGAAAATTTACATAATTTTGCAGAATTTTAAGTTAGTGTGTTGCTAAGTATATGTGGACTCTTTCCAGGTATACGCACTAGTTGGACCAGTCGAGCGTTGAATATTCGGATTTGGGCTTGACTCATGTCATCGCGCTCTCCTCTCTCTTTCCGTTGTTAAATATTATTAAATAAATACTTTGATAAAAAAAAAAAAGGAGGGGCGCTATATAAATCTTTACTAAAAAGACCCTTAGTCAAATTTTTTCTATTTCAATCCTAGGCCTTCAGTAGTGTTTTAGGTCTCGCTAAAGCTGCCGCCAATTGCTACTCCAAATCTTTAATTATTACATCTTCTTCTCCATCTGTTCTTCAAAATTAGGCACAAAAGAGTCGTATTCATTCCGATCTTGTGGATGATCAAAACTGACACCTTGGGTTCATCTAGTCCTCTAGCTTGCCATGGTGTGCTGAGAGTGCTACAGCCAGAGTGTCTAAGAATTACTTGCTCGGTTCACTAATTACTGTAGTCTAACGTAAGAAAATTAAATGAGAAGTTTCGACCATTTTAAATGGTTTGGGAAATTCAACTAAGGCATTAAGTTTTATAATTCTTAGAAAAGAAATTCACAATTCTACAAAATTCAAAGATAGAAAATTTTGAGTTCTAAAAATTATGCTAGATTCAAAAGGAAATCAACAATTTGACACCTAGAATCCAATGAAAATTTGACCCAATTATGTGTTGAAACCCAATTTTTCAATGGGAGAACCTAAAAGACCTTACCTTAAATAGAAATTTTCCATGAAAAATCACACACAAAGGCTTTAATTAAATTCTTTAAAATTAATTTTACAATAATAAAGAATAAAAATAAAATTTTAAAAACTCAAAACAAAATAACAATAGACTCATCAATCAGAGAACCATTTCTTCAACTTCACTTCAACTTGGGATGAATTTCTTGGGCGCCCAAAGCCCTTATCTAGAGCGTTCATACAAACATGAAAAAAGAGAAAGAAAACTCAAACTGATTTATTCTTGAAAATAGGGTCATCAAAGTTATCTTAATTAGATTAATCACGTTATTTTGAGACCTACAAAGTTTGTTCATGTAAACTTATATTTTAATTCTATGACATGAAAAGCCTTATTAAATGTACAAAATAGACATTGATAAAAAAGTTCTACTATCGAAGATAGAGAAATTATCATTTGTGAATTGGTTCACAATGATTTGTTGATGATGGGTTTTTATGAGTAAATTGATAGAATTTAAAAAGTAAAGCGTAACTACTATTTTCTCATCTAAAGATTTCACATCAATTTTTTGAGTACCTTATCAGAATGGGTAATTTTTCCTTTCTTTTAAATATTGTTTTAATAATTTTCAAACATCTAAAATTTTAACAGCATTTAATTTTTATTTTAATCTCTAGACTCTAGTGACTTTAAAAAAATAAATGAACTCAAAGAATAATCTTATATTACAAAATTATATGTTTGGACACGACATTCATGAAAAATTATCTTAATTTGATCAATTAAATTAATTTTTTAATTCATAAAATTTTTAAACTAATATATATTAAAATTCAAAAATCAAAATCACAATACAAATAAAGTTAATTAGAGCTAAAATTTTACAAATACTCACCCTTTATTCTTAATTTCTCATGAGTCTGATAGAAATGGTGGGCCACCATTCTTTACAGACAGCCTCAACGTTAAATTTCAATGGAAGATTTAACAAATGCAATTCCTGAAATTTAAGCCTTCAAAGACACCGCTTCCGTTTAGGTTTGTCTTCTTCTCGTTTTCCACAGCGATTTGTATGGTCTCCGATCATTTGTTGCAGGGCAATACTCCTTCAAGAAATGTCGAAAGTGCGTGCTTGGATTCCACACATCGAGACATTCGTCGATTCCTCTCGCCCTCCCACTCAGCAGGTTCTTTTTTCCTTTTCTTCTTCTTCTTTTCTCCCCCCATATAATGCCATGTAATTTTTCCTATTCTACTTCTTTAAATCTCTGGAATTTAGGGTTTCTCTATACTCAACTTTCTCTTTCCTCTAAATCTACTTTATTTTTTTCTGCTTTCACTCTCTCTCTCTCTCTGCTGTTCTTTTCTTTTTTCTTTCCGTTTTTTTCTCTTAATGATCGACTCTTCCTTGTCTTCTCTTCTTCTTCTACTACTACTATTACTACTATTCACATCAGTGACCTCAAACTCTTTACTACTACTGTTGCTGCTGCCGCTGCTACTGCTACTGCTACTACTATTTGAATCGTGCATCTGCTGCTGCTCTAGTATTACACTGTTGATTGAGGCACTTATATTTCTAATAAAAAAATGTGACAACCAGTTACTTTTTCACCATCCTAAAGAGCGTAAGTTTTGCAAAAGATGAGAGCATTTTGTCACGGGGTAGGCGAATCCTTCGTCGATTCAACCCGTGCGGCACTCAACCTTATCACCAATATGGCCACTTTTTGGACCAATGTGATCAAACCCAAACCACACACAAACTTGAACACAAGTTGAAGGAGAGATATAAATGCAAAGAATGCACTTACTTGAATTGAACACAAAGAGAAGTACAAGCACTCACAATACCTTGGGGAGTTAGACTCCTTCCCAAGTTCACCACTCCTCGCTCAAGCTCTATGTGGAGGGTTCATTGCAAATGAGGCACTCACCTCCTTTTATAGGTGAGGCCAAGGAGCATGAATGGCTAGGATTGTGCCAGGTGTCACAATCCTACACTACATGAACTTTCTAGAGTTTCCTACACTCCTAGACACTCTAAAAGCCTCTACACTACCACACTTTTCTACAACATTCCACAATGTTCTACAAGACTCTAAACACTTCTACACACTTCTACAAGATTCCATATACTTCTAGAACATTCCATAAAATTCTAGACTCTCTACAAAAATCTACATAATTCTAGACACTTCTACATTATTCTAGAAAAGTCCAAACCACTCTAAAACCTTGTAGAGTCTTCTTAAACATTTTGGAACCTTTTGCATTATTCCGGACTCTTCTCTGACATTCTGGACTTTTCTTGAGCATTCCGGAAATCTCCATGCATCTAAAATCTCTGTTCTTCGACTTCGGCCATACGATTTTGACATTGAAATCGGGTTTCGCGCGTTTTCGTCTGGTCACGGAATCTCGACTCGTGACAATTTGCTTTCATAATAAAAGTTACCAGTATTTTATATCTATACTAAAATTTCAAATTATTATAATACTGGAAATTCTAAGTCATGGGAAAATACTATACAATCTTTAAGATAAAATAGGGTAAATGTCCCCTAATTTGAAAATTAAATAATTTAAAATTGAATGAATGGTAATAGTAAAAATACTAAAGCAATAAAAACATCATAAATATTTAAGAATAATTAGTAAAAACATTATTTTAACTCAGTCAGTTAAAAGATGTAGAATTCATTAAATAAACTTATGTAGAAAGTAAAAACCCATCAATTGCTTCATGAAATTGATTCATTATAAAGTCTAATAAATTTTGGGAACAATTCAAATGTATGTTTTACCAGCAACATGAGTTGAACCCACAATGCTTTGCTGGGGTTGGAGAGAGAAATATGTGGGAAAAATAATTCCATCAATCGATAGTTCGAACATGAGAGAAGTAATAATGTGGGTTTGGAATATTGAATGCCATGAAGGGCCCATTTAGGGCCATTGTTTACCAACTTCGAGAGGGATATAATGGTCTAGGACTCTAGGCATGGATTAATAAATCCTCAAAAATTATTTCGATACAATAATTATAGATAGAGACGTTAAGACTGTAAAAAACTGGTGATAAAAGTTGTATTTTGAATCTCATATGTGGGTAACTGCAATTGTTTAATTTCTTTAAATAATGCCATGGGGATGGAAAGAGTGAAGAGTGCCACATAGATGACCCTTTTGGAAGAAATGAGAAAGTGTCACATGGATGACTTTTTTGTGAGTCCTACTCATGCTATACATTTGGTAGTTATTAATTTAGAGAAGCCTTTAGATTTAGAAAATCAATAATAGGGAAAATTTGTGCATAAGAATGACTACAACATTTAAGAAAATGGGTTATGGGTTTGACTTTGGTGAGTTGGAGTGTGTGGGCTCCTCCGTTGGATAGGGCTGCCATGTCATCTCCTTTGAACGAGATAGTGGCATGCAGGTGGATCCTACTTGTCATGCTACAAATGTGTCGTATCCTTATAATATCTCTAGCTATCTATTTTTGTATTTGCATTTATGATTTGAATTTATTACAGGCTGCAAGTCTTGATACAATTTTTGCACTTTGAAGAACGACCTTCTAACTATTGAACAATTGGTGAGTTTCTATATATATTTTTAATGAAAAATTCTAGTGAGTTTTGTTAGTGTCTAATGATTTTTTTGTGTTGTGTTTTGTGTTTAGGTTAGGGACATGGAAATGTACTTGACCACCACAGATCATGCCCTACGGGCAAGAGGTGTCTTCTTTTTCTTCTTATAGTATCTTGGATGGGGTTTTCAGTCTACTATTACTTTTGAGTGAATTGAATGTCAAATATGAACTTGGATACCCGCTCTAATTTAGTACTAGTGAAATCTGATGAACACAATGTGAGTTAAAATAAGATGATGACAATGAGTTTATTGGGATTTTGAATGTTTCTCTTTTGCCTTTACTTCTATGAAGGATTCTATTTTTAATATCTTCTTGAGTGGTTATAAAAAGATCACTCATACTAATTGTCATTTCTCATTTGGGATGGTATTGCCCGTGAAAACTGAAAAGTGAAAATTTGAAATTCCAACCTGAAGTGTTTTTTATGTGTGTCACACCATATGCACAATGGTGGAGTTGCAGCCATTATACCCAAAAATATCCAAACTAGTTGTGAAGGAGTGCATTTAGATCAGTACAATAGCACAAATGTACTTTTCTCTAAGAGTTGTTGATATGTCCATTCAAAAAGATTTCAAACCATTAACGATTCCCCATTCCCCCCCCCCCCATAAGAAAATCCGAACTGTTAGGTTTATAAATTAGCCTTGATTTATATATTAGTAGGTTGGGTAGAATCCACTGTTTGTATAAATCTCCAACATAGTCATGGATGGACTCCAAAGATTGAATTTTTTTTACTAAATTTTATAAGTAGGGTGGCCCTAGTTAAGGCAACACATGCAAGGGTAGTACTAGATGGGCATGCATATGGAAAAGCAGCATATGAAAGGGTTCCACTTAGGTTTTAGGTATTCATATGCAGCAGCTTCCACCCCTTAGGTGAGGAGAGCGGTCCATTTCACTCTCTTGGAAGCACATAAAAGACATTGGATTTTTTCCTTGCAAGGATTTGGAGGATGTCAAATTTCTTTTGAGTCCTTACCTAGGGTGTGTTTTGGCAACAGATAGATTTTGATAATGGAGATTTTGAATTTAGTAGATTAGAAGAAAATTTACTTAGACTAAAATCTTGTTGTGTGATTGCCATTGGAGGATAGAGAGATTGGATGTCTTTAGAGCAAAAAAGGTTTGCCACCAATTGGGCTTCATATCTGGCAATGGATCGACAAGGTTATGCTTGAGGGTGAACACCCACTTACACCCATTTTTCATAGCAGGCCACCAAAATGGATGCCGGAGAGCAGTGTCAACCTCTTAGGAATGGAAACTGTATTCAAATAATTCTGAAATACCTCGTATGATGGAGAAATAAAATGACAGATGACAAAATGCTCAATGGGATGGTTGGTACAAACACGTTTACCTTTTTCAAGGCTATGAGCAAATCAAGATTGGGAGAAGTCGGGTATGAACCATTATTAGATGTGTAGTTGGAAGTCAAAAAAGTTCTTTCAGGGGTTTTCTTATGTTGTTCATAAACAATAAGAGGTTAGAAGGAACATATGATGGAGATTCATCAAAAAGCATAGGAAGAACTAGAGGTGATGAAGAATCATGACCAATCTTGGAAAAATAATGGAGATTTAAAAAAAGTGGCATCCATGGAGACAAAACGTCTTCCACTAATAGGATCAAAGCATTTATGTTCTTTTTGAGATGATGAATATCCAAGAAACACACTTTACAGGTTTTTTGGAAAGCTTATCAACAACAATATTATGAACAAAGCACACAACCAAAAAGACGGTATGGTATAATAGAAATAGGATGATGAAGTGATTATGTAAAACTCATGAGGGCATGCAATTAATTAAGAATCATTCAAGCAAAATAGAATCAAGCCAATATACTTTAGTAACAGGCATTTAAAAAAGTAAAGCCTTTGCTACCTCTAGGAGATGCCAATTTTTCCATTCAGCAACAACCTTCTGTTTTGGCGTATGAGGACATGAAGTTTGGGATTAATACCATGGTTCTGCATATATTTCAAAAATGGAGTAGAGATGCTCTCTACTATTATCATTATGTAATATCTTGATAGGACAATTAAATTGAGTAGTAACCTACTTATAATATGTGTGGAAATGATCAAACAGTTCAAATTTATGTTAGTTAAATGGAGCTACTACACCTTACAAGAAGAATCATCAATAAATGTGACAAATTAACGAAAACCATCTCGAGAGGAAATAAGAGCCATCTAGGTGTCAAATTAACGAAAACCATCTCGAGAGGTAATGGGAGTCATCCAAACAAAAAACTTGAGACATTATTATTTTCAAATGCAACATACCCCACAACAAAGGGCAAGCTTTTAGAATGGGATCTGATTGAAGAACAAAGGGATCTATTGTCAGAGGAATTAGAGGAGAGAAGGTAGTTGAAATCTAACTTATGGGAGGCTAATCAAAGAGAGGAAGTTGTGTGGAGACAAAATCCTAGGGCATTATGCCTCATGGCAGGGGACAAAAGCTAAATATTTCTATCTTGTAGCTAGTGCAAGGAGGATTTATACCATTTATTATATCTAGAGGAATAGAGTAAGGATAGAAGACCTTGATGGCATTAAGAAAGTGGCAGATGAATTTTTTCCTCCCGTTTTACTTCTCCTTTTAACAGATCCGCATTGTGGATTTGGATTTTAATAGGATAGCAAATGATCAAGCGCATTGGTTGGAAAAAATCTTTGAGAAGGCTGGGGTTAAAATGGTCATAGATGGCTTTGTGTGGAACAGCTCCAGGACCCGATTGTTTCAATTTTTGTTTCATCAAGAAGTGTTGGGATATTCTCAAGGTGGTAGATGATTTTTTTTCCTCCCGTTTTACTTCTCCTTTTAACAGACCCACATTTACGGATTTGGATTTTAACAGGATAACAGATGATCAAGCATATTGGTTGGGAAAAATCTTTGAGGAGGATGAGGTTAAAATGGTCATAGATGGCTTTGTGTGGAACAGCTCTAGGGCCCGGTTGTTTCAATTTTTGTTTCATCAAGAAATGTTGGGATATTCTCAAGGTTGGCTTTATGAAAGTGGTGATGGAATTCAATGATAGGGGGATCATCAATAAGGTGGTTAAACACATTTTCATTTCCCTTGTTCCCAAGAGAGATGGGCATCAGAATATTCACATTACTGTCCTATCAACTTAGTGGGATGTATCTACAAAGTTATACCCAGACTACTTGCTAACATACTGCGGATAGTGCTTCCAATTATTATTGGACAAAGACAAGGTGTATTCATTAGTGAGACGCAAATCCTTCATGGGGTCCTAGTGGCAAATGAATTGATACACACTAGGCAAAGGCTGAAAGAAGATTGAATTCTATTGAAGATTGATATGGAGAAGGCTTATGACCATGTTGAGTGGTCATTTGTTGATTTTTTACTTTGGTAGATGGATTTTGTTTGAAGTGATGTGTGCTTACTAGATGCATCTTATTCAATTCTAATTAATGGCTACCCCACTAAACCTTTCTTTGCTTCGAGAGGCTTGAGAAAAGGTTATGCTCTATCACCCTTTCTATTCACTTTGGTAGCCAAGGGATTCAACAAGATGATGTTGGGGGCCAGAAGTAGTAATCTAATTTGCGGATTTGAACTAGGTAGTGATGCTTAGGTGGTGTCCCATGTGCATTTTGCTGATGACACTCTTCTATTCTTTTAGTCTGATGGAGAGGAGATAAAGACAGTAAGAAGACTACTTCAACTATATGAGTTGGTATTTGGGTTGATGATGAATCTCATCAAAAGTATTTTGAGTGGAATCAACCTAAGTGAAGACATTGTATTAGTCTAGCATTGATAGTGGGTTGTGCGGTGGGCAAACTTCCAATGCAATACTTGGATTTGCCTATTAGGGCAAAGCCAAGGTCTCGTGGATTGTGGGACCTAGTAGTGGAGGATTTTGAGAAGAAACTGTACATGTGGTCAAGAAACTACCTCTTTGTTGTGAAAGTTCGGGGTAGATCAATGCACTGTCCTAGAGGGGGAGAAATAGGACCAATTCCAATTTATATTAACCTTTTTAAAATATGAATAATCAATTTTAAGTGCAGTGGAATAATCTTGTGTGTGCAATTAATGATAAACAATCTAACAAATCAAACCATGCAAACACAACGATTTATAGTGGTTTGGTTCACCTGAACCTACATCCACTCTTGGACTCACCCAACTTTGGGCTATCTGAAACACACTATGAAAGGATAAAATTACCCTATCAATACACACCTAGATTTTGAAAGGTTCAACCACCGAGGTCTACTCTTTAACACTTATTTTTTATGGTGGTTCGATCACACAGAGATCTAATCCATCTCACAATATTAAATGAAATAAATATGAAAAGAAGAACACTTGCCTTTGGGTCTTGTGCAGATCTTCTAATGTGTTCTTCAAAGGTGTAGATTGCACGCTCCAGTGATTTATGCTTCAGACCTTTTGATGTGGGCAACCTAGCTTGGGTATGGTACTACAGTGGCCCCCAGAAAATTGTTATTAATCACAAAGGTTTTACTGTTTCATTGTAGTGACTGGAGACAATGGGTGTAGGGAAATGATTCTCCGATTAGGTTCTTGGGTTGTCTCCCTTGTACTCTCTTTGCTTAATTTCTCTCCTTTATTTTTCTTGCTCTCTACCATTTCATTAAGCTTAATTCGTATTTATAAGCAGAATTAAAATGGCTATTCAACGGACTCTTCGACATGTCGAGGAGCGGAAGGAGAAGTCTCGACATGTCGACACACATACGGATGATGCTATGTTTAAAAGATAGTGTCCTCGACATGTCGAGAATTTTCGATATGTCGAAAATAAGATTTCCAAAAGGTCTCGTCGACATGTTGAACACATTCGACTGATCAATAAGATTTCCAAAAGGTCTCGTCGACATGTCGAACACATTCGATCGATCGAACCCGAAAGCAACAAAAAGAGGACAAAAAGAAAGGTCTCTCGACAGGTCGAACCTAGTAAATGTGACAGTATGCACTTGGGCTTTGGATTTAGTCCTTTTTACACATGGGCTTTGGGTTTGGGCCTAGATTAATTTTACGTTTAAGATTTAATATTTTGAACCCAACCTAAGTTCATTTAGAGGCTAATTTACTTGTTTGGTTGCCACACCATAGATGTCCTTTGCAATCTTCAAGGCCTTCATCCGATCCTTCAATATAACCTTCCAAGGCAAGGTCTTGAGAAGGGCATGAAATTGACAAGAGGAGACACGGATAAACCGGGGCTCTAACATGTTGGACCTTAATTGACCTTAATCAAACTTTCCACTATTTATATGCCATTGTTCTAAATTTCAAGTTCGGTGGCAAGAAGGCTTGAGAAGATTGAAAGGGACTTTTTGTGGGAGGGGACTGGCGATACGGTGAAGGTACATTTAGTTAAATGGGAGGATCTGTTGAAGCCAAAAAAATGGTGGTTTGGGTATTACCAAGTTTAGAGATAGAAATGGAGCTCTTCTATGCAAGTGGAGATACAGGAAGGAAGTGAAGCCTCGTGGAGAATGGTCCTCTATTCTCTATATGGGGAGGGGCAAGGGGAGTGGGATCTGAGTGAGTTGAAATTAATAAAAAGGTCTTGGGTGTTGAGAGTAGCCTTCAAAGTGGGGAGTGTGGAATCTTTTATTAGCAGTGTATTTAGAAAAGAGTTGAGATTTGTGGTGGGTAAAGGGGATCGAGTGTAAGTGCTATCTTTTTTTTTTAAGGGAAAAAAAAGAGAAAGGGGGGGGGGGGGGGGAGATTGGAGTCTAGAATTTAGGTGTCCCCTTTCAAAGAGAGAGTTGGGAGAATATGTCAATCTATTGTCTACACTTAATGCTGTTGTCATTGTTAAGATTGTTAGTGCCTGGTTTGACCGAGTCTATGTATTGTCAATTCCATGACCGAGCGTAACCGTGTGTGTTGGACCTTGCCTTAAAAGAATGTAAAGATGTCAGAAGATCTACTATGCATAGAAGAGTCTACACCGAACATGTGATTGGCACACAGATAAGTGGACTATCGTGGACCTTAGGTCAAGCCTATAGAAATCAATGGTTAATAAATTGGAAATCTGAAAAATGTTTAGTTTAGCCTCGAGGCCTCAAAGATTGTCCATATCTGAGTGAAAATTATGACAACTGGATTTCAGCGTGAAGTCTCAAGTCCCTCTGTCCTTTGACCAAAAATCTCACAAGGTATGGTAAGAAAAATCTGGAAAAGGGAAAGGCTCCCCTTGATTTCAAAAAATCCTAAGTCTTATCATGATTGGCAATCTTATACATATTTGGAAAGGCTCTTTGTTTTTGAAAAGTTTACATATCTGGAAAATCTTAAGAGGCTCCTTATTTGAAAGATCATGGAAAATCTTTTCAGCCTCTTATTAACTCGATCCTTATCATGATTGCCAATAAAAAATCTAGAATATTTCAAGAGGCTCCCTTTGATTTTAAAAGATCTTTGAATATCATCTTGCCACCTCATGCCTTGTCAAGTCAAATATCTTGATTGGAAATCAAATAAGTGAGCTGGTCTTTGACTACATATCATTAAAAATTAAGGTTTGAAATTGGAAAAACCAGTGTGTTGTATTATCTTATATAGGTTGGAGGCCTCGAAGAAAACCTGGAGGCTTCGAGACTCAGTCGTTGCAAAACTGTCTTATAAATACACAGCTGACTGAATTCAAAAGATAGTCCTGAACATTGGAAAATATGTAACAACTATCAGAGAGCGTTCATCCCCTCATCACTCCATCTTCATTATTCTTTAACAAGGATATAATCGTGTATTCAATACTTCATTAATGATGACGATGTGGATGTTTCTCTAGGACCCAAAATAAATCATATCACTGTCCTAGTACCCATGTTCCGCTGTGCCAATACTCAACAAAGATGGACCTGATCTAAAGGAAGAAGGTGCAGAGACATTTACAAGAAGAACTGACGCAGGACAAGACAAAAGGTGACCCTAAATGCCTAAATGCGATTTATGCAGCAATAAGAAACTAAATTAGGCTGAAATTAAAATTAAAATTAATAATAACAATTAGAATAATAAAATCTACCACAAATAATCAATAAAATTCAGAGGATTCAATGTAAGTAATAAAATCACAATCCAAACCATGTCATAGCTCAAAATTAGAAGGCTCTCAAAACCAAGAAGGTTATCAGATCACACAAACACATAGATTCCTCACCAAACAGGGGTAAATTTAACTGTGTAATATGAAAAGGAAGTCAAAACAGCTTGGGACAGCAGTATTTGAAACTGTATGGGATATCTGGGACAGGGGAAAGGCCTAAGAAAGAGGTCTGGCTGGGTTCTTGATGAATGCAGAATGTCCAAAAGGGGCTAACAGCACCTGTAGAAGAACTGTTTGGGGGTAACAGCAGGGGTAGATGTGAGTTTAGGGAGGGGCGGCAGCAAGGGAAGGAGATTTGGGAGGGGTGAAAGCTCTAAATAGTGTAGGAAGGCAGATCTGGGCTGAGAGGCTGGCGGAAGATCAAGACAGGCTATGGCTGGCAGTTGCAGCAGGGTAAGGGAAAGCAAACAGAGAAGAAAAAGGGAAGAGAGAGGAGAAGAAGAAGAGAAGAGAGAAGATGAGAAGAGAGGAAGAGAGAAGACAAGATCGTACCAGGGAAGGAAGGAGGGCTTCTCACCAAAGCTTCTCGCCGGAGTCAAGGATTTGCAAAATCTCCAAAGAGTTTATTTCATTCATTCATCGGTAAGTTTGCCCCAAAGGGCTACAAGCTTAAATAAAGAGTTCCATTGCTTAAAATAAAATAAACGAAATTTACCAAAATACCCTTACTTAAAACAAACTAAAACCAAAATAACAAGTATAGAATGGCACCGCATCAATCCCCCCATATGAGAAAAACTCGACCTCGAGTTCAAACAGATGAGAAGACACAAATCTTCCCACACACGCGTCTTCCCAGTGTAGGGTCTTCATAGTGCAAACACGAGCACGTGAGGTCTTCAATGTCAACCAAGTGAATATTCATCGAGCCATAATGATGGAGTTGGGGCGGCTCTTTTCCGTCGTCGCTGATAGACTCGAAAACCTGTTTTGTGATTGTTATCATCTTTTGCTGTCGAAGAAGAAGACACCTCTGACGAAACAAAACTCCGATATCTCTCTAGAAGGTCTGGATCAAGTCGTTGTAGCTCACTTTCTGTCAACCATGTGGCGTCTGTAATCAGTCTGTTTTTCCACTTCACAAGATACTTCTGATAGCCTCCGGCATGTGTAGAAACAACTTCCTCATTCAGAATAGATTCTATCTCATCTTTCTTAGGTGGCAAGGAAGGTAAAATAGGTAAAGGCTGTGAAAGTTGGGAAGCTTCATGCCATGGGTCATGAAGTGGGTCAGGTAGGCCAGTAGAATGGTTAAGGGATTGATGTGATGATGGGCTTACAGGTGTAGTTGTTGGGCCTTGGAAAGGGACTAAATCTTCCACATTGAAAGTAGGACTAATACCCATATCAGATGGTAGGTCTACAATGTATGCATTGGATCCAACTCGCCTCAAAATTTTGAAAGGCCCTGCACTACGAGCATGTAACTTTTTCACAGTTCCTTTTGGAAACCGCTCAGGTCTTATGCGGATCATCACATAATCACCCACATTAAATTCTTTGAATCTACGATGAGTATCTGCAGCAGATTTATACACTTCATTGCTCATATTAATTTTTCTTTTAATTTCAGCATGCAATTCATGTATGCGATATGCAAATGATGATGCAGACTCAGATGGCCTATTTGACAAAGACATGGGAATGAGATCTATAGGCTTCCTAGGCTTATAACCATGCATGACTTCAAAGGGACTCATACCTATAGATCTATTGATCGAACTATTATATGCGAACTCTGCAATCGGTAGAACATCCCACGTTCTCATATTCTCACCAACCAGACAACGCAACAGATTTCCTAGGCTACGATTAACTACCTCAGTCTGTTCATCCGTTTGAGGATGATATGCAGACGAAAACTGTAACCTAGTACCCATTATGTGCCATAGGGTCTTCCAAAAATAACTCATGAACCTAACATCCCTATCTGATACAATCGTCTTTGGTAATCCATGCAGTCTTACTATTTCTCCGAAAAATATCTTGGCAATATTAGACGCATCGGAAGTTTTAAAACACGGAAGGAAATGGGCCATTTTAGAAAAACGGTCCACAACCACCAAAATGGAATCGTACTTCTTAATAGTCTTCGGAAGTCCAAGTACGAAGTCCATACTGATATCCTGCCAAGGAGCATGGGGAACTGGCAAAGGCGTATGCAATCCTGTGTTTTGCTTCCTTTGCTTTGCCAGTTGGCAAGTTCGACATTGCCCAATGATTTTAGCCACATCTCTCTTGAGACTAGGCCAATAAAACTTGTCTTCAATCAGGGCAATCGTCTTGTCTCTCCCAAAATGTCCGGCCATACCTCCGGCTGTAACTCCCAAACAAGAAAATCATGCAAGGAAGTTCGGGGAATGCAGAGTTTACTTCCTTTAAACAATAAATTATCCACCATGAGAAACTCTTTATTATTCCGTTCTTGGCCACTCAAGAGTGAAGCATACAACTCCCCAAAATCCGGGCATGTGGGATATTCATCCTTCAATTGCTCAAACCCGGTCACCTCTACACTCATGGAGTGTATTAGTGCAACCCTACGACTCAATGCATCAACTGGCTTGTTCTAAACTCCGGCCTTGTGTTTTAACACAAAAGTGTATTCCTGAAGACATTGAACCCAATTGGCATGTCTTGAGTTTAACTTTTTCTGAGAATTGAGATATCTCAAGGCCTCATGGTCCGAGTACAAAACGAATTCGTGTGGCAACAGGTAATGTCTCCAACGACGGAGTGCTTGCCTAACCGCATAGAACTCTTTGTCATAGGTGGAATATCGTTGTTTGGCTTCATTCAACTTCTCACTAAAGTAAGCGATAGGATGTCCTTCCTGACTTAGGACTCTACCTATACCAACACCAGATGCATCACACGCAACTTCAAAGACTTTAGAGAAGTCTGGTAGTCGCATGACAGGAGCTTCGACCAAATGAGTCTTGATCTCTTGGAAAGCTTTCGAGGCTGCTTTAGTCCATTGGAACTCCCCTTTTTTTAGACAGTCCGTGATGGGAGCCGAGATGGAACTAAACCCTCGGATAAACCGTCTATAGAAGGTTGCTAAGCCGTGAAAGCTTCGTACCTCATGTATATTCCGCGGTTCGGGCCAACTTACTATGGCCTTGATTTTTTCGGGGTCCGCTGACATACCTTCAGATGAAACTATAAACCCTAAGAAAATAACCCTATTCGACATGAATGTGCACTTCTTTAGATTTGCGTATAATTTTTCAGTCTGAAGAGCCTCACAGACTAACCTCAGATGCTGCAAGTGTTGTTCTTGTGAGGTACTATAGATAAGAATGTCATCAAAATATACCATCAAGAACTTACCCATAAGAGGTCTCAACACTTGAGTCGTCACCTGCATAAATGTACTGGGAGCGTTGGTCAAACCAAAAGGCATAACCATCCACTCGTACAGACCATCCTTCGTCTTGAAGGCTGTCTTTCATTCATCTCCTTGTCTAATGCGAATTTGATGATATCCACTCTTGAGGTCAATTTTTGAGAAGATAGTAGCACGGGCCATTATGTCAAGCATGTCATCGAGACGTGGGATTGGAAACCTATACTTGACAGTGATCTTATTAATAGCCCTGCTATCTATACACATGCGCCAGGTGCCGTCTTTCTTGGGTGTCAGGAGGGCTGGCACAGCGCACGGGCTTAAACTTTCCTTGATGAATCCCTTTTGTAGAAGCTCATCCACTTGACGCTTCAACTCTTCATGCTCCTTAGGGTACATCCTATAATGAGGCAGATTTGGCAAAGTCGCCCCAGGGACAAGATCTATCGCATGTTGTATGTCCCGCATGGGAGGTAGTTCATTTGGCAAATCAGATGGAAATACATCTTGAAATTCCTTAAAGACCGGAACTACAACCTCTGGCAACTCAGTACCAATCTCAGGAGAGGTCTCTCTCGACATTAGGGCGTACACAACCGAAGTTTCACTAGTCTCTCTTTCAAATTCTTTAGCAGCAATGATATATAGAGACTTGGACTGGGTCTTTGATGGGGTTTTCGGTTTGTCCCTTTTTGTGTCATCCTGTTTTGAGTGAGGGGGCCTAGGTTGCATAGGGAGGATTTTGATCTTCTTACCATTATGTTCAAAGCTACACGTGTTCGCTTGACCGAACAGTGTCACATCATGATCAAACAACCAAGGACGACCCAAAATAATGTGTCCTACGCCCATAGGGATTACATCACACCACACAGTGTCCTGATAGGTGAGGATCTGAATGGGTACGGGGCACCGATGAGTGATTGGGATTGACGTATCATTGACCCACGCAACTCGATGTGGATTAGGATGAGGTTCAGTCTTCAAACCCAATCGAGCAACCACGCTGGTGGATACGACATTTGCACAACTTCCACTATCCACAATCAATTTGTAAGATTTCCCACCGCACTTAATGTAAGTGTGGAAAATGGCTGTGCGCTTCCAATCTTCTGAGGGCTGAGATCGAGCAAAGGCACATCTAACTACTGCAAGAAAATCTGCATCGATCTCTTCATCAAGTTCCTCATCACTCGAAGGATATTCATCCTGAAATTGAGCTTCTATGCCATCTTCATGGGCAATCTCTTCAATGGGTGGTTCTCTCAACAAAAGAGCTCTTTCCTGGTTCCTGGTCTTAGTAGGACATTCACGAGCAAAATGCCCGAATCCCTGACAGTAGTAACACTGAGGACCATTCCTAGAAGAGCTCGCACCAGAAGCTCTCTTAAAACTTGCATCCTTGCTCTTGGATGGAGTACTGGTGGCTTGTTTGGGTTGACTCACCGTAGTCTGCCGAGATCCATGCGGATTAGGCCTAGAATTGGCATCCCGAGAGTCAAAATGCTTTGGAGGATTCTGCTTAAAGTAATCTTCTAAACCTTGGACTATTTGGTAAGTTTCCTCTAAAGTTTCCACCCTATGTAAGATAAGCTCACGCTGGAACTCAGGACGAAGATCTACTCTAAACCTAGAAAGGGTTTGGCTGGGGTCCTCATCCAACTCGCATCTTATAAGAAACTCATCAAACTTCTCAATGTACTCATCAATGGTTTGGTTGCCCTGACGTAGAGAGTTCCATTGGTCAATGAGTTTTTGCTTGTATCTGAGAGGGATATACTTTTCTTTCAAATATTCTTTCATCTCATCCCAATGCAGATTGACGGATTCAACTCCTTGCCTCCGGAGTTTATGTTCCATTGTGGTCCAGAAAAGCCAAGCTTGTCCCATCAACTTCATTTTGGCAAAACGGACCCTACGAGGTTCCGACATATCATGCCACTCAAAGTAGAGATCTATGTCTGACACCCAATCCGAGAAAACCTTAGGGTCTGCTCGTCCCTTAAATTCAGGGGCTTCTAATCGCACATTCTTCAAGGCACGTTCCTCATGGTTGATCGGTTCCTGATACCTGTGTGGTTGTTGGAATCTACCGTGACCAAATCTGCGGCCTCTATGGTCTCGATTCTTAAAATTCTCATTATCCTCATGAACTGACCCATTCTCATCATTCCTAGGGGTTTCAAGGACTTCAATCCGGTTTCTCAAGTCGGTCATGTCAGTACCTAAGGTATCTTGACCTCTCTTAAGGTCAGTGAGCCGGGCATCTAATTGGGCAAAGGCCTGAGTAAACCAAACTGGGGGTTGATCTCCTGACATTTCGCTGGATGGTTCGGACTCTTTCTGATAGGTAACTCCACTCCTAGTGGTCATGCACGGGTACACGCACTAATGTTCCTCTAGACTCACAAATATAGGGATGAATTCTGACTATATGCTATGACCTAAAGTCCATATGCAATGAATGATTTTTTTTTTTTAAAAAAAAAAAATAAATAAATAAAGAATTTTTTTTTCTTTTTTTCTAAAATAAAAATAAGATGCAACATAAGATCGTGGGTGTTTTAAGGAAACAACCCAACCTGGCTCTGATACCAAATTTAACGCCGGACAAGACAAAAGGTGACCCTAAAGGTGACCCTAAATGTCTAAATGCGATTTATGTAGCAATAAGAAACTAAATTAGTTAATAAAATTCAGAGGATTCAATGTAAGTAATAAAATCACAATCCAAACCATGTCATAGCTCAAAATTAGAAGGCTCTCAAAACCAAGAAGATTATCAGATCACACAAACACATAGATTCCTCACCAAACAAGGGTAAATTTAACTGTGTAATATGAAAAGGAAGTCAAAACAGCTTGGGACAGCGGTATTTGAAACTGTATGGGATATCTGGGACAGGGGAAAGGCCTAAGAAAGAGGTCTGGCTGGGTTCTTGATGAATGCAGAATGTCCAAAAGGGGCTAACAGCACCTGTAGAACAGCAGGTGTAGATGTGAGTTTAGGGAGGGGCGGCAGCAAGGGAAGGAGATTTGGGAGGGGTGAAAGCTCTAAATAGTGTAGGAAGGCAGATCTGGGCTGAGAGGCTGGCGGAAGATCAAGACAGGCTATGGCTGGCAGTTGCAGCAGGGTAAGGGAAAGCAAACAGAGAAGAAAAAGGGAAGAGAGACGAGAAGAAGAAGAGAAGAGAGAAGATGAGAGGAGAGGAAGAGAGAAGACAAGATCGTACCAGGGAAGGAAGGCGGGCTTCTCACCAAAGCTTCTCGCCAGAGTCAAGGATTTGCAAAATCTCCATAGAGTTTATTTCATTCATTCATCGGTAAGTTTGCCCCAAAGGGCTACAAGCTTAAATAAAGAGTTCCATTGCTTAAAATAAAATAAACGAAATTTACCAAAATACCCTTAAAACAAACTAAAACAAAAATAACAAGTATAGAATGGCACCGCATCAAGAACACACATTTTGAAGAATTATTAAGGCCCAAGGCAAGTGTTCCTCTTAGTCTTTTTCTTTGATTAAAGTTGTAAGGTGGATTAGAACATTGTGTTCGAACCACCTAAAAAAATAGGGGGTTGTATTTCCCATTTTAGGACTTTCTTTATTTGATTTTACCTTCTTCATTTGTATTATGTTTTCCCTATAAATATAAATCATAGGGTCTCTCCTTGATTAAGGGAGACACAACAATTTCTCTATTCTTCTCCTCCTCTTCTATTTCCTATTCTTTTTTTCAACATGGTATGCAAAGCAAGGTTCGATAATAGGTTCTGACTTAGATTAGGCACTTCCTTCTCTCCCTCTGCGGGTGATAATTTTTTAGCAGAGGGAGGAGCATACATTCAAAGTCACCATGATTCAGAGCACTTTCTATTACTCATCTTTCTATTCACGTTTTTTGTTTCTAGTATGTTGCCTTATTAGTTGAAGTTATTTTTAGATAAGGATATTAATGCAAGTTTTTTTTAGTTTCTTACTTGGGGATAAGATAGTATTATATAAACCCCTGTCTTGTAAGCTTATTCCAACGATTAATGAAATAAAACTTTGAGATTTTCGCAACCCTCTTGCGACTGTGAATTTGGAGTGACTCCAAGGAATTTAGGCGTGAGGCCTTGGCGTGAGGCCATATCTTCTTCAGGTATTCTTCTTCTACTTTTCTCTCCTCTTCTTCCTCTCTTCCCCTTGCTTAGATCCATACTACTGCCACACCCCTCCCCTTGGCCCATAATCCATTCGAAACCCTTCGTTGAACCCCCTACTGTTTCCGCCCTTCCCTATTCTATTTCTGTCCCTTCCCAACCCCTTTTCTAAGCCTTCCCAAGTCCCATACAGCCATCGTAGGCCATTCCAGTCCCCAGATCTGTTGTCGCCCTCCTCTAGACCTCTCTGCTGTCTTCGCCACACCCAAAACACTCTCTTACTGCTGCCGTAACTTCCAAATACCCCTTCGTTTCCCTCCCAAGTCCTCCATCTTGCTGCCGCAAGCCCTTTCCATCGCAGGTCTTCCGCTCCATTAGCATTCCCTGTTATTTCCATTCACACCCTTAACCTTTTCCTTTTTTTTTGGAAACCCAATACACCCACGTGCCTAAGTAATCACTTGATAACCACACCCTTTTCTCATTTATCCAACTCCATTTACCCCTTTTTTTATATTATTTACCATATATCACCCATCTAGCATATCATTACTCATTTAAATCATTTAACACATTAGATTCTTAATATTTGCATGATTATGTGTGGTAATTTTATACTAATTAATTGTATATAATAATTGATTGCTTAATTTCAGCCTATTTTAGACGGTGCATTATTTTCATTCCCGTTTAATCATTAGGGAACCATATTTAGGCATTTAGGGTTACCCTATCTCTTGTCCTGCTTGAAATTGGTATCAGAGCAAGGTTTGGTTGTTTCCTTAAACATCCACGGTCCTAGATTTGCATTTAGTGTCTAAAAAAATAATTTAGCATTGCATCCTATTTTTTGAAAAATAAAATAAAATTGCATTTTATATCTAAAAAAAATAATTTAGCATTGCATCCTATTTTTTGAAAAATAAAATAAAATTGCATTTTATATAAAAAAAAAAAACAATTGTCATCATTACATTCCTTGCACATAGAATTAGTTCATAGCATCTAGTCAGAGTCCATCTCCATATTTGTGAGTCTCGAGGAATTATAATGCCATCTAGCCAGATGTCAACTCCCCTTGCAGTGGTTAGGTGTACCCTCGCCCAATCCGAACCATCTAAAGATTGGTGGCGCACTACCTTCTTCCACACCTATATCAAGTATGGCGAGAAATCTTGCAAGTTGATCATAAACAACGTCGGTTGTACGAATGCCGTTTCTACCAAAGCAGTTGCTCGATTAGGTTTGAAACCTGAACCTCATCCTGATCCCCATCGAGTTGCATGGGTGAATGACACGTCACTCTCTGTCATTCAGAGGTGTCCCTGTACCCATTCATTGTGGTGTGATGTGATTCCTATGGATGTCAGACACATCATCTTGGGTTGCCCTTGGTTATATGATCTTGATGTAACATTGTCTGGTCGTTCGAACACGTGTTGTTTTGAATACAAGGGTAGAAAGATCAAACTTATTCCTATGCAGTCCAGGAAGACCCCTTCAAAGTCAAAAGTCGTGAATGCATTAGATACTTTAGTTTGCATGTCTGTTGAACCTGCTGATATCATAGCAGAGAAGCCAAAAGAAGAACCAATACCTTCACCATTGTGAGAACTGGAAACTTTTCCAATCTTAGAGGTTTCACAAGAAAGCAAAGGACTTCCATCTATCACTGTTGGTTCAGAAGCTGTTAATCTAACAATGTGTAGCAAAGAACCTAACAGAAGTTGAAAATGTGGAGCCTATGGTTGTGCTTATTTTTTCGGAACCATTCACCACTAAAATTCAGGAACTTGAACTGGAATTGGATAGTGCTGCCGAAGAAAATCAGTTGAGTTGTCCAGTTAGTGAGCACACAGGCGTGCAATGTTGTCTTACCTATTACAAAAGTTGATTCCGATAGCTTCATCAATAGGTCTATAGACATGAGTCCCTTTAAAGTCATGCATGATTGCAAGCATATAGAGTCCCTTAGGCCATCAGATGCACAACACATTCATGATTTGCACACTGAAGTTAAAGATCAAATTAATATAAGAGATGAAAAATATAAAGTTGCTGCAGATACTTATTGCAAGTCCAATGAATTTGATGTGGATGATTATGTGGAGGACTTCACACTCTGTCCTAGTTCTAGCATATTCACCTCCAGACCCCACCCCGCATCAGCCTCACCTTGATCCTATTGGCCTTCTTGACTTACAGCCTAACCCACAGCATGACCCACTCCATGACCCATGTCACCTACCAGTATAGTTCACTCAGCCTTTACCTGTGCCACCATCTCAGCCTCTACCTTTTGTACCTCTTGGCCTTCCTGATCCATTACATGACCCATGCTATGCAGATGTCCAACCCATTCAGCCTATACCTCCCTCACTTGTTCAAAGCCCAACAACTGCACCATTTAGCACACCCTCACAGTTTAGAGTTGCCTTCAACCCTAATCATCACCTTAACCCTCCTACTGGCTTTCCTGGACATACAGTTTTCACCGATCGTACTTCCCTTACCTTCTTTGTCACCTGACAGAGAAAAGATAACTTTTTATCTTGGTCGAAGAAGTTGTTTCTTCAGTTACAAGAACATCAGCTATATCGATGACGTGGAAGCCCAAGTCCATGACTGTTGCCACTTGGGTGACCACGAGAGAGCTACAGTGCCTTGCTACGGATTTACTGGAGAGATTTCAAAGTCTTGTCTCATCGTCAATGCATTCTAGTAGCATCTGGCTACCGTCACCCAGAGTTGATCGTGACATCTGTCTTGTATTATCAGAGGTGTATTCTAGTCACATGTTGTTGTTGCCACCATCTACAGTTGTTCGTGACTTCAGTGCCGGATTCCGAGTATATCATCGATGGTGGGAGAAAGCCGTTATAGCATTTTCATTGTGGCTCGATGACATGTTGTTTGGATGACACCTGAAGACCTTACGTGCGTGTGATTACACATTGAAGACCCTACATTGGGAAGACGCGCTCTTGGGTAGATTTTTGTCTTTTCATCTGTTTGAACTCGAGGTCGATTTCTTTTTCAAATGGGGAGTTTGATGCGGAGCAATTTCTATTACTCCTCTTTCTATTCACATTTTCTTTTTGTTTCTAGTATGTTGCCTTATTAGTTGAAGATATTTTTAGTTAAGTATATTAATATAAGTTCTTTTAGTTTCTTATTTGGGGATAAGATAGTATTATATAAGCCCCTGTCTTGTAAGCTTATTCCAACGATTGATGAAATAAAACTTTGAGATTTTCACAACCCTCGTGCGACTGTGAATTTGGAGCGACTCAAAGGAATTTAGGCGAGAGGCCACATCTTCTTCAGGTATTCTTCTTCCACTTCTCTCTCTTCTTCTTCCTCTCTTCCCCTTTCTTAGATCCATACTACTGCCGCACCCCTCTCCTTGGCCCAGAATCCATTCGAAACCCTTCGTTGAACCCCCTACCATTTCCGCCCTTCCCTATTCTACTTCTGTCCCTTCCCAACCCCTTTTCGAAGCCTTCCCAAGTCCCATACAGCCATCGTAAGCCATTCAAGGCCCCAGCTCTATTGCCGCCCCCTCTAGACCTCTCTGCTGTCTTTGCCACACCCAAAACACTCTCTTACTGCTGCCGTGACTTCCAAATAGCCCTTCGTTTCCCTCCCAAGTCCTCCATCTTGCTACCGCAAGCCCTTTCCATCACAAGTCTTCTTCTCCATTAGCATTCCTATTATTTCCATTCGCACCCTTACCCTTTTCCTTTTATTTGGAAACCCAATACACCCACGTGCCTAAGTAATCACTTAATAACCACACTCTTTTCTCATTTATCCAACCCCATTTACCCCTGCCTTTTATATTATTTATCATATACCACTCATCTCACCTATCATTACTTATTTAAATCATTTAACATATTAGATTCTTAATATTTGCGTGATTGTGTGGTAATTTTGTAGTAATTAATTGCATATAATCAATGTTGTGAAAATCGAATTGTATCGTAAATTGTTAATACATCTTGAATCGCAAATCGTGTATCTTAAATCGTAGAATCGTAAGATTTATAAGCGTTTTCCCCTAAAATATTTAATATATGAAATAACGTAAAATATATCTAAAATGTAATAACGTGAGCAATTCTCCAACTTTCTTTCAATATGAAGTGAATTCTATGTAATTAGTTAATTGGAGCTCAAATTTCAATGCTCCTACTCCCAAAAGTATAAAACCAGTATATAATCCAACTATATTGTGAAAAGTCAAAATGAACTAAAAAATCCTAAAAAAATCGAAAGGTCTTAAATTCTCATTATTTCAAGCCCTAAAAACCATTAAAACGAAATGTTTCATGCTTTCACACTCCTAATAACCCCATAATTCTATTATTTATCCGAATCGTAAGATTTCTTGATAGATACGAATCGTTCCTTTTATCATATCGTATGAATCGTAAGATACGAATCGTGTATCTTAAGATTTTAACAACAATGCATATAATAATTGATTGCTTAATTTTAGCCCATTTTAGACGATTATATTTTCATTCCCTTTTAATTATTAGGGAATCACATTTAGATATTTAGGGTTACCCTATCCCATGTCCTGCGTCACACCACCACCTTCTTCCATCTACTTCACCAAAAAACAAAAAAAATAGGAGAGGAAAAAAACTTTCAGTTGCCTCTTCTCTCTTGTTTTCTGCTGCCGCTGTCTCTCCTTCTTGGCCTGCGCCTGTCTTTCTGGCGAGGCTTTCGCAGGTGGGACCCTACCATGCCCCTGCCGTTTTTGGCAGGGCTACCCATCCAACAACTTGGATCTGCCATATGAGGCCTTTGACTTGCGTTTTTTGGGCCCCCTTTTACCAGCAGCGTTACCATTCAAAAACCCAGTTTTCTAGGTTTTTTCCTTCGATCCACAAGGATCCTGCACTTCTGCACCTAGGATCGACATCACCATGGTCACCCCTGGCCTACCTTCCTATGCCCCAGGTTGACCTATGGTTTAGGTCAACGATGGGGCCTTTTTGATTGGTTTTTCTGCAGTGCGTCTCTACTGCCTAGAACCCATTTTTTGGGACATTTTCTGCCAGATCTGCTGGCTCTTGGTTTGTATCTCCATCAAACCAACACTACTGCTTTTTCCCCTACCTCGGTTTCGATCTCACCTGGCGGGCCCCCCTTTTCCATCCTTTTGCTTCTTCCTGGATCGCAGAACCCCATTTTTTGGGCTTTTCTGGGTTAGATCTTCATGCTTCTGGGCTATTTTGGCTTAGAATCAAGCCTACTGATTTCGCCCCTAGCTTGGATTCCCATCGAACATGTGTTCTTCCATCTCCATCAATGGTGGGCCCTCTTTTTGGCCTAATCTCTTCAAATTTACTCTCTGGTACGCATGCCAACCTGGATTATGGTTATTTTTTCATTCGATCTACAAGGAACCAGCACACCATGCCTCTGGATTTTGGAACACCACTTTTGCCCTACCTTCTAGTATGCATCTGCAAGGTCATTGCTCTGGTATGTGCTTCGTGGCAGTATTTTTTCTCCCGGATCCTCATATGAATAAATAAACCAATGTTATCAGAACCATCAACCAAATCTTCTTCGAACAAGGTTGGGTTAAATTAGATTCGACCGTGGTTAACCTCGGTCAAACCCGTGCCCATCAATATAATATTAAATATTCATAAAATTATATTTTTCATAAAAAAATATTCTTGTTCTCAAACACAATTATAAATATAAAAAACTAATAATCCAACATTCATATTTCAATATCATTTCAACAACAGGGTTTCATAATTTATAATCACACAATCTAATCCAACAGGTCAATATCCATACTTCAATAATACCATCAAAATAAGAAATTTCATAATATAAAATATCATCGAACAACTCATTGCTAATTAATATCTAAAACAATTCAATGACTCAATATAAGTTAATGTTACACATATCAATTGAAGCTTTGATACCTTTATCAAAAAATAAAGATAAACATAAAATAAATTTGAACACTTTTTAATTCTTATATTTCTAACAAAGTGCAAGTTAAGGTATTCATTAATTTTTTAATATTTTTTCTTTAAAAACTCAGCCAACTCAAATCAAAGTATATATTTATCATATAAAATAAATAGAGCCTTTAGAAATTTTATTTCAACATGATATTTTTTAAGATGAGATATTTTTATGTTGTTAAATAACTATATTGTTTATTATAATAACATACAAATTTATGGTTAACGCTCTTGCTTCTAATTAATGTACACACTCTTCAAGCATTTGTTGGCTACACCTCGTTGGAGCATTCCCACACAAAGGATGGTTGAAATGACAAGAGAGAAGGACTGATTGAGATTACAAGAGACTAGAGAATCGGGAGATTGAGGAGTCTTCTTCAGCCTTGTTCCTTGCCTTTTTGAAAAATGGAAAAGAAGAGAGTTAAACCACTGAGCAACTCTCTCTTTCCTTATTTTTTTTTTTTTCGCAAGAACAAGAAGAAAATGGTTTCTTTCCTTATTTTTCTTTTTGCTGCAAGAAGAAGAAGAAGAGGGATGACTGAAGAAGAAGAGCCTTGAGAATGGCTAAATATGGTGCAATTGAGACAATAGATCTTCGTCTGTGGGAAAGCTTTTTCAGATTTTTTTTCCAAACGAGGTGAACCGCGGGTCATGGCTCACGGTTTTATTCACTAAATCGCATTGAACCGTGGTTCGTGGAGTTTTTTTTGTAGTCCAACTCAGTGAGTGGCTTTTTTCTTAAACTGAACTGTAGATATGCCAGGTCGGTTCTAATAACACTGAAATAAATTCCTCACTCCCTTCCTTTCGTCTGTCAAACGATCCCCCATTTGCCCCAAGATTTGATTCTCCAGCACTTTGACCTATCCTTTTTGAGACTTTTTTCCCCTGCATTTTGTTGGTGGTTCATAGGGCCATCTTTGTTTGATCCTTTAGATCTGTAGTATTTCTTCAGGTTTGAACCTATAATCCCACAACTCTACCATCTTTTTGGCCCTACATCACATCTCTATGGTGCAATTTTGAGTTTGAATGCCAGTGGAACCCTATGAGACCTATTTTTTGGTCTTGTTGAATGGAGGTTTACGTTTTTCTCTGTTTTGCTGTTCTTGCCCATGTTACTGTTCCTCACTGGACTTCGGCATCTTCTTCAGATCAGTTTCTCTTTGAGGCGGATTTCTATCGTGGATTCTCACTTCTGCCCGTGTCTACTGAAGCATTACTAACGTTTCTTCCCTTTGTAGCCAGCACTTTCCGGCATCAGATCCGGCCATCAGAACATTTTCTGCCAACGTCCTGCCGTTTTTTGGAGAACTATATATCTGTATGGTGGTGTTGCAGCCTTGCTGAGTTTCCACCGTTCCTTCTCCAGTCCTTGTTTCGGTACATGCTGCTGTGGGATGTCAGCTGGTTTCAGGCTTCGACTAGGCTCGGTTTTTGGAGATTCTTGTTGATCTGCTTTCGCTCCAATCAGATGGCATCACCATTGGATCGTCAATTTAAATATGTTCAACCTCAAGTGGGACCCACTTCAGTGTGGGTTGGGGGGGGGGGTGAGATATATTTAGATGATTTAGATTTTGATATATTTAGTTACTAAAGTTGTATTTTCCATTTTAGGGCTTTCTTTATTTTATTTTACCTTCCTTACTTGTATTATGTTTTCCCTATAAATATAAGTCATAAGGCCTCTCCTTGATTGAGGGAGACAACAATTTCTCTGATCTTCTCCTCTTCTATTTCCTATTCTTATTTTCAACAGTTATATGTAGGGACGAGGAGGACATGAAGGTGTGGACGGGAGACTTTTTGGGGATTTCAAAGTTTCATCCTTGGTTGGTCTCTTGTGCCCACTTTCTTAGCCACCGCATTGCAATGCAGTGTCTTGGTAAGGTCTTCCACCTACCAAGGTCGGGGTTCATTGCTGGGCTATTCTCCATGGCAAAGTTTCAACCAGATGTCACCTTAGGAGGAGAGGACTTATACCACTCGAAGCGGACATATCATGTTTTCTATGCAGAGAGGCTTTGTGATGTAGCCTAGCTTATAAAAACAAAACGTAAGTTTTGGCCACAATATGAAGATTGGAAGTTTTGACCAAGGCCCTGAATTTCAATGAAAATTGGAGAGAATCCAAGGCTAAAATTTCCAATTAAAATCGAATTTTGTCTCTCTAAGAAATTGAGGTTAGAGAGAAGGAAAAATCAAGAATTTGATCACCAACATACTAATATATTATTGGCCCAATTTAAAATCGGAACCCGAAATTGATTAGAGAACCAAGAATTTTCACTCTCTAAAGGAAAAAAAATTCAAGGTCCAAAAATCAGCTAGGTCGAATTTTCTCTCTATGGAAAAATTGAAAAAGGCTCCAACAATTTGAATTTTCATAAAATTAAATTTGCAATATTTTTTTTTGAAAGTGAACTTTATTAAAAAGACAACAAAAGAAAAGTGGTTAGAGGGCCTGATGCAACCCACCCAACAAAGGAAATAGTAACCAAAACCTCCCAAATTACAAATGCCTATTTACAATTTCCATTGATAAAGACACCCCTTGACGAGCCATATCTGCAGCCGTAGAATTTGTAGATCGAGGTGCCCATGCAATCTTGAAATCGTGAAGAGCAATTGTATGTCTGATTTGCTAGATTTTATCTAAGTAGATCCACAGACATTGAGAGCCTAACACCTTCCCCACAACTGCTTTCGAGTCCCCTTCAATAATACTCCCATTTACTCCCAACTTTTCCAACTTAAGATACCTCTTCATAATGCAAATAATTCTGCTTTCAGTGTAGAACCGTTCGGGATTGGTCCGGCAAAAGAGAGAACTGTTGATCCTGAATCATTGCGGATGACCCCACCATAACCTGCAAGACCATCTTCACGCATACAGCTACCATCAAAGTTCAGTTTAAGAAGCTCAACATCCGGAGGAGCCCAAGAAACGAGAGGCCTTGTGTCTGTATGAGGCTCGACATAGTCAACTGATGCCCAATTCCAACACAGGTCGGACACAGATACCTCTAAACATCGCTGGGCCAACCATCCACCAAGCCACTGGAAGTTTAATAACATCCAAAAGATTCGATACTGATCTCTCTTTTCCTTGAAAAATTCTCTTATTTTGCTCAAGCCATATAGACCACACAATAATTAATTTAAAATTGCAACAATGATGCAATTAATGAAAGCAAAAATAAAATTGCAAGGAACTTCAAATATAAACTCAACTCACCAAGGAATTGGGGAGAAATCAAACAACCAAGCTTCAATTAATGAAATCCAATTACAATTGAACACTAGAGTCGACCAAAGCCTTTTTTTTTTGTAGAGGTTTACAATGAGAAGATAAAATTAAAAAATCCTTGGTAGGGACACACACGCCCATGTGTTTCTCCATCACCTACTTACCAACTTCAATCCAACCAATCACCTTATGCCATGTAGCATTTATTATGTCATCAAATAAAAATGAAATAAAAAAAAATCCCAATAAGGGGGTTGCTTTTGCTTGTTGATTTTGGGAGAGATTGTAGTGGAAGGTTGCTAATTCATGATACATGCTTAAATTAGAAAAAAGGAGATGAAGAATCTTCCATGTAGGTTGAGAGAAAGTCTTTCCTGCAACAAATCCTTGTGCTCCAAATTTGGGCCTCCTCCTTGGACCAAATCAAGCCCAAAATGTGAAGTTAAGGGCCTGATCCAATACCCTAACCCATGAGCCAACTAATCTAAGGTTTTGGGTCCAAAGTGATCCTTTATTGGGCCCCTTTTAGCACCCTCAAATTTCTCATGTGCTAGAAGTGTCATTTCCACAATTTCTTCATTTTTTGCCTCATGTCTTGCATCAGTTTCTCTTCCTCTTGATCCATGATGTTTAAGATGACCTCATCATTTCCTCCAAGGTCTTTTTAAACATTATGGTCAAGAGAAAGAGAAATTAATTGAAGACATGATCCAAAAAATGAAGAAATTGTGGAAATGACACTTATAGCACATGAGAAATTTGAAGGTGCTAAAGGTCCCATTAAAGCTCATATTGCACATGAAACTTTCAAAATAATTGGCTCATGGTTGGGGTTCATGGTAGGGTTCATCGGTAGTTAGGGCCATGCTTAAATTAGGAAATGGAGAGGGTAGAATAGGTGCAACATTTAAGGATGGACTTAAAATCTTGGTGGGCAAGGGCAATAGGGTCTATTTTGGAAAAACAATTGGGTGGGGGAGAGAGCACTAAGAGATGTCTTCCCTAGGTTATTTAGAGTAGCCAGGAACAAGGACACCTTAGTTAGCGACTATTACAATGAGATCAATGGTGAGCCTCTGTCTTCCATAATGTTCAGAAGGGTCTAAGGGAATTTGAGGAGGTTCAACTTCATTCGTTGAAGAGGCTACTAGGTGAAACATAGATTTGCTTGGAGAAAGAGGATAGATGGATTTGGTCCATTGATCCTTTAGGGTTATTCTCAATTAAATCCATATTCAGGACTGTATACTCTCACAGTCAAAGTATAGCCCTGCCATGTATGCTGGCCTGGAACAATAAGATCTCTCCTAGAGTCTAAGTCTTTATATGGGTTGCAATACAAGGTAACGTCTCGACCAAACGCAACCTAAGGGGTCGAGGTCTCCTGTTAGAAGGAGTGTTGGAGTTGTGCGTTCTATATGGGGTAAATGAGGAATTTGTTGACCACTTGATGTACATATTTCTATTTACGTGGGGTGTGTGGTGATCGTTCTTGTATTTGATGGGTTGTTCAGTGGGTCCTAGACAAAAGGGTGGGAGAGGTTGTATTGGAGTGTGAAGGGGGTTAGTTTGCAGGGAGGAGGGTGATGGTGTGGAAGTTGGTTCTAGTGGTGATCTTATGGTCAATATGGAAGGAAAGGAATGATAGGATCTTTGAAGGAAAATTAGGGGCCATAGGGAAGATCTTTGAAAAGGTGAGCATTCCTAGGGTCAAATTTGATGAAATCCACCATAGACTCACAGTTTCAGAGTATGGTCTCTGAAGGACCCACGCAACCAATCACGGTTCGTGAAAGGATTTTGCTTTGACTGGAGTTTTGCTAAGCAAATCCCGAATCAAAAACAAAGGTCCCGGGAATTTAATTAGCCTTATGGAGTTTAGATTAAGGTTTCCTTTAATGCAATTGATTTTGATGTTTTATGGAAGCGAATAATTAAAAGAGATAAAAGAAAGGATTGAATTATCTTAATCTTAAATTCATAAAAACATAATTTAATTGTAAATCACCTGGTACTTACTGGCAAGATAAACTCGATCCTAGTCCAAGGATCTAGCTCTCGCCAAGGGCGTAAGCTTGGCGTGAACACCCACGAAAGCTCCAAGAGTTGTCTTAAAAATAATTTTCAATCTCTATTTAATTCGACCAGAGCATGTATTTATAAGGAAAAAACAAGCAAAAATACCTAACTAGCCTTGCCATAGTTGACCAAGCTATGAAGGCAATTTTCTATCTAAACATCCTAGTAAAAGAGAAACTACTAAAGATAAGGAGTGTAGTCTAATTATGACCATTCCATCTCAACCTTTAAACATGCCACATGGTTTATTACATGGTGTAGATCTAATCCTAGGAAAAGCAAATATAAATAAAGCAACCTAATCCTAATGCAATTTGCTTGGGTGCCACTTCCTTTCCTTTCGTGGATCTCCACCTCCTTTCCTTCTTTGTTCTGTGCGTTCTCTACTGGGCACTTGGCACTATAGGAGAGAGTCTAGAGATAGGGCTTTGAGGAGTGGGCTTAGATATGGGTTAGGCCTATTTAGTGTATGGACTTGGACTTACAAGCTGGTCATTTGGGCATGTTAGGTAATTGGGCTCGGGCTAACAAATTGATAAGGTTTATTAGACGTAGTCTAATGTTGAATGCCATAGGCAATTTGGGTCATGAAGGCCAAGGCAATTTTATCAATGGTCCATTAGGCCTGATGCCTCCATTAAAAGGCAAAGTGGAACCTTTAGGTTGGGTTTCAATTCGCAAGGAATTTATCGGTTGTTCCCTGGAGGACTTCTATCAGGCATGGGAAGGTTGTAGAGAAGAAGTAGGAGGCCCAAATTGGAATGGAAGAGGCCTGAGTTAGGATTTTGTTAGTTTAATGTTGATGGTGCAATGAGGCGTAAACCTAGTTCAGGCGGGATAGGGGGAGTGGTTCATGACGACAGAGCTAGAATGTTGCTTGGTTTTTTAGAACCCACAGGGATTATGGAATCAAATGAAGCAGAACTGCTTGTGATTAGGAGTGATATCTATCTTTAAGCAAGGTATAGGAATGGCAACCATATTATCAAAGGCGATTATGTTAACACTATTGCTTGGGTTAGCAGTAGGAAGAATCCCCCTTGGATTCTGGTTGCCATTGTTAGGGACCTCAGGAGAATGAGTAGGAATAAAGGGATTCCCTTCACACACGTTGCAGTTTAGTGAGCAGCGTGCCAAACTTCTTGGCAAAGGTGGAGTTTAGAAGCAGAGGCTGGCATTGGAGTTTTTGTGATTTTGGATTTTTGGCTTGGGGTGTATGGGGTTCAAGGTTTGTTTTATTTTAGGAAGCCTAGTATATGTGCTCCTCACCTCTGATTGGATGTATATTGTTTGGATTTGAGGTCTTGTATAAACCTCTTATACAAGGCCATTTATGTTTTTGTACTGTACATCTTTTTAATAAAATTAATTCTAGTCTTTGTTTAAAAGATCACAACCTTCTTTTGCATGCTATGTTGTTAAAAATAAAGGAAGAAATAAAGGAGATGAGAAGAAGTTGTTTTTTCTATATTTTTGCTATAGGATTTACAACAAATTTGTAGACATCAAAATACAAAAAAAAAAGGGAAAAGGGGCAAAAGAGGAAGTCAACTGATATGGTGGTCCTAATCACTTCAAAAAATAAGATATGGTGTTATCTAGAAAGTCAAAACTTTTTTCATCAATGAAAACACATGGTTCTTTGCATCATATGGATAAAGATCATATGGAAGTAGGTGACTGACTATACTATTCAGAAAAAAAAAGTAGGTGACTGACTATACGCAAGCTGGTTATTTCTTGTTATTCTTGTATTAGCCTTTCTTTTTCAAGATTTCCTCTCATCCAAACTTGTCCTCTTCCTTGCTTAAATGAGATGTAGATCATATGCAAGTTGCTTTTAATTCCTATTTTTTTGATGTTCATTCTAGAATTGCAACCTTTATTGGGTTCAAGCTGAACCTGATTAATTGAACCCATCTCTGGTTGGGTTGGGAGGATGTCCTTGGGTTTGGGTTGAGAAACTTGACCCAAATTGTAAATTGGGTGGTTCAGGTTGTTCACGTAGGAAACAGGAATTGAAACCTAAACCAGACATTTATTGACACACACACACACACACACACACACACACATGTTTTCAAATTTTCAGTTGAGAACATTAAAAAAAAAAAAGGAAAAGAAAAAGAAAAAATTAGCCGAGAACTCGCCACCCCACGTCCTCTTTTTCAAGCATCCCCCTCCCCAATCTCCAACACTCACACCCCCTCCTCTTGGCCCATTATGTCCTTTGTCATTTTGATGCTTTTAGATTAAATTGACATTTGATTGAAACCCTTTTTTTCCATAGCTATTACCAATTGATCTTTGGGGCCTTGAAACAATACCTAGTCAATTTTGGTGTACCCCTAACTCCATGTATAGAACCATTCCTCAACCCATTTTCATGATTAGAAGTGAATACAAATGGAACTTTAATGGAGTTCTCTAGGGAAAATCACTATTTATACACAATGGATTTTATTGGATCTTACTCAATTCACTTGATTTTACAAGTCACTTCAGGGTAGTAGGGCTAGGCTTCATTCTACATGTGCTTGGTTTGGGTTTTCTTTCCATTATTTTTTGTTGAGATTCAGGTTGGATTGGTTTTGGGGTTTAGGGTATGATAAATTGGATTGCTTTTGGTTGACGCCAATCTGAGCTAAGTTGCACCCCTACTTTTGTCTTTGTATCTTTTCCTTTGTTCTATTGCAATTTATGTTCTATGCCATGTGATTTTTAAAATTTTGCTGCAATTTCAGGTATACTTCTTCTAGCAGAGCTTCTTACACATCTTATATCAAAGCCGCTAGACGACACTACTATTCATAGCTTGATAGGATTTTTCACCTCTAGGCTGGTGAGCGCATGTACTTGTTTTGGTCGTGCTGATCTTCTTTGTGCATTTCTTGACTTTGTTTATCCATACTTTTGAAGACATGTTTTATATATGTCTAGCGTAACATTGATGCAATTAAAATAGGATTCCTTCAGTTTTGACTTGGTTGAGTGAACTTGATTAACTGAAAAATTGAGTAACTCGTAAAAACATTACTAGCCATTGAGTTTTGTGGGACTCGGATAGCTTGCTGAGTTTCTTGGGGTTTAGGGTTTAGGGTTAGGAGGAGACCAGGTGATGTGGGTTCTAACCTTCCTCGGTCCCCTGCTTAAACAACCCTCTCAAGGGCTGTAAAAATTCGAAATTTTGTAACTTTTGAACCCTTTTCCAGATAGAAGCCAATTGCAAAGCCTTCACTTGGGTTTTTGAAAGATCTTGCTCTCCATGTATTCTTTACTCTCAAGAACCCTGGAATTCCTCTCCTTCCACACGGACCATAAGATCGCGCTGGAATTGTGTTCCAGACGACATTAATCTTAGGACCGAGACGCAAAAGAAACCAGGACCCGACAACACCCTCACATGTCCTGTCGAAAACCCATGATACTCCCATCAGATTAGCAAAATTTGTCCACAGTTGTTTAGTCATTAGACACTCTGCAAATAAGTGATCCACTGATGACGACATCATGGGACGCCAGTGAAGAAAGATGCATCAGATTCAAGATGTTTCCTCAACATGGTTGGATGATGATTTTGTGTGTATTTCTAATATTTTCGACCATGGATAACCTAGATTGTACGTTGAGCAAGCATGGGTTTGTAGATTTGGCTCGATCCATACATTTACATCATCTGAGCCGTTCATTTGTGGATTGGATTGATTTGACCATTGATCCAGCGCCATCCGGGCCTTTGTTTTTGTTTTATTCTGTTAATGTCACATAGTTTTAATTTATGTGTTTCAAGATTGTTATATACTTGTATTTATTTTTATGGTTTATATTGTCCACATGTGTCTAGGGTTCCAAGAGATTTTTTTTTTAAATAAATAGTTGTAAGAGACTTTTGACTTGTTCTGCATCAGATTTGGTATTAGAGCTTGTCTTGCATTATCTACGTCCTCTTCCATATAACCTCAGTGTGCAACGTAGATCGTCATCCGAACTAAGTAATCCTCTCTTATTAAGTGCCATTCTAGAAAGCACCTTCCCCTTGCAGAGTGCACCACACAAAAATCTGGATCCTTGGGAGAGCTAAACTCCTCTAGGCTAAGAAGGATAAAGAGGCCTCATCTTTGTGTTGATGAAGAGCCAGATCAACCATTGTCTTGATTGAAAAGGCTCTCGAGGAATCTCCTATCCAATTTAGCTCCTCCTCCTCCTCCTCCTCCTCCCTGGATAAAGGAAACTCTCCTAACAAAGCTCATCATCTCTTCGAAACTCTCTTACTAAAAAACCCTCATGCTTCTTCTAAAGTCGAACTGCCTAAGTTATATGGCCCTCTTCTACTCTGTAGCAGTCTCGAACTAAGGCTTGTTTATTCCTAGCTATCCTATAAAGTCTGGGATAGACATCTTTAATATGCCTTTCCCCAGTCCACAAGTCTGTCCAAAAGGGGGTTTTGTCTCCTCTTCCTATAAGAAGCCTTAATTATTCTATGAAGATGCTACCCAGCCCGACTTCTTCCCCTTCATAGTCTTCACCACGCCTTAACTACCTGCTAACTTGATTTCTCCAAATTTTCTCCCAGCTCACCCACTGATGCCTTCTAGTCACCTCGCAGTCAACACCCTTGACCATGAGACTTTATTTTCTCTTCCAAACCTCCAACTCCATTTACATAATAATGCTTGGTTCCTAACCTCAAGAGGAATGATCCCGAAGCCTCCCTTTGATTTGGGCTTGGTCTGCACTTTCCTTTTACCCTCTTTATCTCCCCAAAGGAAATTCCTAAACAGCTGATCCAATTTCCTCACTACTCCTCTAGGCATCTCAAAAATAGACATGTAGCATGTATGAAGATTTATCAGGACGAATTTAATAAGAGTTAGTCTGCCTCCTAAAGATAAATACCTCCTACCCCATCCGGCCAATTGCCTTTCCATCTTTTCCACTACTGGAGCCCAGAACTTCTTCGATCTTGGAATCACTCCCACTTGTAGTCCTGGATAGGTAAAGGCTAGTTTTCTGGTTGCGTAATCTGTCTTGTCCGCTAAAACCCTAAGCAAATCGTTCTCCGCACCAATCCCGATTAGGGTGCTTTTGCCTAAGTTGATTCTTAGCCATGAGACCAATTCGAAGCACCTAAGGACCGCTTTGTAGGCCTAAGATTTTATCTTTATTAGGTTTGCAGAAGAACAAAGTGTCATCTTCGAATTGAAGGTGCATAACTACCGGCCTTTACCCAGTCACTTCAAAGCCTCTGACAAGACCCTAGGTCCTTAATTTTTTCCACCAATTTGTTCAAGCCTTCACCTACTAGTGTGAAGATGAAGGGGGAGAGTGGGTCTCCTTGCCTAGTCCTTGTGATTGCTATAGGTGTCCTCAAAGCATGCTTTCATCCATTTCTTCCATCGTTGACCTGAAACCCATCCTATCAAATAGGTAACTAACAAAAGCCCAGTCCACATAGTCGTAGGCTTTCTCCATATCAATTTTGTAGAGGAGCCCTAGTTTTCTGTCCTTTAGTCGCATATGAACCAATTCGTTTCCAATAAGGACTCCATTTAGGATCTGTCTATCCTCCACGAAAGCCCCCCGTGATTCTCTTATAATCTCTTGTAGGACATCTTTTATTCTCTATGCCAGAACCTTAGCTATCAGTTTGTAAACGCAACCTCTTAGACTAATAGGTCTGTAGATTAGTTTTAAGAATTCAATGTGATCATTTATGTTATTTGCTAACTTTTGTCATTTTTAAATTAGAAGTCCTTTGTCTATAAGAAATGTTCATTCGAAAAAGACATTGACTACTAATTGAACATGAAATAATCTGATCTGTTACTGGTTGGTTCCTTCGAAGTAATCTCAACATGCTATGCAACACAAGGTTGACCGCCTTTGAGAACAGTAATTATGTTTTCTAAACATGCATTATTGGACCTGTATCAACTTACATGCTTTTTGAAACGGAGAAAGAAATATTTCATTAATTATAAGTGTGGTACAAGAGCATGGAGGGCTGTGTACAAGAGGTTTGTACATGTCCCTCCAAAGAGAAAATACAAAAACAAGACAGATGAAAACTTGAAAGGTACTATGTTGGTTATAACAGTGATTCCCAAACCCCTTACAACCCAAGAGATCCTGATAGACATCGTCCGATGGGAGATACTCAACCCTCAAACTCCTACTTCCTATGAGATTGAAGAGGAAACACTTTCATTGCCGGTTGAGTTTTTTGCTACTCCAACCTTGGCTATGAAGTCAACAATACTATTCAAAGAGCTAGTGGTATGCATGAATCGGTTGACTCCATTCCTAAACAATCTCCTAATGTTCCTAATAGTGTTGACCAGTTTCCGGGGAGGGGGGTTCTTTCCACTAGCCTAAGCGATTGCATTAGTAGAATGTCGCTCGCCTAATCGTCCTCAGCTCCGCTTCATTAGACTCCATAACACCTACAGATTCTGAAAAGATTAATCGCATCCTACCCTTGTCATCATGAAGGATCCCACCTATCTCTGTTGGGCCTAGTTTACTCCTTGCGCCGTCGACATTAAACTTATAGAAACCTTCTTCAAGTTTTACCCTATTTCGCCTAAGTCTTCCTAGTTTTTTTTTTTGCCTCCTTTCATACATCCTCCCCATGACAGGTAAAAGTCCTCATGATCGCATCCAATGAATTCCTTATAGAGGGTTAGCTAATAGACTAGGTTCCACTTCACTTTCTCATAAAGCTCCATTGCCAAAACGAACTTGCCTTAAAAAATTCTATTACCCCTCTCCTTCCTGATTTTGCCCAAATGACTGCCACAGGGATCAATCTCCAAGCCACCCTTCTCCTTCCTACAAAAGGCCTCCCTAATCATTTTGTAATGACCTTTCCTATCGTATTATCCAACACCCATGGACACTCCATCAGGTTAAGGGATAAGCGCTAAACACCTATCGAGAATGGGCATTTGCACATCAAATGGTCCACCCTATTCCTCCTCCCCACCACAAAGTACTTGCAACTCTGAGGATCCCTCTGGTAAGAGGCCTTAGAGGCTTCTATTCCTTCTTTTTTTTTTTTTATGAAACATTAACCGTTAAATTCCTATTAAAATAAAATAGGAGTACATAAGAAAAATTGAATATAGGAGATATATACTTAGAGCAAGGAAGAAAAATAAGGAAGAGAGACAAGAGAAACAAGAAATAAAGTAATAAAATACAACAAGTAGCCACCTCAATAGAGCAACCCGTAACTCCCAAGGTTGGTGGTAGGAAAAAATTCCACAAGCCGGTACTTGAAGATCAACACCAGCTTTCGCCAGGAAGTCTGCAATATAATTTGTGGAACGAGGCGTATGAGTGAAAGTGATGTTACCCATATTGCACATGCTCCAAATGTCCCTTGAGGCTTCTATTCCTTTGGTTGCATTTTGACCAAGGGAGTAGACTGACCTTAGGATAGATTTAACATAGAAGACTCCAGATAGTTTTGTGGAACATATCCAACTGTCCTCCTCCTCTGTGCCCAGAGACAATTCCCCTAGCAGACCTTCCAGTGATTCAAGTTGGTCCGCCTCAAAATCTCTTAGAGCCCTTCTAAACGCAACGTTCCATTGTGGTTTGCCGTCAAGCTCACTATAGTAGTTTTTGACTAAAGTGTTTTATTCAAATCAACTCTAAGCTCTCCCCTACCCAATTATCTTTCCAAAAAAATGCCCTATCTCCTCTACCCACCAAAATTCCAAGTCCCCTTTTAAATGTTGCACCTACTTTCCTCTCCCCATTTCCTAACTTTACAATGGATTTGATCATTATCGATCCCTCTCTGGCTGACCTACTCCCAAGTTGCCACCCCCTAACATCCTCTAATCCATATCTAATCACTAACACCTTCCTTCAGAGGGAGTCTTTCTCCAAGGCGAACCTCCATACCCATTTGCACAGCAGTGCATGATTCCTATCCCACATGTTGTATAGCCCTAAGCCTCCCTCCTCCTGACCTCATCCCATTTAACTAGGTGATTTGCTTCCTCTACCTCTTTCCCTCCCATCGAAAAACCCTTTGGAGTCTTTCCAGGACACTATGCACTCTTTTGGGTATGTCGAATAAGGACATGAAATATGTGGGCAGGTTCGCTGAGAAAAACTGAACTAAAGTCAGCCTGCCACCCAAGGACATATAGTGTTTGCTCCATGCATTTAGTCTCTTGTCCACTCTTTCAATGACAAGATTCCAAAAAGATTTGGATCTTGGGTTCCCTCCGATTGGTAGGCCCAAGTATGAGAGTGGTACCTTACCGATTCCACACCCCGACTCCCTCGCCAAGGATTCCTCTAACTCAGCCTCCACACCAATTCCAATTAAATTACTTTTTCCTAGGTTAATCTTCAACCCAAAAAACCAATTCAAAGCATCTAAGCATTACTTTCACCCTAAATAACTCCTCTTTGGAAGCCTCACAAAATAAAAGGGTGTCGTTTGTGAATTGTAGGTGGCTTATAGGTAAATCGTCTGTACTAACCTCTAGTCCCCTAACTCTGTATCCGCTTACATACTTGCTACTTTATAGTTACAAGAAGGATTTATAATAATTCCCAAGATTCTTCATATGTAGCAATTGTTTTCTATGATGCCTTTTTTATTCTAATTTAGGTGATGCTCTTATTTTTGCCAGGCAGATTGGCAAGGTTTACGGGGTGCGCTTATAGGTTGCCTGGCACTTTTGAGGAGGAAGGGTAATGTTGGAATGGTTGTGGTTGTTGATGCAAAAATGGTTGTGAAGTCTTATTTACAGAATCTGCAAGTGCAATCTTTGGCTCTTCATGACCGCAAGGTAAAACCTAGGGGTCCATTTGTACGCATAACATCTATGCAGTAATTTAGCATTAATTTTTGTTAGCCGTAAACTTCTATCTTTTTGACATTGTAATGGCAAATGCTCTTGCAGCTGTGCTTTGAACTTCTTGAATGCCTTCTAGATCGCTATGCTGATGCTGTTGTACCACTGGTATTATTTCAACTCCTTTCCTCTGCTCTGTGGAATCAAATCTAAGTGAACATTTCATTCTCTACATTATACACCTGAAAATCTTTTTATACCTTTAACCCATTTATTTACACACATATCTGTGCATGTACATTTGTGCCTATTTATTTGTAAGATTTATTTTACTGAAGTTGCTGTCTTTTTTTTTGAGTGGTAACAAAGGTGAATTATATTAATATAGAAAATTTCAGTACGAAACTGTCAAATTGAAAGGGTCTAAAAGGCAGTAGACCCAGTGAATACGTACGATAAAATACATCTAAGAGAAACAAAACATAACAATCAAAAGAAGTGAGAACAGATGAGCTTCAAGCATGCTCTAATTCTTTTTCTCAAAGTTGAGAGACACTAGAGACAGTATTGTCGAATCTATTCTTAGCAAAGAAATCAGCCAAACCATTAGTTGTGCGACTGACTTGGGCAAAGGATACGTTGAGTCCCTGATGTAGGCTTAGGACAAATAAACTGCCGAAATCCGATTATTACGCGGAAGCTTAATGACAACTTGAATAACCTGGGTACAAAACAATAACCATATAAAATTTATACGCCTGTAGTTTGAATGATGTTACTAATCCAAATAACCTTGGACTTATTGAGTCACAAATTGAAGAAGATAGCACCACGATTTCCTGATAATAATCTTAGCAGCCTCCAATTATCTTGACATGGTTAAGAAAAATCCATATAGAAAAGGATCTATAGACCAAACATGCACTGGAAGTGGTCTGTGAAACAGAATAAGAGTCGGAACCCGAACAGAACGCGGCGGGCGTCGGCCTGGGTTCGAGCCAGCAAACCTCCTGCTACAGGTCGCATACACAGGTGTAGAACGCTCCTCATACCGGGATTAGGGCCTGATTTCAGCAGTAACAAGACTGGGTATCTGCAGCAAAGACTGGTTGCTTGATAATCCACACGCAGCAATGTCTGGCATAGTCAACAGAAAAGGGGTTCACCGCCTGTAACTCAGAACTGGATCCCAATTGATCCTCAAGGCAGGGGGCTGAAACCAAGAGAATTTACGGACAATCTGCAGTCTGGTCCTGAACGTTGTACACCGAACTGGGAAACAACACCCAAAGGTGGATTCACAGGAAGCCTGCAATTGGGACTTCTACAGTGAGTCACCAAAACTGGGTTGCAGATAGTCTACAGTCGTGCCTTCGAGAAGAAAGACGTCAAAGGCTGAAGCACCGGTATTCTGCAACTGGAGTGACCAGGGAACAAGCGATGATCGCTTGGTTGCTATGCCTGGGAAGCACGTCTGGAATACTTGGAAGTCTCTCCACACTGTAAGCAGTCGCCTGTTGTAACCAATTCTCACAAAAACAACCACGGTTGCTAGAGAAAACAAAATAAAATTTTATTCATAAAATTTGGTAATAATAGTCTGTCTACATCTCTGATTACATAACATCCTCATATAAGAAAAACCTACTGAGTACATAACATGGAAAATTCAAAATAAAACTGTCCCTCTTGGAGCTGACCCTCCTGAAGTATTGTCCTATGCTATAACCAATCAAAATAGGTTACCTACTTTGACTAGAACCCAACTGTCCACCGGACATGACTCTCAAAGTGTCGGTTCCATTACCATATGCGATTACTGCACAACAGACTGAGATGCACTGTCAGCTGGGTTGGGCCTGCTCTGACTTTGCTGGGCTTTCTCTTGGACTTGTCAGACTTGGACTGAGCTGATTTCAAGGGCTGGATTTCTTGGAATAGATAGAACTCATTCCTGTCAGTCTTTCGATGGAATTTTTCATAGAAGTCCAACGATAAGGCTACGATCTCGTCTTCGTCAACACCGATGTCCGCATCAGTCCTGAAACAAGAGCCCTAATCTCCCTAATCGTGGTAATCAATCTCGAGGGAGGTTGCTTCAAATCCGTTACCCATTTTGATAGCATTTGCTGAATCCCCCTCAATCACGAATTTTTATCCCCAGAATCTACCCAAATGATCCAAGCTCTTCTAAGATGCTACAACTTTAAGGTTGCAAACCCAAGTGCATCTTGTCGCAAAGTAATATAATCTCGGGAAGTCCGAGTGTCGAACCACAGGGATTTATACCGAATACGCAAGTAAAACAATAAAAAGAAAAAATCATCTTAAATGGTTGAAAGATTTTTGCAGAACACTGTAGAAATTCTAAATTTAAGAAAACACAATGATGATGATTAACACTAAGGCATCGGGGATCCACTTTCAACAAATCGATAATATTTGTTCTCAATCCTATTTTATGACTCAATTGAAAATCAACTAAAAAGTGATCTCAATCGAAAGATGGAGCTGTGAATTCATAGAAAATAACATTGAAAGATTAGTCTCATAAATGATTGATCAAAATATGCGAAACAAGTTATTTGATTCGCATGGAATTCCAATCATTCATTGTACCCGGAGTTAACAACTGAATCAAGCAATTTTACAGAACAATTTTTTTTCTAAATCATTTGAATCAATCAATTTAAAAGACCATTCATTGAAAACCATTAAAGGATCAAAGAAAAATATAGACCTTCATTAAAGGTTTCACCCCTAGCCTTAGCTTGAAGCTTAGAAAGCCATTACAATAAAGAAGAAGAAGAGAGACTGAATTAATGATATGAATGCTACAATTTTGTGCTCCCTTCCTTAACTAAACCTAGACTAAGGTAAAAAAGAAGAAACAGAAAAATTGCGAAGGTGGAGTTGCTAATCCCCTTTTTTACACATGTACCAACTGACAGCTCGACTTTGATCTAATAAACGTCCGAATCACGAAAATTTCATGAAACTCAAAGTTCTAGCTTTTGAAGCCTTCTTTCCAACGCAAAAAGAATCAAGTCAATCAGAAAATGGAGTGAAAAGTTATGGCCAAAATACTGAGACTGTCAAAACCTTCATTTCAAATTTCTTCCAAAGTCAGTTTTCAATTATTATCCTGTCAAATTTGGGATTCCCACGAAATTAACTTGCTAAATTCTCCCAAATTCTTCCTCCTTTCATCTTAACCCTTGTATTCTCTTAGATGCTTGATCACCACATGATCGGTTGGCCGGGTAAAGTTCCATACAAATGAAAATATACGTAATTAGTCCTTTTAATTAGAACACACGATGTTTATGTAAAAATGAGAAAACAAATGCAAAACAAGTGCGATAATGCTTATGAAAAATAAGATAACAATGCAATTTTAATCGATTATCTGATGTAGCACATGCAAGTCACGCACGTGAGAGAGAGACCTTTCTTTATAAGGACTTTCATTGCTGTCGTGCCCTAGTTTGGAGAAAAAAAGAAAACCAATTCAATGCCCTCCTTTTCCCTTTTTCCCTATATTCTCTTCTCTTTCTTCCTTCTTCTTTCTTATTTTTTCCAGTGAACGAGCAGCCCTGCTGCCAGTGCTCCTTCTCTTCTGCCCTCTCCTCTCTGTTTTATTCCTTTTCTTCTTTCCTTCCTCTCTAGTGCCGAGCCCATACAGTCTTCTCTGCGGACTGTTCAGGGAACCAGTCTGCCATTCTGCTTGCTGCCCAGAAGATCTCTCTCCAAACAGCACCATCCCTGCTACCTGTGTGCTGCTCGTCGTCTTCCTTGCTGCCACAGAGACGACCATTGTTGCTGCTTGCTTGGGTTCCATTGAACCCACCTGCTGCCCAGCCAGACGCCCAGCCAGATCTGTCAGCTGCTGCCTATGTTGCTGTTCTACCTGCAGCCATTCTCATTCCTCTCTGCCATCCACAAGCAGCCACGCCCGACTGACCATCCTATAGCTGCACACTGTCTGCTGCCTGAGTTCGCTTCAATCCCTGCTGTTTGAACCTCCACTTCAGCAAGCCCAGGTACTGCCATCATCTCCGTCGTCAGTCAGCCACATCCCCTTCCAGTTCAGCCCATTTCCCCATCTTCTGACCCCTTTCCAACCAGCCATAACCCATTCCTCCAACCAGCCCCTTTCTTCTCTTCCATCTCTACTCCCCATCATCTTCTTCATTCCCTCACCTAAGCCAAACAACCAGAACCATTGCCGAACCTGCTGTCCTCATCTAGCTGCCCATCGTCCTTCAGCTACCCTTTTTCTCTAAATCCCATCTTACCCTCTTGTCCCACTCGCCCACACCAGCCAACCATCCTCTCGCTCATCCCTCCCCTGTTCATCTCCACCGTCCCATCTTACCCAATCTTAACATTCATCCTCATGCAACCCATTAAATCCCCATTCATTCTCATACAACCCCATTAAATCCTTCAACCATTCAATCCCACTTTCCTTTGGTTCTTCATTAAAGTCCAACCAACAACACCCCAACGTCCCTACCTCTGTTCCAAAACCCACTACATTGGCCTTTCTTTTCATCATCCTTTTTAATTAAATTCCATCCGTTGATTCATCTAGTGAATCCTACCGCCTCCACATCACCCATTGTCTTAGACCAAGTGGTCTTGCCCTTTGACCATACACACCATACCATACCTTATTCCATTTAACCTATGTCATCCTATTATTCTTAGCCCATTCATACCCATTATTAATCCCATTAATTACATCATCTTTCCTATTCCACCCATTTACCCGTTAAACCCAACTGAAACCCGCCTCATCCTTTTAACCCGATCCTACCCATTGCGTCATTATCACACCTCCCGACTAGCATATTGCTAGTCCCTAACAATCAAAGCGACTAAAAAAATTATCTTAGAATCAAGCAAGGTTTCTAAAACACAAACACGAAACAAAAACTAAAAATAAAAGAAAAACCTCTTTCGCTAGCATTTCAATTGCATTTAGCATATGCAACAAGCTTTTAAACCCCTAGGTCACCCCTAGTGGACGAGTTATAATAGGAATTTCAGTGTCTTCGATAAGAGTTACAGTGGGTCGTTAGCAGAAAATTTAAAATCTATTTTTTATTTGCTATTGGCTTGTAGACGGGTTTATTTTGTCTATTTTTAGAATGTTTATGATATAATTATTTTATTGCTTGATTTTAGGTTGTATATAGAGCAGGGTGTTGGGTTGTGAGGAAAGAACAAATAGACAAAGTTTGGGCTAGGGAGATGCATGTGCTACTTTGCATGAGTGATTGACTTTGAAATATAGAGTTAGAAATTAATGTAATAGGCATAGTTTAGCAGTACCCCTGATAGTTGAAAAACTGAGAGAAACTTGGCGAAGGTGATTTGGTCATGTTAGTATAAGACCAGACGCGACCCCTGCGTGTATAATTGAGAGAATTCAGATTGTAGGCATGAGGAGAGATTGACAGTTGAAAACATGGAGGGAAGGAATAAAGAAAGATATGTTAGCTTGTGAAGTGACTGATGGTATGGTGTATGGTAGGGTCAATTGGAGGAGAAGAACTCATAAAACCGACCTCAGATAGATGAGATTTTGACATATGACGATGGTGATGATTTAGGTTGTCTTCATCTGCCCTTAGGTTCTTCTTATTTCACTATACTCATGAATTTTTTGGAGATTACTGATTCTTGCATTTGTAACATCACATTATATTGTAATTATGGATTTTCTGTTAACTTACTCTATTGTGTGTAGGGTGAAGAGCTTATTTATGGGCTATGCGAAGCAATTGATGAAGAAAAAGATCCTCAATGTTTGTTCCTTACATTTCATCTAGTGGAAATCCTAGGTCGAGTATTCCCTGATCAATTAGGTCCTATGTCACATTTTGCGGGCGATCTTTTTGACATTTTGGGCCGTTATTTTCCTATTTATTTCACACATGTAAGTTGGAGACCGAAGCACGCCTTATTATAAGTAGGCTCATGCTGTTATCTTCCATCATTTGCATTATATTATTTCATATGCTTTTATTCCACATCCAATGTTGCCTTGAGGGGGCACTTCGATTTATCATTAGAAACTTGTCTTGTGCATGCATGTCTATATATATATATATATATATATATATATATATATATGTTTGTAGGTACGTGATGTTGCCTAGCTTCAAAAAGAGAATAGAAGGTTCAGCCACTTAAATGGGTTGTTGGGAAATTCGACCAAGGCTCTAAGAATGCTTATTCTTAGAGAAAAAAATATATTGTAAGGTAAAGTTCTCCAAAATTGGAAGTAAGATTTTGCAGTTCTAGAGACTAAGTTAAAACTGAAGGAAATCAAATGACTTGATCACCCAAAGCCAAAGAAAATTTGGCCTAATTTGATACGGGAACCCAAGTTCTCAATGGTGAACCAAGGTCAATTTCACTCTACAATAAAATTGACAAAGGCCCAAAAGTCATCTAGGTTGGCATTCTTTATTCTAAAGCTCTAACCTCCTTAATCTGCATGTGCCATGACAAACTTTCTTTCCCTTATTTTGCCTCTACGCCGGAGGCAAGAGTATATCTTCGAAGACCATGTCATGTTCCCTTTCTTGCTCCCATTCTTTTTGTTATTGTACCTTTAATGACTCCTTTTTCCCCAAAGATTTCTCTACTTCCCCTTAATGACTCTTAATGGCTCTTTTTGTGATACATTCCTAGGGTCGAATTTGATATAATTCGCCAGACTCGCAGTTTCAAAGTATGGTCTCTGAAAGACCCGCGCAGCCAATCACGGTTCGTGAAAGGATTATGCCTTGATTGGGGTTTTGCTAAGTAATACCTGAATCGAAACACGTGTTCCGGGAATTCAATTAGCCTTAATCCAATTGATTTAAAACGGTGCGGGAGTAAATAATTAAAAGAGATTAAAGAAGATGCATGGATTTCTTAATCTAAAGACCATAAAACTTAATTGAATTACGAGTCACCGGCTTGTATGAAGAATTCGATCCTAGTCCAAGGACCAGACTTGAGAAGCGTTGCAACTCCAAGAGTCAGAGAGAAATTCTCAAAATAAATTTTATTCCAATGTGTGTAAAAGCATGCCAATTACATATGCATAGATAGACTTTAGCCGACCCTAAAGCTAGATGAATTTGAAATTCAACATTCAAAGCTAATAGAATCCTAAACTAGTTGCAATTGAATGAAGCAGTGCTAATCTAATTCCTAAACCACCACTAACGAAAGTGGAATACTAATATTCCGCCAATTCCACCAACGTGGTTGGTGTTTGTAATTATCCCACCATCAACAAGAATTGTAATTGATTTATGCTTCCCAACACCACTAAGTTTCAAACTATTTCATGCCACCAATGAGAATGGGATAATGGAGACAATTTTGAGATTGGGTTTGGTGAGATGGATCGGTCAATGGACAGATTTGTGGGCTTGGAATCATGGATTTGGGCTTTTGGATCGGATTTGGATTTAATTGGGCTTTCGGATTGGACTATGGAAAGTGGGCTTATGGAAAGGCCTTTGTGGACTGGATTGGATGGGCTTGGGTCAGGCCTTGGCTTAAATGGGTCAGGTTGGATTGAATGGGTTACTAGGCTTTATTGGGCCATGACTAATAAAATGAATTGGTATATTAGACAAGGTCCAATGATGGTTGCCTTGATAAAAATGGTCCATGAAAGCCAATGTAATTTCGGCTTGGATAGTTGGATGTCTTCATCATGTCCTCTCTTGCCACTGTTGATTCTTGTGCATTTGAAGTACAATGTTGGCAAATAATTCATATTGGGCCCACCATCCTCTAATGGGTCGTCATGAATTTCATTTAGCATGGTTGAGCTTTTGATGCCCGCATCATTGTGTGCAAAGATAAGCATGTGCAATCCCCAATGAGACATCTCTCCTAAATATTTCTCCCCTGATTTTCCATCTTCGATTCTCCTGCAATGGTCTTTGCAATTAATTCCTCAAGATCATTAAATTTTCGTTGCTAACAGTCAATTATTCTCTTCCCTCGTTCTTCTCCAGGTCAGAGGATTTCGCCACCTTCTTTCACTTACCAACTCTTCATCTTGATTCTTCTCTCTCTGATAAAATCGAAATCTCTCCCCTTACGAGTCACAAAGACATCTAACGATGGAAGAAAACGTTTGCTATTCTTTTTCTTCTTTTGCTTGCAATTCTTTGATTTATTAGGTTTACTCTGATCTACACCAAAAATGCTTATTGTATTGTCATTCTTCTTTTTTTCTTCTTTTTTGCATGAACTATTTTGAAGTGTGGGTGCTTTTTTTAGTTGTGTTGGAAGGGTGTCCCTGAAATTGTGAACAGATTGGAGTCTGTATTAAGTTTTATTCGCTATTTTTGCTCAGACCCGCACCAAATGTTAGAGATGTTTGGCTTAGCCCTGCCTGCACTAATCGGCTACTGTGTAGAAGAAGCATCTTTGCAGACTATTCATATAAGTGGGTTCAAGGTTTTTTTTTTAAAGAATAGGGCCTCAAGAATTTAAATGAAAGGGCAAAGTTCAATAGCACCATACCTGTTCCTGCAAACAAATATTTTATAGCTCAGTTCACCTTTATTAGAAGTAATGTTTCAATGATAAATTAACCAACAATTTTGTACTTCATGTGTAAATGTTGGAGTCAATGTTTTGACCTAAGTTAGTGGCAGCGGTGGTGTTACAAACTTTTATAAGGTGGATCAACTGATCAAGGGCACTTACTACACTTGAAAAATGTAGGCATCGATATTATCCTTTTCCTTGTTATTTAAAATGTAGAGAACTATAATTTTTTTTTTCAACCATTTCATTATTATGGCTACTATTAGCATTATCATTCGTCATAATAAATTCCCATATGAGGCACTATCGCTGCAGCTTTTAAAAATTCTCTCTTTCGAAGGTTCAATTGCGGTTCAACCCTAATCTTGATGCCTTTCAGTTATCATAAAAGTGTTTTTAAAGTTTGAATCTTAAAAAAACCTTCATAACCCGGGGTTCGAAAGAGTTGGATTGTTGAACCAACTAACACAGAAAAAATTAGGAACTAATTGTGTTTGATTTGTTGAACTATTTTGTCAAAACAAAAATTGGTGCGGTCTAGTTTGATCCATTTTGTCAACTACTGTATTAATAAACTCCTTGCATCGTGAAGCCCCTGTTGTGTACTCATGAAGCTGAAAAATCCTGGTGGAGGTGTGACCCAACTTTCTATCCTCTAGATTTTTTTTTTTAAGCCCGTTACAGTTTAGCAATGTGCTAATCCTTTCTTTATATGTAGAAATTCTTTCTTGACTGGCACTCATTCTACTTGGTTCTCAGTTGCCTGATGGGCTTGTAGTTGTTTTCTTTTCTTCTTCTTTTTTTTTTTTTTGGTATTTTTTTCATTGAATAAGGATATTATTCAATCCAATCTTCTAGGAAAAGCTAAATTTTATCTTGTGATTATTTGAGAGTGGCATACTTGTTTTTTTTTTTTTATTATTCATGGTTTCAAAATGCATAATCACTTTATATTTGTGCAGACAAAAAATGATGAGCTTGATGTTAAGAGGGATGACCTCTCAAGGGCACTAATGGTATGTAAGTTATTTTAAATGTTATTTTTTAGAGGTGAAATACAATATTGATGTTGTTATGTGTGAGTGTGCACTTGCTTATGTTGTGCTTGCATGTGGGGTTTTTGGTTCATGCATGTGGGCGTGCATAGGCATGGCATTGTTTCTATTTTGCATGTGTTTGTGCTGTGCTCACATGTGTACATTTACATTTATGCATGAGTGTGTATCTGTAACGTCCCAACCCTTCAGCACAATATTGTTCACTTTAAGCCCACAAGGGCCCACACAGCTTTGCATTGGCGAGCCAACCCAAGGTTATTCCCAACAGACTTTGTGCTAGATGGAGGAATTCCAATATATATACCACAACCAACTCTCCCTCATAGGCGATGTGGGAAAAGTAGCGCCTACCTAGCTATTTTTTCTCCCATATGAGCCCTCCCCTTATTCGAAACATAGGTATTACAGTATCAGTCTATGCATGTGTGAAGCTTTTAGTTCAATTGTAGTGGAACTTGATGGCACCATGTTTTTTAAAATGATATGTGGAAATTTGTTTTAGAAGGATTAGAGTGAATGAGTTTGATGTTATTTGAATTGAATTTATTATTCCATCATTGGATCTCACTCAAGTACTCGGGATTCCACTTGTTAGGTTTTCTCAGTCTTCGAAGTAGTGCAAATGAGATAGTTCTTCAATATTTTATTTTGTATTGAATAAGCGCATACAACTCATCTTTTTTATAATTTTATTGATGCATACAGTAAAGCGAATTTTATTTTGGGACAACTTGTAGAGAAGTTTAGGGGAAAAAGGAATGGTTCACATATGGGCTGTGTTTGGATGGAGAGAACTGGGGAGACTTCTCCTAGATGAATGTTAGTTCTCCTATTTGGTTTCCTTTTCTAGTAGAAAGTGGGGCCCACAAGTGACTAGAGTTCTACTACTCAAGGAGAACATGATGTTCTCCACCCCTAGCTAGAGAACACCATCTTCAGAGCGTGATTTCTCCTCGGATTGAAATCCCTGTCCCCTCATTTTCTTTAATTTTTCATCCGGGTTTGTATTATTTTTGTGCTTTTGTTGAGATCATCCTCCATATTCTTATTATTAAGAACACACACACACAAACACATGACCTCCCGCCCAGCCCGCTTCACCAATCTGGTGGAACCCAAAAAATTGAAGCAAGCAAGCACAAAGGAAAAGAGATCCACAACCACCACCTTGGCAGGCCCACTGTTACCTTTCTTCCCTCTATCACGCCACTCCCATCACCAATTGAGAGAGAGAAGATGATGCTGCTTTTTGCTAAGAATGATGAGATCTTAACCAAATAAAATGTTTTATGGATATTTTGTATCATCTTCATCATAACCTAAATCCCATCTATTTGGGGTTAGCTTTATGAGTTCTACTTCTCTATTGGACCTTATCATAAACCATACTATCAGTCACCCTACTATTTTCCATATTTTTGTGTATCCCTTCCTCCACATTTTCAATGATCTATCCTCCTCTTACTTACAACTTGTATACTCTCGACTCTACATACTGGGGCTGACACTGGTCTTCTAGTAACATGTCTAAACCACCTCAAATGGGTTTACCTCAATTTGCCATCTATTGGGGCTTTATGAATATTTTGTTAATAAATCATAAATAGCATATTGTTAAATGAGATTTATTTCCTTATTTGTACATTCAAAAAAGAATTGTATTTTCATTGAGTTGTATTGAATGCCTATTTATAGGCTAAGTTGAATAATGAAATCATCAGAGGATTTTTCCAAATGAGCTTTGCCTTTGAAGTTGGTTTGTCCTCAAACTGAACCAATTTTGGAGGCTCGATTTCTTCTCGAATTGAATTTCCCTATCCCCTCATTTTCTTTCATTTTTCATTGGTATTCATTCGGGTCGGGTAGGGTGGGGTGGGTGTTGGTGGGGTGGGGGGCGCATTGCCCAGTTGAAAGTTTGCCTAGCCATGCACTTTGAATCAACTTGATAGAAAATATGTAACTTATTGGGCTAAGTCTGATAAAAAATTGATTTTGGGCTTGGCAGCATGATGGGTCAAAACAGGCAATCGGCCCCTTATCGGGCCGGGCCGGGCCGGGCCGGATCCAAGTCTCTTTAAACCTTGTATTATCGGGCCGGGTCCCGGACTCTGTGGTAATATTATCGGGCCGGGCCGGATCTAGGTCCATTATACAGGCCTAACTTTGAATGATTTTTTTCCCTTTTCTAAGGGTAACATGGACCAAGAGCATTTATGGTTGCAACTATGAGCAGTGTGATGAATTTAATGATTGATGTTTTATGCTGCCCACCTCTACACAGGCCCTAACTGTGCACTTGTTTGCAGCACGCATTTGCCTCAACTCCAGTTTTTGAGCCATTTGCCATTCCATTACTGCTTGACAAACTTTCTTCCTCCTTGTCATTAGCAAAGGTTAGTGCGCTAAATACTTAATTATAATTCCATCATGAAAAATGTCTGCAAAGAACTAGTTTGTTCCCCTTTTTTTGGATGTGTTCTGAAAGTTGCGAAAGTCATACCTGCTTGCACTCCTGCAGCTTGATTCTTTGAAATATCTAAGTTATTGTTCATTGCACTATGGAGTGGATAGAATGGCAAAGCATGCAAAAGTTATTTGGTCTTCTTTGAAAGATGTTATCTGCACCTTTTCACCTCAAGAGCCTTCATTCTTATTATCGATTGAGTCGCCAAAGGATATTAGTTCGCAGGAGAATGAGGTTCTGAAAGAAGCTATATTATGTTTGGAAAGGGTCATGGTGCAATTCAACAGTTCTAATGATGATTCTTTTATAACTTTGATTGTTGAAGATGATGACATGGAGACAAATTTTCAGTCCATAACTACTACTAAAAGTTTCAAGGATCTTACTGTTGAAAGGTGGCAGAAGCTGCATGCCCTAGGTAGTATCCTATCTGTTGCAGCAAAAGTTTCTAGTGCTTGCTGTGATAGAGTGTTCAAAAGATTTTTCACACGCTTGATGGATATCTTGGGAATTTCATTAAGAAGTTCATCTGTGGATCGGTTTTCAAATAACAGTAACATGGTTTCTGAAAGTCCAAGTTGTGGAGCACTTTATCTCTGCATTGAACTCCTTGCTGCATTCAGAAACTTCGCTGTGGCATGTGAAGAATTCTCTCCTCATTCTCTTGAAGCTGAAGATTCATGGTGGTGCTTGTTTCAAAACTTTTCGAGTCCCATAGCTGGTGCTCTTGAATCCTTTCTGATGATGACTAGAGACCTTGACACTGAAGATGCCGTTATTTACTCTTCAGGTAAGATCCGACTTTATCATCATCATCATCTTTGGAGTAGTTCTTGCTCATTCCGTAGTCATTACTTATTCTTTTGTTTTTATCAGTTTCCATAGAGGATAAACTTTTCTCATCTGACCAGACTGAAGGCAGAAGTAATGTCATTTATGACATTCTCATAGAAATAAGCAGTGGGCTTCTGTATTTTTCCATTAGTAAATTCAATAAGCTTGAAGTACTGAATTCTATGATTTTGTATTTGTCAAATTCTATGCTTTCTAACATATTCTTATTGGTTTTTGGTAAAGTTTGCTATGAAAACCTAGAAATGATTTAAAATAAGGATAAGGGGGTATATGGAGAAGTGAAATGATTCTATCATCATCAGCAGAAATTCAAGTAAACAACCAAAGTATTGTTAGAAAATTATCTTTGTGAGACTCTTCTAATCACTTGTGTTTTTTATGGTCCCGTTTCCTTCGGCTTTGTTCGCAGTGAAAGGCTTGCAGATACTGGCAATGTTTCCAGGGAGTTTTATGCTAGTATCTAAGGTGATATATGAGAATGTTTTGGTGTTGCTTATGTCTTTAATAACTGGAAGGTGGGCATATAAACTTCTTTGGAAGCTGGCTGTGGAGGCCTTAATGCATATTGGTACATATGTTGTAAATTCTGAGAAGGGAGCAAGCTATATGAATCTTGTTGTTGAAAAGGCTGTTTTGTTGCTTTCACATGATGATTCTGAAATGCCTTTTCCTATGAAACTTGAGGCAATTTCTGAAGTTGGTACCACTGGGCCAAATTTTATGATGAGAGTTATTCAAGGATTAGAAGAAGCCATATTTGCTAATTTCATGAGGGCGGTATGTCTATCATTCAAAATATTTTCTGTTTTTTAATTTCTAGCCTCGTATGCATCATGATGTGCTCTCCACTTCAAGTACAGTTTGCAAATTATTTTTTTACCACCTTATTATTAGTGTGACAAATTATTGTCCTTTGTCCCATTTTCACACTTACAGATCTTTTTTTTTGTGAGATAAATAAATTCATTTACCGTTGCTTTCATATAGGTTGAGGGAGATCCGAAGTTTGAAGAGATTTTAATTTATCTTCTTGACTGCTACTCCAGTCAGGTGCTCCCATGGTATGGAAACATTTAAGGATATAGTTATCTTATGATGATTTCATGAACCTACTTCGTTTAGATGTGGAATCCTTTGCTCAAGGAACAAGAGAGTAGCACTAATAAAATTAGTGTGATCTGTAGCTGGTTGGTGCCTGCCTTTGATGCTATAGCATAATGCATGCCTCCATGGTTAATTTTGCTCTACATAAGATCATCATCATAATAATAGCCACTAATCACATCTATTTGAGGTAGGATTTTTGAGTTCTTTCCTTTCACTCTGTCATATAAAAAATCATACCCTCCATTACCTTGCACTCCCTTATATCCTTTTTTACCCCTTCTTACCAAGTTTTTAATGTTTTAGCTCTCCTCATTCCTTCTACTTGCTTGCTTTCATTTTTTTCTATTATTGCTGCTTATGGTCTCCTACATATGCACCAAAACTAGTTCAAGTGACTTCCCCTCATTTTTCTCATCTAGTGGGGCTATTCTAAAGGTTTATTTAATGCATTCATTCCCAATTCGATCTTTAAACGTTACTCTTCTTATCCATCTTTGAATACACATTTCTGTTACCGATACTTTATGTACTTGTTTTTTCTTTATTGCCCAATACTTGGATCCATAAAACATTGCCTGCCGAATCGTTGTTTACAAAACCTTCCCGCTTTTCTTTTATCACGTAGTACTCCGCATGCTTGCCTACACTTAGCCTATCCTTCTCCCTTCTTATTGGTTATATCTAGATCTATTCCTCTATTTGGTTCAACAATTGCATGCAAATATATAAATCTGTCACACTATTCCCTATTTTGATCAGTTCCTCTTCAATGCCCCCTAAACCACTAATTTTACAGTAATAAATGTCAACCTATTCATTTCTAAGCCAATAACTTTTCTCATCATAAGCTCTGTTCAATATTTTTTACCCTGTTCAGCTTCTCCCTTTTGGATAGGGGATGTAAAGTGAAATTTGCTTCCGCATTGTCAACACAACTGTCTTCTTGGCACCAAATTTATCAGGTGTTGGCATTAGCTTTGTAAACATAACTGTCTTCTTGATAGGTCCTTCAGCTTTTGTGTAATTTTGTTGGATCATTTTTGGCATGGCAGGGTGAATAAAAATGATGGTTCAGGGGAAGTTGTGAAGTGTTTTGCTCTCAATATTTGGGACCAATTGGAGAATAATATGTTTTTCAATGTCAGCATTCAACGACAGGTAGATATTGCTGCCAAGTTCACTTTTGCTGATTTCACTCTAAAAATTGGGTGGTTCCCAAAAGAACTTTTCACTTGTGACAGCTTTGTCAGTATCCTATTTTATTCTATCTTTTGTTCTTTTGTGCAGGGACTTCTTGAAGCAATAATGACAACCATGAGGATGGCAATTGGTGAATGTACAGTAGAAAATCAGGATTTGATTGTCCAGAAAGCTTACCATATAGTTTCTTCGATGATATTTTCTCCAAAGGAATCTATTCCTCCAACTACTGTAAAAATGGAATGCTTCCAACTTACTCAAGATAGTGTTTCATACAGAGATGAATGGCTTATTTCACTATTTGCTTCGGTTGTAATAGCACTGCGACCTCAAACACCAATTCCGGAGTTAAGAGAAGTGTTGAAGTTGTTGACAGTTTTTCTTCTCAAAGGACATGTTCCAGCAGCTCAGGCATTGGGTTCTATGATTAACAAATGGCATTTAAAAACCAATGCAATAGAGTCGTTAGGTGCCTATACATTGGAAGATGCATTGGATATAGTTCTTGACAAGGGCCTATTTAGTGTTCTTGATAAAGATCCTTTGAATAAATATGATGACATGGATGGAAGTAATGAGTCTCTTTGTAATATGTGCGTGGGAAACAACAGTTTACTTCAAACACATGCTATAGTTGGACTGGCATGGATAGGGAAAGGTTTGGTTATGCGAGGACATGAGAAAGTGAAGGAAATCATAATGCTTCTCTTGAAATTCTTACTGTCAAGTAGCAGCATGTGTATCAGCATGCTACAGCATGATACTGTGAGAAATGGTGATGGGTGCGATACACATACTGCCATTGCGACATCAGCAGCTGATGCCTTCCATGTGATTCTGAGTGATTCTGATGTCTGTTTGAACAAAAGATTACATGCAACAACAAGACCATTATACAAGCAGCATTTCTTTTCAAGTGTTACACCCATTCTGCTATCTTCAATTAAAGATTGCAATTCATCAGCTACAAGGTATATGTATAATCTGCATGAAAATATTCCTTTGGCATTTTTTGCATTACAGAAACTCTGCTTCTCGAAGCTGCACTTCTGTTTTGTTTCATATCAGATTGTGTAACAGGTTCTCTGGCTGAAGCAGTCAATATCATATAACCACAATGTTCTGTGATTTACTACGACATGTTGGTTGAATTCTGTTTGTTTGTAAAACTCCGAAGAGATTCTTTGGGCACTTATATTGACTTCATTTTCTGTGTAGGTTGCATCATAGCTCGTCGGTCTAGTCATTTATACCGAGTAAATGAAATACCTAATGATTAACATGATCCTCAAGAATCCTACCCTCCACTCCCCCCCTTGTTAAGAGCTATGAGCATAATTCTTTCTACGAAACAAAAAATAGTTCAAAAAATGCTATCTTGGTATTGCCCTGCATTATGTCAGTGTTCTATACTCTGTTCTTTGAATTTGGTCCTTGTCTAATTTGATCCATGCTTAATAAGATCCATATTGATTCGATATCTTTGGTGCTATCTTCATTGTTGATCTTTGGAGCCTTGAAAATGATGCCTAAAAATTCATTTTAAGATGATTTTCTGGTGGGACCATATGCATGGGTTAACCTTTCATTTCCACCCACCCCTATGATGGAACATGCATCTGGGTGGCCCTACAGGTTGCCATGTAAGTATACCTGAAGACAAACATATATATAGGAGGATGATCACTTGTGCACAGCAAACATCTCATTTAGGCCCGAGTGGGCCCACTTTGGATCTAATGAAAGTACTCTATGATTTATAGTTTACACCCCATAGTCAGTATAACACTATTAGATGAAAGTAACATCTGGCCATTGATTGAAATCCATGTCTTTTGGCCCTTATCTACTATTGATCCTTGGGCCCCTAAAAACCATACCTAGAGTTCAGTCCTGATTCTTTTGCCCCTTGTAACATTGCGTAGACCTTTCACTCCCATTTATTATGGTGGTTGATGTACTGAGGCTGGGCCCATCCAACCCTTGCATCAAAAGAACAGTGTCTAACATGCAAGTGCTCTTGTGCACATGCATATGTGCATTCATAGTTTCATACATATATACAGTAAATACACAAATACATACTTCTGTTCATCCATACATCTGTAAATATCTAAGAAAATGCTTGCATGCACACATGATCAATCCAAATTGTTTATTTGACGATAAGGAATGAAGATCCGACCTTCAGAAATGTGTTGTCGAAGGAAGTGGCAGTTGACTTCAATATTCATAGTCAGTTCATGAACGACAAAGTTTGAGGCTATGTTGATGGCAGCCTGATTGTCACATAACATGATTAACGGTTCGATAGGGGCAAGGCCTAAATCAGAGAGGAATTGTCGAAGTAACTCAGATTCAATATTGGCCATGGCACGATATTCTGCTTTAGCTTCAGCACTAGACCGAGCAACAACATTTTGCTTCTTGCTCCTCTAGGAAACTGAGTGGGATCCCAAGAAAACACAGTATCTGGAGGTAGAGCATCGGTCGTCAGGAGACCCAGCTCAATCAACATCTGAATAGCTACGAACTTGGAAGTGAGACTATCGTGCATAGAACAACCCTCATCCAGCATGAGCCTTAAGATACCAAAGAATGCGGAAGGCAACGTGAGATGAGTATCACGAGGGGCATGCATGAAGCGATTCACCACACCAACATCATATGATAAATCTGGCCGAGTGATAGTAAGATAAATCAGTTTCTTGCCTAATCTCTAATAGAAGGCAGGATCATCAAGAAGGGTCTCATTTGAAGCAAATCGCTTTGTGTTAACATTTAAAGGACTGTCAACAGGCTTACATCCAAAATACCCAACATCCTGTAATAGATCGAGAGCATACTTTCGTTGAGAAAGAGAAAGTTCTGTAGGGGAACGAGCTACCTCAATCCCAAGGAGCTAAAAAACTCTTTAATCACCTTAATCCGAAAAAAGAAAGAGCTTCGGAGCTCTCTCACTTCAGACCAATCAGTTTAATTGGTGCATTTACAAACTCTTGGCTAAACTCCTTGCCACAAGACTTAGGATAACAATTAGGGAGGTCATAGGAGTAACACAGGGTGCATTCATTGAGGGTTGACAAATCCTAGATGGAATTATGATAGCGAACGAAATAATACACTCCAGGCGTAGGGATAAGAAGAAGGGAATGTTATTAAAGATATGGAGAAAGCCTATGACCATGTTGAGTGGGATTTTGTAGACTATCTGTTTGTTCAGATGGGATTTGGAAATAGGTGGAGACAATGGATGAGGGCCTATGTCCAGAACTCGTCCTACTCCATACTAGTAAATGGTTCACCAATTGAGCAAATTGTTGCTACAAGGGGTCTTAGGCAAGGGGATCCACTATCACCCTTTTTATTTACCATGGTCATTGAAGCCTTAACCACCTCTTGGTCAAGGGTAAAGGAGTGTGCCTGGTAAATGGATTTGAAATGGGTGCAGGTAGGTTGACCCTCATTCAGTCTGTCTTGACGAACTTAGCGACATACTTCATGTCCTTGTTGGAGATGCCGAAAGGAGTCTCTATGACAGTGGAAAAACTAGGAAGGGCTTTTCTCTAGGAAGGAAAGGGGGAAAAGAAGTGCATTCACTTCGTCAAATGGGACGAAGTCATAAACTTGAAGAAGGAAGGGGGACTAGGGCTTTATAGCATGAGGGACAGAAATCATGCATTGTTGTGCAAATGAGTCTGGAGGTTTGCTTTGGAGAAAGATTCCCTATGGAGGAAGTAGTCTCTAGATATGATCTATAGGATGAAGGGGGTTGGAAATTAGGTAATAGGGCAGCATTAAAAGGGTCACTAGCAATCAAATCCATCGTCAAATTAGGGAGTGGATAAGGGAAGATAGGCACAACCTTCTTGAGGGGTCTTAGGATCTTAGTAGGCAAATGGGACAAGACTCTATTCTGGAAGACAAATGGATAGGGGAGAGTTCTTTGAGTCAGGTTTTTCCCCCGGCTGTTTAGAGCTGCATTAGATAGAGAAGCCTTGGTGAATGACTACTACAACGAAGTGAATGGAGATCTGCATTGGAGTATAGGTTTTAGAAGGACCCTCAGGGATTTTGAGGAAGACCAGCTTCACTCCCTAAAGAGCTTGTTAAAGGAATTTGTTCCGAGTATGGTGGAAGAGGATTGTAATGCCCCCGTCCCTCCATCACAATATTATCCGCTTTGGGCCCACACAACTTTGCTTTGAAGAGCCAACTCAAGGTTGCTCCCAAAAGGCCTTGTGCTAGAAGGATCCAGTTAAATACTGAAGCACACTCACTACACTAGGCGATATGGGACCTTTCACGCCTTCACTTGCGACTTTCAAGGATCCCTTCTCTCCCCCAAACGCTAGGGTATTACAAGGATAGGTGGGTCTGGGCCTTATACCCGTCTGGTGTCTTCTCAGTTAAATCTATACTTAGATCCGTCTACTGCCTAGGGCAAGACTATTATTGCCTAGGGCAAGACTATTATCCACCATGCGTCTTGGCCTAGAATAATAAAGTCTCGCCCAGAATACAAGTATTCTTGGGGGTTGCTTTGAGAAAGAGGATCTTAGTCAGATGTAACCTAAGAAGTCGAGGCCTCCTCCCATAGGGAGGTTCGAAGTTGTGTTCTTTTTGAAAGGGGGGAGGAATCGGTCAATCACCTCTTGTGTGTGCCTGTCCATATGCGACAAGGATCTAACGCATGTTCATTAACCTGATGGAATGCTCATGGGTGATAAACAACACGATAGGAAAGACAGTCATAGAATGGAAAGGAGGGCCTTTTGTTGTTAGAAGAAGGGTGGCATGGATCCTGATTCCAGCAACAATCATGTGGGTAAATTTGGAAGGAGAGGAATAATAGAATCTTTGAAGGAAAATTGGGTTCGACAATAAAGGTTTTTGAGAAGGCCAAATGGAATTTAGTCTGTTGGCTCTCTCTATGCAAGGAATTCTCTGGGTGCTCCCCTGAAGATATCTACCTATCGTGGGAGGGATATATGAAAGGAAGAAAAAGGTTAAGAAACCTAGAGTGGATTAGGTGGCATTTTAAGTTTAACGCTGACAGTGCGACTAAAGGAAAGTCGAGTTCAGCAGGAATAGGAGTACTTCATGATGATGAAGGTAGAATGCGATTAATTTTCTTGCAGTCGGTAGGAGTCATGGAGTCTAACAAGGCAAAGTTGAGGGCTATCAGGCGTGCTGTAACGACCTGACCCCAACATGATATTGTCTGCTATGGCCCCACGGGCCTGCACAGTTTTGTTTCTAGACCCAGCCCACTTGGCCAAACCCAAAAGGCCTCATGTTGAGGAGGATGTGCTCCCCTCTTATTAACACCGACCATTCCCATCTCTTGGGCGATGTGGGACAATTCCCACACCCCTAGGTGGGTGGGGTGTTATAATCCACTCCCCTTGATATCAGAGCCGTCCTCGGCTCTGTCACATTGCACAGATAGAGGGTCCACATAGGCCACACCATGCAGGTAGAGGGCCCACACATGCAGAGAGTTGAACCCTTCTCTGATACCATTTGTAACGACCCGACCCCCAACGCGATATTGTTCGCTTTGGGCCCCACGAGCTCACATGGTTTTGTTTCTGGACCCAAGCCACTTGGCCATGTCCCTCATGTTGAGGAGGGGGTGCTCCCCTCTTATTAACACCCACCATGCCCACCTCCTGGGCGATGTAGGACAATTCCCACACCCCCAGGGGGGTGGGGTGTTACAATATTTGTAACAACCCGTCCCACTAGCACAATATTGTTTGCTTTGGGCCTACATGTCGACTCGCACGGCTTTGCATTGGAGAGCCAACCCAAGGTTGCTCCTAAAAGGCCTTGTGCTAGAAGGAGAGTTCAAAGCTTATATCCCACAACAATCCAACTCTCACTGGCAATATGGGACCTTTCACGCCATCCTAGTGACTTTCAAGGAAACCATTCTCTCCTCTCACAAACCTAGGATATTACAATCCACTCCCCTAAAGACTAGAACCATCATCGGTTGTCCACACCCACAATCGAGACTTGAACCGTGCTCTGATACCATTTGTAACGACCTATCCCCGCTAGCACAATATTTTCCTTTTTTGGCCCACACGCCTTCCTACATAGCTTTGCATTGGCGAGCCAACTCAAGGTTACTCTCCAAAGGCCTTGTGCTAGAAAGAGAGAGTTCCAAGCTTATATCCCACAACAATCCAACTCTCACTGGCGATATGGAACCTTTCACGCCATCCTAGTGACTTTCAAGGAAACCATTCTCGCCTCTCACAAACCTAGGGTATTACATGTGCGATTTCTCTTTTGGCGAGTATTGGGACTGGCAACCTTATCATTGAAGGCGACTCTGCAAATGCAATCGCTTGGGCTAGCGGGAAGGTAAACCCTCCCTAGAAACTAGTCAACACTATTAGGCTCATTAGGAGATCGTGTAGGAATGGTATTTTCAGGTTTGTGTATTCCGTACGATCGGTGAACAGTGTCGCCGACTTTCTAGCAAAGATAGGGGTACAAATGACCCATCCAGATGTTCCCGATTGACTATTCTTAGGATGTTGTTCGTGTGTGATGGTTATGCATCTAGGGTGGTGGGAGTCATTGTATTGTATCATTGGTAGCTTTGTGTTTGCTACGCCTACAGTCTCCTTGGAGGAGGCGTCGAGTTTGAGTTGAGCCGTCCCCCTTGCTCTCACCCAGGACTGGGGCATACTTTGTAACCATTCTGTATTTTTTATTTTCTATATTCTTCTTTGGTTGGTGAGGTTTTACACACCTCTTGTACACTCCCCTATTCCTTGTAACTGAATTTTATCAATGTTATATTTGTGTCTTCGTTTTTTCAAAAAGAAAAAGCAAGGTTTTTCAGCTGCAATTTCTGACAAATGTATTTTCAGATCTTTGCTGTATCGAGCCTTTGGTCATGTAATCTCTGATGCTCCACTTGTTGCTGTTATTACTGAAGCAAAAAAGGTATGACTTGGATTCTTTGACTCCAAAATAAGCCGATTTCCCCTTTGTTAACAATATTTAAAGTTGTCCATTTATTCTATGTACCACATTCATTGTGATTGATTGCCATTTCTTTTGCAGCTTCTTCCCTCATTATTAAATGCATTAGCCACGTTAAGTTTGGATATTCTGAACAAAGATCTAACCTATAGCCTCTTGCTGGTCTTATCTGGAATTTTGATGGATGAGAATGGTGAGTTTCTTGAATCTATAACTGGATGTGACCTTGTTTGCATCAATGAAATGGATTAACGACGATGTCAATGAATTTTGTTAGTCCAAAGCAAAAATTTGCTTCCTTTTTCTACTGCTCTGATGCACATGATTCTTTCACTGTTAGCACCTGTTTCTATGGTTTGGATGTCCATGATAATTATTTTACACTTCATTTCTTGTTCCTTTTTCTTCTTAAAGAGAACATATTGTTGTCTGCCTCGAATGTACCATACCAGTATTTCCAAGTTTGTGTTATCCTCTTGTTAATCTATTACAATGATATCTTATTAAAAAAAAAAACCTATTGCAATAACATAGATTTCAATCCTTTAATCAAAGGTTAGATACAACATTTGTTACTACTTGCAATTGTATTAGTCTGTAAATTCAGTAGCTAATCTCACAATTAGATTTAAGATTTTTTTTTCATGAAATAGCATCATTTGGTCGTTCCTTTCTTCCTTTTCCTATTTTCCTTCTTTTGTGAAACTTATCATGGTAGTTGAAAAAGAAAGAAAGAACTTACCATGACATGCAGAACAAGATCTTGGAATTCCTTGAACACTAATTGGATGATTGAGTGACCTATGCTAGCCAAATTTCACCAGCAAACATTGATTTACCTGTTGGAACATGGACATAAGTTAGAAGACCTATGAGATGTGACTCTGCAACCTAAGGAAAATTTCAGTGCCCAAGGAGAGTTGGAATTGTGGGACCGTGAAGTGTATTTATGCAACTTGAATCTTGGGAATGAAAAAGGTTTAAAGCCATTACTCTGAGTTGACCTAGATATGGGAACAAAGGACGTGTTTCCACTACTCTAGATACATAAATCATGGAACCATTGAGTGTGCTTCCTTCATTTTGAGGCGAAAGATGTGGACCCATAAGGCAATGTTGTCAAACTCGACTCGGATCGTGAATCGATCTAGGGGTGTGACTTGTTAATCGTAAATCGCAAATCGTAGACTCGTAAGAGTTTTAACATTTTTTACTTTTTTTGCTATAATTATTATTTATATTACAATTACATATAAAATGACATAGAATAAGAATATCATAAAATTGCTAACATTCAAATCATCATAATTCATAAAATTGTATTATCCAAAATTACAAAACATCTGAACTCTAAAGAATATCATTCTCATCAATGTCATCTAAAACATCTAAGTAAGATGAAGGTTCAGTTTCTCCTCCATCTGCTACATCCCCATCGCTAATTTCTTTAACGCCTTCGTCCTCTCCTTCAACGCTCTTTCGCTTTCTCGAATAAACCCCTGTTAATTACAAAATTCAAATATTCTATAAATTGTGCCTTCTAAATTTTAAATATAATATAATAATCTTCTAGATTTTAAAATGCTTACTCGTTTCTTTTCTAAGATTAGTCTCTTCCTCATTAAATATCTCGTCCGCATTCAACTAAGAATTGTCTTGTGGAAGAGCTGGATCTTCCTTTTCCGTGATCCATTCATCATCAGATTTCACATCCGATAAGCAAATAGGATCATAGTCTTGCTTTGAACTCCTTAATGTCTGTCTCACTTGTAATTGTAAACTGTATTTTACATATATAAGGGCATTCATCCTCTTTGCCTCTAGCCTATTTCTCCTCTTCGTATGAATCTATAAAAGAAAACATAAAACATTTATAACTTCACTTCTTATATGTTAAGAAATTGCATGAATATATTTAAAGTTAAAAATAAAACATACTTGTTCAAACACACTCCAATTTCGCTCACACCCCGTTGCGCTGCAAGTTAAACTCAAAATCCTTATTGCAACACGTTGCAATTCTTTAGTATCCTCTCCATAATCTTCCCACCAAATAGCTATAAAACATGAGATAATAAATTAAAAAAATTAAATTGAAAGTTTAGATACTGAATGAGTAAATATTAAATAACTAAATATTAAATACCTGGCTGTTTTCTTTTCCTTGTTAATTTGGCCATGTTATCCCCAAAGAATCCTCTTTCAGTTCTGAATGCAAGTAATTGCTCATCGATTTTAATCCTGTCATCTATGTCTATGGCCAACTTATCAAGACATGTATACAACCCTCTTTTAATTTCAGCATCGGGACAAAATGATTCTTCGTAGTGGAAAGAAGGATTCAGATAATATGTAGCAGCATGCAATGGATGGTGGAGTTGATCATTCCAACGAGCATCTATCAACTTCCAATATGGCATGTATTTCTTTTCATCTTTGTTCAATCTTTTTGCAATTTTCTCCTTGGCTTGATCCATGCCCTCATATATGTATCCCATTGCCGGCTTGTCCTCTCCATCAACTAACCGAAGCAATTTTACAATTAGCATTCCAACCTTCGTACAAAATTGAACACGTTTCCAAAACTTACTATAAAAAATTAGATCATTCACTTTTTTCCCCTCTTCAGTCTTGGACGGCGTCATTCTATCCCATTCGTCCGAATTAAACATTTTTCGTAGACCAACTCTACATCTCTGTATGCTTTTCAATGTAAGGTAGCATGTTGCAAATCTAGTTATTGCCGGCGTAACTAATTCACGATTGTTCGTGAATTTTCTCATTAAGTTTAGCAAAACACCATGGTTATAAATGAATTTGGCAATTGCTTTTGCATCAGAAATAGTAGATGACTCCAATTTCCTTTTCCCTATATCTTCCAGCATGAGATCAAGGCAATGTGCTGCACATGGAGTCCAAAATAAACTTTTCCTTCTCGCCATCAAGATTTTTCCAGCCTTTACATATGGTGCTGCGTTATCAGTAACAATTTGCACCACATTCTCCACACCTACCTCTTCTACGACCGAATCTATAAGGTCGGCCAAGTTCTCTCCATTTTTGCAGATCGAAGATGTGTCAACACTTTTCAGAAAAACACTCCCCATTGGACTATTTACAAGAAAATTAGTAATGGACCGATTCGTTCCATCAGTCCAACCATCTGTCATTATTGTGCACCCTTTTTTGGTCCATTCTTTCCTATGTTTTTCCAACATTTTCTCCACATCTTCAACTTCACTTTTGAGTAAAGTATTTCTCATCTCATGATATGATGGAGTTTTCAACCCAATTCCATATCTTGCAATTAATTCACACATGGGTTGGAAAAATGGACTTCACCAAATTGAAGGAGAGTGCATTTGCATAGAAAAAACGAGCAATACCTTTGCAAACTGTGATTCTGTCTTCTTTTTTCCAAACTCTGTTAAGAGTTGCTTGTTTCTTATCATCCTCCACATTAATAAATTTTTCCATCGGTCCCTTCCCTTTTGGGTCTTGATCATCAAAACAATAATCAGGTCTCCCAGCCTGCATTTGTGCATCCTTTTTTCTTCTTTTTGTGTCCAAATTGTTCCCCATCAATTCAAGGCATTTTTGAGTCACCGACTTGGGACATTTAGGACATGCCGCTACGTCTTTTTTTGTTTTTCCTAGATGGTGTTTCGTTCGATAAATACCACCACTCATTTTTTTTTTTACAATAGTTGCATTGTACATGCACATGATCGCCCGGTTCCAATCTAATGCAAAACTGCCATGCTTCATCTTGTCCCTCATTTCCAGTGCCTCGAACCATTTTAACAATCTTTACAAAGATCCATTTATCATCCACAAAAAAAAAAAAAAGAGGACAAAAAAATATTAATCATTCGGTACTGTATTCTAATCTAGCATTGAGGTAATGTAGTTGAAAAATAATTATATGAAATTTACCTAATGGAAAGTTTTGATGTTTTGGCCGTTCTAGCCTTCTGTTCTGGAAAATACAGCATGAAGCCATGAATGAGAAACATGCATATCGGTTATTATTTTATTTCCCAGAACTTAAATTTGTAATGAGAAGAAAGTAAAGATGATACAGAGCTTATGAGGTCTAAGTCAATAAAATATTTTTATAGTCAATATAATATTATAATCAATTAATAATTAAGTACTATCAGTTCTATTTATTTAAATAAATATATAAATATTTTTCAATTAAAACTTATTTTTATAGTCAATATAATATTATAATCAATTAATAATTAAACACTATCAGTTCTATACTTCTATTTATTTCAATAAATATATAAATATTTTTCAATTAAAACTTATTTTTATAGTCAATATAATATTATAATCAATTAATAATTAAAACACTATCAGTTCTATACTTCTATTTATTTAAATAAATATATAAATATTTTTCAATTAAAACTTATTTTTATAGTCAATATAATTATAATCAATTAATAATTAAACACTATCAGTTCTATACTTCTATTTATTTAAATAAATATATAAATATTTTTCAATTAAAACTTATTTTTATAGTCAATATAATATTATAATCAATTAATAATTAAACACTATCAGTTCTATACTTCTATTTATTTAAATAAATATATAAATATTTTTCAATTAAAACTTATTTTTATAGTCAATATAGTAAAAAAAAATTAATTTATTTTGATAAGATGCTATGGTCTTGATCAACTATGGTCTTTTAAACTAATCATTTTATTAAAATCATTACAATCCTCACACGACTGTATCTTATACTCGTGTGAGGATTGTCTACATTAAAAAAAAAAAAAACACCCACTTCTCTCTTGAATCTTGATGTTCTTGTACGAGGACCTCTCACCTAACTTCTAAAAGTCTAAAAATCTTCCCCTCTGGTTTCGAAACAACGAAACCAGCGAAAATTAGAGGAAAGGGGAGAAGTAGGTAGCCCAGAAGAAGAAAGCCGAGAAGAAGATGACAGCGAAACCAGAGAGGAGAAAGCGAAACCAGAGAGGAAGCCGAGAAGAGGAATGCGAAAACCAGAGAGGAAACCGAGAAGACGAAAAGAAGAAAAGAGAGAAGCATACCTCGAGCCCGAAGCCTCGAACTATTGAAGGCTTGAAGGACTTCCAGAGAGAGCAGACACCACGGCTTAAAGGAGACACCACGGCTTGAAGGAGAAGCGATGGATGAAAAGGGTTTTTTTGTTTGCTTGAAAGAAACAGTAAGAGGGCCAGGTATTTATCAATCATTTTTAGACTTTAATAGGCAATCAAATAGTTTCGATCTTCCATGCCATGCACGTCTTTTCCTATTCCCCTGATTTCCCTCTCTTTTTCTCCCTTTTTTTGCTAATTTTCCCTTTTCTTCCTTTTTCTTCGACATCGCACGATGGTGCTATTGAAGAGTTCGGAATCGCACGATCTGCGATTTCCGCAAAAATCGGACGATTGATACCAGTTTTTGAGTTGACCAGTGAGTTGACTCGATTGACCATCCGAGTCGAGTCGACTCGTCCGAGTTGCGACAACACTACCATAAGGTATATTTCTGCAACTCAAGCTTTTTTTGGTATCAAAGAGATAATCGTGGAACCAGTGGGTGTATTTCCACATCTTGTACGAATCATGGGACCATAGTGTATTTCCATAATCGAGAAGTTTAGGAGAAACAGGTTTCTTTTTATTTTTTTTAACATAGCATTTTTTCTTTTCTTTTTTCATGAACATAGCATTTAAAGCGTATGGAGGATTTCATTTGCATTGGTGTGCTTCTGCATCATGGAATGTATGGAGAACTTTTGATTTTGAGAGACAGTTGTGGCATCATGAGATTTGCTTCCACAATTTACACGAACATTATATTTGAAGAGTATGATTTTTTACTATGGGTGGAGAGAACAAGACCATGACGAATTAATTTACAGCTTAAAACATATTAATCAACATGGAAAATTTGACTTCAAGGTATGGTTGTGGGACCCAATAAGGTGTATTTCCACAACTTGAACACTTGGGACGTGGAAAACATGAGCTTTACAACCTCAAGGAGTGACAGACATGATACATGGCCCGAACGATAGTTTCTCTTTTCAGTGATTTAGTATCAGTGTATAGTGGTGATGTTGCAAAATACATTTCCACGAACTGATATATGTTAACTCTACAAATTCCAGGTTTGGAAATCATGCTGATGAACCTTAGATGGGCAATAGGAGAAGTTTGATTGTGATCCTTGGTTGGCCTATGTTGTTTGAGAGTTCAGTGTGCAATTCTTGAGAATTCTCTATTTATAGATTGACCCAGTTGTCGATGGAGGAAGAACATTCTTTTCAACAGTTGATTTGATATAGAATCTCAAGATCTTTGAGGACTCAACTAGGGATCAACCAGATGATGAGTTTTTAAGGTTTAATGAAACTTGGATATTGCCTAGGAACCAACAAAGGGATCAGTTGATGATTAAGGGGTGATTTGCACCTGTCAATGGTTGCTATGCTTTTTTCTCGGTGCTTGAATGAGCAATTTTGCAAGTATTGAGGATCCAATTTGGGATCAACTCAACCGAAGATGTTGTAACATTTATATTTATTTTAATTTGTTTGTGACTTCTTTTGGAACCACTATAGGTTTGAACTCAATCTTAGGTCTAAAGCTTTGCCCCATTAATGATTGGAAGGGCACCTAGAAAATTGAAGTTTCGAAGGAGCTTATCTCAATTTTGGATATGAGCAATTTAGCCTCATGTTTAGGAGGCCACGTGGTCTTGCATCATGAATAACTTTCCTTCATAGATATGCTTCAGTGTTGTCATTGGACATATGGGCTTCCATTTTTTTTTTTTTTAGTGATAACAGAGGTGGATTATATTAAAAGAAAGAGAGTACAAAAAGGGTCTAAGAGACTTAAACCCCAAAAGAAGATACAAGTGTCAAAACAAAAGAAAGAAAGCAAAATATATCAAAATACAACTAGAGACCTTGCTTTATAAGCATAATGTAGAATTGCAGAAGGAATAGGTTGCAGCGTAGGAAAGCTTCCCTTCACGTATCTGGGATTACCTATGGGTGGGAACCCTAGAAACGAAACTTTTTGGTCCCCAGTCATTGAAAAAGTGGAAAGAACGCTAGCTGGTTGGGGGAGAAAGTATGTCTCTCTTGTGGGGCGGATTACCCTCATCAAATCAGTGTTGATGAATCTTCCAATGTATTTCTTGTCTCTCTTCGAAATGTCAAAAGGAGTTGTGAGGAGAATTGAAAGGTTCTTTAGAAACTTTCTATGGAGAGACAAAGAGACAAAAAAGAAGGTACATTTGGTCGCATGGTCAGAAATTATCAAACCTAAGTTGAAGGAGGGCCTAGGAGTAACCCCTCTAAGGTTAAGGAATCAAGCTCTTTTGTGCAAATGGGCATGGAGGTTCGGGAGGGAACGTAATGCCTTGTGGGTCCGAATCTTGACAGCTAGATATGGTTTGGAGGAGAATAGTGGTTGGTTTATGAGTGTTATAGTGGAAAAGAAAGGGTCAATGGTGATTAAATCATGGTGGAGGTTAAGAAATGGGGAAGAGGAGGCATGAAGTGCTTTTAGGGACAACACTAGATTTTTGGTTGGAAAAAGGGGATAGAATCATGTTCTGGAAAGATCTTTGGCTAGGAGAGCGGCTTTTAAAAGAAGTTTTCCCAAGACTTTATCGGATTTCAAGGAACAAGAAAGAGTTAGTACAGCATTGCTATAGACTTGAGGGTCATTTAGTCTCCTGACATCTGGATTTTAGAAGGGAGTTAAGGACTTTTGAAGAAAACAACAGTAGGGACCTCTTAGGTCGACTGGGGGAGTTCCCCATCTCACCTAGAGAGGAAGATGATCTGGTCTGGACTGGGGATTCATCGGGAATTTCTCGGTCAAGGCTTTGGTAGAATCGGTCCTACATAAACAAACTAATGAGGTACCCACAACCTTTGTGGCTTGGAAAGGCACTGCCGAGTCTTTGTTTGGTGTGTTATAATACGGAAGGTTTTAACTAGAACGGAACTCAAAAGGAGAGGAATGTTCTACGAGGAGGTCCCCATCTATCCCATTTGCGAGAGAGAGGAGGAAGACATTGATCACCTTTTTATTGGATGCCCAATGGCTAGTTTCCTGTGGACTAATTTTGTCAATCTATTTAAGGCTTCCTGGGTTTTTGATAGATCTTGTGCTGGGTCTTTGGAAGCGTGGTTTATTTCAAGGCTTACTCTAAGGTTTAAACTTGCGTGGGATATACCATACCTGCAGATATCCTATGGACTATTTGGAAAGAAACAAACTCCAGAACTTTTGAAGGGAAATCAATCGAAATGAGTGATCTTTTTCAAATAGCAAAGTGGAGACTGTGTGCGGCATCATCTAGCAAAGAGTTTAGTGGCCTTAGACTTACAGACCTCTTATCATCTTGGAAGGAATGTATGAAGGGGTTTAGAAGGAAAGTGAAGCCTAAAGATCAATGGATACCTCCAGAACAGAATGTTAAGAAGTTCAATGTAGATGGGGCTGCTAGAGGAAAACCAGGGCCCATCGGGATTGGTGGGGTGCTTAGGGACTAGGAGGGGACCCACATCCATTATCTTCATTGAGTCGGTGGGAGCGCGAGACTCCAATGAGGTTGAAATCCTTAGCATTAGGAGAGTTTTATACATCTAGAAAACGTATGGGCAAGGTAAACTCATTACTGAGGGAGATTCAGCAAATGCAGTCAAATAGGCTAAGGGACAAAGACGTCTGCCCTGGAAACTGATCACTTTGGTAAGGGAGATTAGGGAGTTGGCCTTAGGGATGGATCTATTCTTTGTCTAGATCGGCTGAGCAGCGAATGGAGTCACAGATTATTTTGCCAAGCTTGGAGTCATCAATCTTTTCTCAAGCATTTTCCTTCTTTGAGTTTGAAGGAACTTTTGCTCTTGTTTTATTGTATTTTCAGTTTTTTCTAGTCCTTTTCTCTTTTTGTATATTTGTTTGGGTCTAACTCTTTTAGACCTTTTATGTCTTCATGTACTTGTTATCTTTTTTCTAATATATTTTGTTTTTACCGCTCAAAAAAAAAATCCCCTCAAAGATGTCTCAACTCCTAAGATCCCAAGAAAGAGTCTCGTCATGATCTCTGTCTACCACCACCCCCCCATTTGGCCAAAAAATCAACTCCATTTGCCGATCTCCTAACGAGTGAGAAGGAAAGACCCCTCTTCCAGCATGCACAGCATTAATCTTCCTAGCTACTATCACCAGTTTCTAAGGTGGTCGTTTCAGTCCCATTGCCCTCTTGATAGCGTTCATTGAATCCCCCTAATTTACTTACCATGACCACAATCCACCCACTAACTCTTGTTCTTTTTTCTTTTTGATAAAGAACTGTTGATTAATTTTTTTTGAATGATAATCTTGATTAATTTTGATAAATATTTCTTAGAAGATTCCCTAATTTTTCCTGCTTGCTCATGTAGGAAAAGATACTGTTCTAGAGAATGTGCCTACTGTGATAACATGTCTTATTGCACTGGTTTCGTACCCTCACATGATGGTATATTATCTTATCTTCCTATGCCCTATGTCTTTATTGGTTATTAAGAAAAATTACTCATTCAAATTTGTATTGCTTTAGACAATTTTCATAGAATTTTATTCTGTTTTATCTTCAATTACTTCAGCATACATATGGTGTTCTTGCTGATATCCAATACTGTAAATGTTTATTCTTCCAAAGCCTGATCTCTGAATGGTGATACTATTCATTTTGTGAATATGCAAATGGAAAATAAAAAAAGGTGCTGTTAGCTTTCTCTAGGCTCTTCATAGGGACTCTTACCCTGTCGGCAATATGCAGTGGCATTTATAAGGCTGTTATTATACAAACTTTATGTCCTATTAACTTGCAACCATGATTAAGTGATCATTTGTTCAGCCCTTGTTTTTAATTCATACCATTCTTCTGGCTTGTATTTTTCAGAAACATTGTTCTCCATTCATTGAAGTGTTCAGCATATTTTTTTAATTTTATTTGGAAGTATAATAGAATCATTATTATGACAATCTTCCAATCTACTGCTCGACAATGGTCTATGGAAAAAGCTAAGGCCATGTACTTAGAGTTTTTTTACTAAAATTTCTGTTTATTTAACAAATAAAATACACTTTTAGAAAAATCAGTGATGCTATTACTTTAGTGCAATTTACAATTCTATTGTCTGAACTTTTTTTCCAATCTGACATTTAGAACATTGATTTAATTTTAATAATTAATTGAAGGCCGCTATTTTAGAAGCTGCATTGAACTGTAGTTCTTTGAAGAGGGCGATAGTCATTGAGGCCTAAAATTGTAGTCTACTGACCTTATAAATCTTCTTTGAATCATTCAGCTTGTTCGGGAGACAGCAATTCAATGTCTTGTGGCCATGTCTGGGCTTCCCCATGCTAGGATTTATCCCATGAGGATACAGGTTTATTTCCTGCTCAGTAGAAGCTCATGGATATTTAATTCTTCCATTTAACTTTTTGTTGAAGTGTATACTTATTTTGGATATGTTATATGTCTTTCAGCTGTTTGCAGAAACCCCTATTTAATATACGGATTTATCATTTTTTACCAGGTACTACATGCCATATTAAAAGCTCTTGATGATCCAAAGAGGCATGTTCGTCAAGAAGCTGTCAGATGTCGCCAAACATGGTCGTAACATTGATCTTGATTCTTCTTGATCTATGATTTGCATTGTTTAAAATTTTCATATCAACTTCATACTTGGTAGTGACTTCTCATTTTTTTTATCAACTTTGACAACAGGGCATCAACTGCTTCAAGAAGTCTTCACTTCTAAGTGACATGATTCAGTCGATTCAATTGTGAAAGACCTACTTAAGTGATCTTCTGACAAGTAATATGAAGCGCACTTATCATATATGAAGAGTTGCTAATGTTAGACACCACCTCAAAAAGGAAGGCTGGGTGCCAACCATGGTGAAGCCATGGTTAGTATTGATTCTTAAAAGAGATATTTTAGGTTTTTATTTATCAGTTCGTGCATTTTTTTTGGAATGATGATTTTACCATTCTGTGCAGTTATGACCTATGTTTATGTGAAGTTGCAAGAGAGTCTCACATCACTTAATTTAAGAAACCAATGACTGTATATAACACTTGAGGCACCCTTTTTTCAATGGCTAGTTTTTTAGAGTGAGTTCTACCTCAAGAATATTACCAAGTCTTGGTTTTCTAACATGATATTAAAGCAGGTTCCACGTATAGTTGCTACATGTAAGGGAGGGTCAGCAGCTGGACGTGACGGCTGGTGTGAAGTGGTAAGAGAGTCCCACATCGCCTAATTTGAGAAACCAATGACTCTATATAACACTTGAGACACCCTTATCTCGATAACTATCTTTTCTGAGTGAGTTCTAATTCAAGAATGTTATTAAGTCATGGTTTTCTAACAATTTCATCAATTCATACAGTCCATCTCCTGGGGCAAGGCCCTACCAATCCAATGTTTATCCTATAAGTGGATGGCTAATAACAATGTCGCGAAATAACCCGTAGACTGAACAACAACAGTCTCAATCTGAAATTATTTAGGTTATAAACATTCGTGGTGGGATGTGCCTATTCAACAATCTGGTTACAAAGCCATTGGTCGGCCTAAAAGATTTCCCAAGTTTTTGAATTGTTGAGCTTGAATGGATAGGTGTAAAGTGGTCAATTCGGGTTGGTTTCTCTGCTTCATTACTCGTTTTTGTGGATTTGGATGTGGGTTGCATCAGTAACCCTGAACTCACCTCAACCTGCTTCTAAGTCTGTGTTGGGTTTTCAGTTTAGTAAATTTCTTCTCATTTTCAAAATATGCATCTCTTTGAGTAACACACATGTTTTACCTTAAATTTTCTCTCTTATGGAGTCGAGCATCAAAAATAGATTTTTTCATTATTTGCATTGGTGTAGTTGTTTATTTTTTAAAACTTTATACACAAAATAGTTATAATCATGTCAAAATGTATTGGCTTACATATGCAAAATCAGATCTAGTCTTTTTACTCTGCCCTTAACATAGAATGCGAACCCCATCCGCATGTAAGAAACTACTAAAAGAATGAGTGTTAAATACCACATTAAGTACTTCCATAGCTAGAGAAATGCTGTTGTTTTTACAGCATTGGGAGAATCCCCTTCCCTGTAACATCTAAGGGTGCAACTGGGTTGAGTTGATGATGCAGACACATCATGGACTAGGCTTGATCGAGCAGATTGGTTGGACGTCATAGACAGATTTGATTGTGGACAACCTAATTAGACCCCGTCTAATTAGCCCATCATTATCTTGTCTTTTGATCATTAGGATTTAGTTGTGGACCCCATGCCCTGAGTGGCCCTGAATCCACTTCCATGACCCAATTAAATTCCATATAGTCCTAAATCCATACCCAATTACCCAAGTTAACACTCCATGTAATTTTGACCATCCAAACCATAAATTATCTCTCCAATATGTGTTCCACTTGCTCCAAAATCCTTCCAATGAATTTGGCCCTATTTCTTCTCCATTTTGACGTGTTTGCAAGAGTTGGAGGACGAGGGTCCAAGCAAAAATCATGTGGAATGTAGAGTTCTTAGGAGTGCAACTATTTTCTAGGAATTTTCTTAGGATTTTTTTGAATTTGAAAGAGTTGTGGCCGATCCACACGCCATAGGTCGACCACACTCCTTAGTGTTCCTTTTACTATGTGTTTTTTTTTATATTTAAAGCATAGTTTGTAGCCGATTTTGGCAAGAAATTAATTTTTGGAATAAAATTATTTTTTATTGCAATTTTTGGATTTGCAAAGAAGTGGACTTTGGTTCGACTCAAGCAAGGCTTGAGAGAGGCTTCAGTCGTTTATCCCGAATCTTCGTATCCAGCCTTTAGGCATGACTTTGTTTCATGTACTTCATTTTTTTTTTTTTTTCTCAATAGAAGTTGTTATTCACATCTGATTTGAAGTCTTTCCTGGGGCCAAAGGAGTTGATGGCTGGACCCTGGTGGTCCTTGATGGCACGACTAATTCCAGCTGCCTCTTTGGAATGACATGCCACCACTGATTTTGAACTTTAAGATCCCTTTGTATGAGCCATCCGTTTCACCACCAGTTTTATCTACAATCTGCCAACCAAGCAACAAGTATGAAGCTTTACCTAGCTCCCTTCCAGGCTTTCAAAATTAGACTTGGAATTCTCTGAAATGCTAGCAACAATATACCCCAGCTGCACCCTTTTCTTCTTCAATTGCAACCTGTTCCTGAACAGCTAATTCTCATATTGCTGACAACTGGCAATAAGAGGCTCAAATTGTAGGGCACTTTTTCGCTATAAAATTGCACTCTCATTTACTATGATCTTTGGGGCCCTTGAAAACCTTGCTCAAAGTGATCCAATCAACCTAATTTTTTATCCTGATCAAACATAGGCCTTTCGATCACCCTTACGTAAGTGACTTCAATCTTAATTATTTTGGAAATCTAGAACCACTTATTGTGAAGTTCCAAGGCTGCCTTTCAGCCCCTATAAGCTCAAGATAGACATTCTGATTAATAAATACACTGGTAGCTTTGTCAACTGTACTGCAAGCACTTGTCCTACCGGGATCCAATGGTAAGACCTACTTTATAAATTGTTGAATTCTTGGGGAACCTTCAATTACACTTCTATTGTTATTCTTTCTTTTTGAATATTAACGTAGTGTGACATATATATATATATATATATTTTCAAGAATAGCAATTGTAGAGAGGGTTTTGCCTGACTATAACTTGGAATACTAAATGTTGTTGATTGTCTGCAGAATATCTTATACCAATCTACAGGCATGCATCATAGAAAGATCAAATGTTGCGGCACTGAACTCTCAATATTTTGATGAAAGCCGAATCTATATAAAGTGCTAGGTCAAGAAAAGGGGTATGTTGTGTGCAAGAGTAATTGCATCATTGTTTGCCTGGTTATTAAGGTACATTTTTTTCTGGAGAACCTGTTATTGCCATGGCCCTTTTTGCTCAATTCACTTGTAATACCGAGTGAGAATGAACTTTTATTGCAGTGCTAGTGGAAAGCTTCTCTCTCTCTCTCTCTCTCATTGTGTGCGCTCGTGTTGTGTGTGTAGAGCTTCCAGGTCTGTTCAAGAATGTATCAGATGCATTATAGACAACAGAGATCTATGCCTGGATTGTCGGGTTTAATCCAGGAATGATTTGAATATAACCACATCAGCTGTTTTTGGCTCTATAATTAATTTGGATGAGAGGCTACATAAGTGAACCCAATGAATCTTGCAAGCAGCACTCTAACTACAAAAATCAGTGAGATATATGGACTGGGTATGCACGGAAATGAGCTCCAGGTCAAGCTGCTAGATCAATCCATGACCATGAAATGGATTACCAGTAAATGTTCTTTAAGCCTTCATTTGGCCAACCAGAACCACTGTTGTTGTATTGAAGATCCAACCTAAGGTGAAGATCGTCGTCAGCAACAACAACAGCCAGTATCCCATCTATTTGTAGTCAACTTTATGAGGACTTCTCCAATTTACTCTTATAAATCATACCATCACTCACTCAACAATCTAACATACTATTTTTTATCCATTCCCTCTATGTTTTCAAGGTTGCCTCTCGTCCTAACTCTTTCGATCCGTAACTTCTCAACTCTACGCACTGGGATTATGTTTAGTCTTCTACAAACATGACTAAACTATGAAACGAATTTCTTTCAATTTGTCATTAATCAAAGCTATCTTTTTTTGTAACATGGGTATCTCTACCCCATGTTGGAGGTGAGATTAATCCCACGAGCATGTGTGAACCTCCCAATTCACATACACTGGTTTATTCGATGAAGAGTAATCCCATGGGGAGTGACCTGGAGGGGTTGAGCTTGAATCGAATTCAAGACCTCGCTTCATGAGAAAAGCATTTTGACTGTCAAGTCAACCCTTCCAAGTAGCATATGCATCTCCAATGTGTTGTGGGACCCATCTCCAAACAAAATTGTTCAGAATCACTTTATTTTGGAAAGTCAAATTAGTTAGTTGTCTGACTTATTATAATTGATTATTATTTTCTTATTTTTCTTATTAGACACCGTGATTGGCTCCCTTTGTATTATAAATACATATAACCTCTATCAGATTAGGAGACACAATACAATATACAGAAAATTCTTCTACATTCTCCTTTCTCCATGGTCTCTTTTCTTCTTCTCGTTATCCTATCATTCTACATGGTATCAGTTAGAACGATCTTCTAGACGCGTTAAGGAGATTTTTTCCCATTTTACTGTTCCTCATCGGTTTTACTATTCATCGTCGGATTCCAGCGTCACCTTCAGCCCGATCTCTGAAGACATATGTAGTGGACTTTTTCCTCTATTCTTCCTTCTTCAATCTTAGGCCTTCATTCCAAGTTTTACAATAGTCTTTACTAATTTCCTAAGGATTCCTCTGCCGTTGGTTTCGACGTCGATCTCCTTTTCGGTGAGGCCTTAGCCAACGGTACCCCTACATACCCCTATCTTTTTTCAAGAGTCTATCCTTCTGTGCTAGCCGATCTTCCATTTTTTGGGTGTTTTTTGTTAGATCTTTGTGCTCTTGGACCTTTTAGGCTTCTGGTAAAGCCCTAGAATTGCTATTGGCTTGTGCTTCCATCGCACCATATCTATCCTCCATCTATCACTGCTGGGACCCACTTTTTCTGCAGTTTTCAGTTGATGTCTGGGACGCTACCAGTTCAGTTTTTGGGTATTTCTTTCTTAGATCTGCGTGGAACCAGTTCTGTTGCACTTGGGATTTGCTCCTTTACAGTCGCCCTACCTCTGTATTGCTTCTAAGAAACTTTCGCGTCGGTCTTGTGCTTTGTGGGGCCCACTTCTAGTGTCTTCTTCTTAGATTTGCTACAACACATTGGCCTTGGATATGTTTTTGACCTGTATATTCTTCTACAGTCGTCAGATTTGGTTCATGCTACCTTCGCTGGACCTAATTTTTGGGACCCACTTCAGCTTCAGCGACTTCTTGTGCCTTCTGCACCCAGCTGAGGATTTCTACTTCAGTCACTTGGCCCCTCACTGGTATCGTCCCAATTGGTACTTTGCATTTATTAGGCTCTTGCTCTCATTCGTGCTTGGTGGAGTCCACTTCAGAGGTGTTATTTTTCCTGTGTTGTTGTACATAGCACTATTTCTTCTCGACTTCTCGTTGTGCCTCTAACTCGATTGGCACACATGGCTTCATCCATTGCCTCTTCTCTGGCCTCTTCTGTCACTCATAAGAACACCAGAGGCCTACAGAAGATGGGTACCTGTTTTTGCACCTATTGTCGGATGACCAACCATTCTGTTGTTTCATACTAGAAGCTTCATAGCCGACCAAAGCAAGTAATTCTCTCCGCTATCCCTCCTGGTGCTCCTTCCTCTAACGTGCACTACTCATAGTGCTCTAGTGACTAGACAAGACTTTCACTTATTACTGTAACAATTGAAGCACCTTCAATACTCCCAAGGTTTCTACTATTGTCTCCTCTCAATCAGGTATTGAGCTGATGAAAAATAAACTAGAGAAAAGAAATTAAAGAAGAAATTCTCTTGTGTTCTATATTGATTGTATTTTTCCTCTTAGAGGATACATGCTAAATAGAACAAGAGAGACAATCAAGGACCTAAAAAAGGAAATACACTAGGTGTTTAATCAATTACAATCTACTGTGTTGACTTTCAATATACATTGAATCTGGACATATAATTGGGTCCCACACCACCATACATATGGGTCCCAAAAACTCCCCTTCAAGTTAGTTCGAAGATGTCAAGTAGACCTAGCTTGCTCACGATCGAATCGAGCTGATTTCAAGGAACAGGCTTTATGAAGATATTTGTCAGTTAATCCTTAAACTGTAGATGAAGAATAAAAAATCGCCCTTCTGGAATATGCTGACGAAGAAAGTGACAATCAACTTCAATGTGCTTAATCCACTCATGAAATACTGGATTTGAAGCAATGTGGATAACTGTCTGATTGTCACAGAACATGATCAGTGGATCAGCAGGATCAAGCCTAATTCAGTCAGGAATTGGTGAAACCACAGCAATTCAGAAGCAGTAGTAGCCATAGCACGATATTCAGCCTCAGCACTGGAACGAGCAACAACAGTCTGTTTCTTGCTTCGTCATGCAACTAAATAGGAGCCCAAGAAAACACAATAGCCAGAAGTGGAGCGGCGATAAACTGGAGAGCTGACCCAATCAGCATAAGAATAACTGTGAACCGGACAAATAGGCTAGTGGGGAACGTGAAGTTGGTGGCTTATACTTCCTGGACCCTCATGCCACCAAATCTTCTGAAGCAACTTATTCCTTTTTTTGTTTTTCCCTAAATTTGATTGTGAACATCGCCAATATGGCAAACCCAGTAGACTTGCATTTTCATCATCTCCCTAAACATACTTCTACCTTATTTCTCTTATACATTCTGATGTCTTGCAATCTCTATCTTTTCTCGTACTAGTTTTCGTTATTTTCTCACATTTATTGATGATTATTTTCGTATGAAATTGATATATGTGATGAAACATAAGTCGGAGGTTGATCACTTTTGCACCACTCTACCACTGGGTTCAAACCCAATTTTCTTGTAAAATCCAAATTTTGCGTAGTGATAATGGAGAGAATATATGTCGCACTCATTTATTTAATTTTTACAAGACCATGGTATAGAGTCTCAACTTTCTTGTCATTCTACACCTCAACAAAATGGTGTAACTGAATGGAAAAATCGTCACCTCTTTGAGGTCGCCCGTTCACTTCTTTTTACCATCCATGTCCTAAGTCCTATTTGCCAGAAGTTGTCTTAATTTCTTGTTACCTTATTAACTGCATGCTATCCCGAGTGTTACAGCACAAATCCCCTATTGACATTATTTCCTTGCACAAACATGTCTCTATTCTTTCATTGCATATTTTTTGCTGCGTTTGTTTTGTTCATCAATTTTCTTGTGAGAGCTCTTGGACTATGAGATGTGTCATTGCATATTTTTTGCTGCGTTTGTTTTGCTCATCAATTTTCTTGTGAGAGCTCTTGGACTATGAGATGTGTCTTTTTGGATTACTCTTTCTCCCATAAAGGGTACAAGTGCATTGATCCCCTCATTAGGAGGACAAATATATATATATATATATATATATATATATATATATATATATATATATATATATATATATATATATATATATATATATATATATATGGATGTCACATTTTTTTACAAAGTTCCTTACTTTTGTCCAGACACGTTTTCTTCCCTCCTTTCCCCCCCAATATTGATCCTTCTAGCACGTCTAAGCCAACTTTGGTGTATCGACGGAGGAAGCCCTAAGCCTACAACTGCTGCTGAGCCCACTCTACCATTTGCCAGTGGCCCAGATCCTCTTGTTGCACTTCGTAAAGGTAATTGTGCTTGTACGGATCACCTATTTGATCGTTTTATATCCTATTATATAGTTTCTCCTTCCTATCACAGTTTTCTTATAACCCTAGACGACATTAGTATTCCAAAAAAGGATTGACACTACCCTTTGTGATCCCTCTTGGAAAGCCGCAATGGAAGAGGAATTTGCAGGCCTTGAGAAAAATAATTCAGTGAGAGATGGTTTCTTTACCTCTGGGAAAGACTCCAGTTTGATGCAAATGAGTCCTTGCCTTTGAAGCATAATCCGGATGGATCCATTGCCAGATATAAGGCACGCCTAGTGGCCAAAGTCTTTATGCAAAGATATCGGGTGGAATACCTGGACACTTTTTCACATGTCGTCAAGATTACCTCTGTGCGCATTTTGCTCCCTTGCCACCGCTTATGCCTAACCCCTACACCAGTTAGATGTGAAGAATGTTTTTTCTCCATGGTAATCTTCAAGAAGAAGTGTACATGTTTCCTCCTCGGAGTTTGCCTAGCATGGGGGACCAAGTCTGTCTGAAGAGTCAAGAAAGCTCTCTACGGCCTAAAACTGTCTCCACGGGCTTGGTTTGAAGATTTTAACATTTCATTGATACCATATGGCTTTACTCGTTGTCAGGCAGATTCAGTCTTTATATACAGGCTCCACTCTGTTTTGATGATTTTGATAGTTTATGTTGATGACATTGTCCTTACAGATAATAATGATGCTACTGTTTCTACCTTCAAACAGTATTTCACCACATATTTGATATTAAAGACCTGGGCCTCTCCATTACTTTCTTGGCATTGAGGTTGCTCAATCTCCTCGAGGACTCTCCCTCTTTCAACAAAAGTATGCCCTTGATCTTTTTCAAGATGCTGATTATTCTAGATGTAAATATGTTGATACTCCGATGGATGTCAACACTAAGCTTTTTGCCTCCATTTATACTCTTCTGGATAATCCGGTCTTTTATAAGAAACTCGTGGGCAAACTCATTTATCTCACCAACACGAGACCGGATTTATCGTATGTCGCTGGTGTTGTCAATCAGTTCATGCATGAACCACAGGACACTCACGTCCATGTTGTGTTTCGTATTCTTCAGTACTTTTAGGCTCATCCTGTTCGCGGCTTGTTATATGCACATCAGCCTACATCTCCAATTCGTGGTTATTCTTATGTTGATTGGTCAGGTGTCCTGATGATTGTCGTTCTACCACCGGCTAGTGTTTCTTCTTGGTGTCACATTTAGTTTCCTGACGAATCAAGAAGCAGTCCGTTGTTGCTCAGTTTAGTGCTGAGGTTGAATATCGTGTCATGGCTAATATTACATCCGAGCTGTTGTGGCTCTAGCAGTTTCTCACTGAGTTGAGCTTTGCTCCTGTTGATCAACTTATCATGGTTTGTGACAATCAGACAACCATCAACATCGGCTCAAATCCAGTCTTTCGTATGAGGACTAAGCACATTGAAGTTGTTTGTCACTTTCTTCGTCAGCACATTTCTACCAGTCGACTTTTCACTCCTTACGTGCATTATAAAGATCAGTTTGCCGATATGTTGGCAAAGGTAGTTCCTCGAACTCAACTCTCTTCGATCATTAGCAAACTGAGTTTACTCGACATTTTTGAACTAGCTTGAGGGGGAATGTTGTCGGATCCACTTCAGGACACAGTTGACCAACACCTTCGGACGCAAACTGAGTTTACTCGACATTTTTGAACTAGCTTGAGGGGGAATGTTGTCGGATCCACTTCAGGACACAGTTGACCAATGGAACCCACCTTCGGACAGAATTGTTCAAAATCACTTTATTTTGGAAAGTCAAATTAGTTAGTTGTCTTACTTATTGTAATTGATCATTATTTTCTTCTTTTCCTTTTTAGCCACTGTGATTTGCTTCTTTTGCATGTAATCTCTATCAGTTTAGGAGACAATACAATGTACAAAGAATTCTTCTCCATTCTTCTTTCTCCATATTCTCTTTTCTTCTTCTCTTCTTCTCTTCTTCTCTTTATCCAATTATTCTATATACTGCCTTAACTTTGTTTATTTGTCTTTTTTCCATTACCCAATACAGAGTATAATAACACTGCAGATCTAACAATTGTTTTACAATTGTCATTTTAGGCTTTATCGTACATGGCCCCACTAGTTTGTCTACGTTTTGCTGACTCCACTCTTATCTTATTCATTTCATCTAAGTAGAAAGCTCTTTGAAATTTTATCATAGAGTTCAAGTATCTATATTTATCATAATGTGCAACTAAATCATTTTTTATTTTTATCGGGTTACTCTCACTATCATTTAACCCATTGAAGTCACATTCCATGTGTTCTATTTTAGTTCAAACCATTTGACGTCGATTTTCTCCTCCACAATTCTAGTATTGTATTGATTTTTGTTTTGTCTTACTAATAATGCTATATCATTTGTAAAAAATATACACCATGGTACTTCATCTTAGATTTCTAATGTTAAGCCATCTATGGTCAGTACAAACAGGTATGCACTTAAAGCAAATCACTGATGGAGTCCTAATCCAACAGGGAACTCTATTATCTTGCTATAAACAGTTCTAACTTTAGTAGTTGCACCATTGGAGATGTATTTGTTTCTCAGGGTTCACCAAATTAGTTTCTTTGGTACTCTTTATCATAGGCCTTTTCTAAATCAGTTAAAATTATAAAAAAAAAAAATTATTTCTCCTCTCTAAATCAATTAAAATTATAAAAAAAAGTTATATCTCTTCTCTCTAAATTTCTCTATAAGTTGTCTCAGAATAAAATTAGCTTTTGTTATTGACCTACTCAGCTTAAACTCAAATTGATTTATATATATTTGACTAATTTTAGGCAATCCTCTATTACCTTTCTCATGATTTCATTGACTCATGAGTTTGATTTCTAAGTAATTGGCACAACTTTGAATTTGTCCTTTATTTTTATAAAAAGGGCCTACTGCGCTCTTGTGTCACTCATGGGACATCCTTTTTTAGACTAATTTTTTGTTGAATAATTAGGTCAACCAATATACTCTACTTTCACCCACAATAGACCAAAATTCGATTGGAATGCTATCCAGTCTTAGCGCTCTATATTTCTATCATCTTTTTCATGGCTTGATTTACTTCTATTTTTGTTATTTTATCCACCATCATCTTATTTGTCTGTCCTTCCATATAACCTCCATCTTAAAATTGATCATTGGAAGTCTTTAAAATAGGTTTTCACTTAAAACCTTTTGGTCATCGGTGTTTAATACATCTCACTTTTGATCAAGATCTCTATTTCTATATACCTTAACAAGCTAATAAATTGTTTTCTTCCCTTTCATTTCCAGTTTAGCATGCAAGTCATCAAAGTCATCCAATTTAGTGACTTTTTTTGCTAACTTATAATTTTCTCAATTAATTATATTTCTTGATTTCTATCGCATCTTAAATTTTTGGGCAAAATAGAAACAATTGAGTCAACCACAGGCTATGCATTTAGCTTTCTTAGTTGATGGCACGGCTGAGTAAATTTGGTAGCACTTAGCTGCGGATTACAATTTCATTACCAAAAAGAAAAGGAAGATCAATCACACAATTGCATAGTGTTACTTTGCATACCTAGGCACGAGTCCCAACAAATTTGTTGGTAATAAAGCCCATTAAAACTTATTTGGATTGGATCAATCAACATATGTTTTCAAAAGTATGCAAAATTTAAAAAATAATTTAAAGTGATCAAATTTTGAAGAGTTAAAAAAAATATGACTTTGTTAAAGATTTTGGTGGGATCTTTGTTTAAAAAAAAAGACATTTTCCATAGATCCATCACCCTCCACCTCCATTGGGTTCCATGCCCAAGTGTGTGGGGGTAATACAGTGCACTGACAGATGTATTTTAAATTCAAGGAGTGATTTATTTCATTTTGCCTTTAGTTAAAACACGGTTCATTCTATAAGGTGATCTACGTCCAGATCAGCCTAACATGGATCTCGTGTGGGATCATGTAGTTCTTCCGAAAGAGCAAACAAAAGGTTCCTACATTCTGTCCAGGGAGAAGAGGGAACAGAGATGGGATTTTATCTGTGTATGGTACAAATGTATGAGAGATTTTAAAATTTTCAAGGCAAATATTTGCAGAAGAATTGATATAAATGTATTCGAGATTTTAAAATATTGCAAGTTAATTTATTAGAAAAAACCTTTAAAGTGTATCTGGTAATTATACACTGAATTGGTGGAAAATGCACTATTCGTACAAGTGGCATTGGTCAAAAATTAATAATAGATAAATTATTTCTCCATTTCTGAAATTAAGCAGAAAAATCTTTTACTTTAAATACAAAAATAATATGGGTCAAGTCCTTTGAATTCACTGAGTTTAGTTAGAAAACTTAGTTTTTAATAATTATTAGTCATTATCTAAACTCGGTGAATTCAAAGGACTTGACCCACATTATTTTTAGTCATTTAAAGTGAAAGATTTTTCTAAAAATAGAGTTATCTTTTACTAAAAATAATGTGGGTCAAGTCCTTTAAAAAGTTTTTATATTTTTAGTCATTTGCATAACTCTATTTTTATGAAAGGTTGGATCAAGTCCTTCAACTTGCTAATCCAATAATAAAATTTATTTTATATTTTATAATTTTTTATTTTTAGATAATAACATTATGAGGTTGGAAAATCTTTTTAATACACAAAGTCATCTTTTTTCTATTTTTTTCTTCTTTTTATACATTTTTTCTATTTTTATAGCCAAAATTTCATTTATCTTACTCGGATTATCAAGAAGTTATTCATTTAACTCTATCTTATATTATACATTCAACCACTACAATATTAATAATATTTTTCTTTATCTATTTTCACTTTGTTTTAAACGGTTTATTCTCCTCCTAGTACAAGCATCAAGAAACCTCTCGCCATCTCCAGTAGTCCAGTCTTTTCGGTCACGTCTAAATTATTTTAAATGAGTTTTTAATTTATTTCTTATTTAAATTATTCCTAATAATATGGGTGCATCAACATTTTCAAATTCATTAATCAAAACAAAATTGTACTTTCGATTTTTTTAAGTATCATTTTGACATTTCTATATAATTTTATTAAACTTTTCTTCTCATTTACCCTTACAGGGATAGGTGCTGAAAATTATTTCAATTGGAGATTACAAACTAACTCTCACCAAAATATGGTGACAAAAATGATTTTGTAATATATTTGCACAAATTCAACGTTGCTGCTTTAAAAGATTATTGGATGAATTGTCTCTGAGACCTACTTATGCCTCTGTAATGAAGAGAGAATTCCACAGAATTTGGCTCAAGTTCACTATGATTTTCGAGAGAACTATAATTCAAAGAATTTCAAAAGCTTTAGAAGATCTTCGTCGATTTAAAGTGCCAATAGATCATTCACCCCTGTTGAACGGCAAATGGAGATTCAATTGAATAAATCAAGACTCCAAATTTTCACTGGAAAAAGGATCAAGGTCGAACACTCAATGAGAAATTGTCACTATAAGAAATTCTTTCAAGAGGTGCAAATTTGATGAAAATCAAGTTTGGTTTCACTAAATTAATTCTATTTTACAAACTGAAATATTGAACTCAGGTGTGAGAATAAATTAAAAAGTTTCTGCCCACAACAAACAAGAAAAAAATAGTAATTTATACGCATTTGGTCGAAATTGAGTTGGTTAATTCGGTAATTCATAAATACAGAATTTAGTGAATTTAATTTAGTACTCCCTCTGTACTCAATTTAGTTGCTTTATATGGATTTTAGATTTGTCCCAAAATAGTTATCTCATTTAACATTAAGTGTGTTGAAAATGGATGAGATCATATGGAGTGCTAGCATTATATAAAGAGTTCTTTAAAAAATACAAATTTTCAAATGAGACAGCTAAAATGGGACGGAGGGAGTACTTTAGAACTTCTAATCTGAAACATAACTCAGATCTAGTATCTATAGACACAGATTTGAATAGAAAATGTTTAGCAAAACTAAAACTGATTTTAGACTCGAATTTTCTGAAACTGAATGATAATCGCATATGCACAAATCAGCTGATTGGAACTCAATCAAACTGAATTTTGATTTCAGATTTCTCGGCTAACATCTAGAATTATTAATTCAGATCTAATAAAAACAATAACAATTGTTTTCAAGAATTTGCAAAAGAAAATTAAAATTAATTCAACTTAAACTGAATTGGAATTCAAACAAAATAAATATATAAACTCGACTCACCACCAAATGGAAGACCCAAAAGCACTTTTACTTTCAATTAGACTTCAATCAACTTGTGTGTACAAAAATGGTCATCTATGACTCCAATTTATAGAGGTTCTTGGTTGAAAAAATAGAAAAAATTCTAAAAAATACAGTTTATTGTCATTTTTTGTCATCTTCTTATAAAGCCGGTCATAAATTTGTCTATATATATATCAGAATTGCATAAATTTGAATTGTTGGAATGGTAATTGAATAAGATTTCCAACGAATCTTATTTTTAGTATGTCAAATTTGCCTCCAAAGTAATACCACATTTTCTGTCAAAACAATAGATTTTCAAATTAAAATCCTGATAGTTTTCTTTTCTTACACAGCTTCAATTGGAAACAATAGTCTCATTTACTCAATTGATATGATTTTTTTATCAACCGTAAGTTCAAGACTACCTTTTAAATGCACTCATCAACATCAACATCAACATCAACATACATAAGCCTATGCCCATAGGAATGTGGCTCTTCGTTGCTGATTCTATTCCATTTCTTTTGGAACAAATGGAATGTTCTAGGTCCGACCAAAAAATGGAATGGAATGCCTTCAGTTATAGTACCGGGTTCTGTTTCTATTTCTTCCAACCCACCAATCCATTCTACAAAATTCATTTTATAAGATTTTTAGATATTTATATAAAATTCAACCATAAAACTAGAAAATATAGTTCAAGAGTTACAATTGGACAATCTTTGGGCCTAAAACTGGTCGAAGTCATCGGTGTTCTTATATTTTGTGATTTTGACCACTAAGATTATATGACTAGAAATTGAATTTAGACTGAAATTAAGTCCAATTGTATTTGATCAAGTATATCTTCAATTCAAATATTATTTTTAATTTATGTGACTAAAATTAGAGAAAAAAATGAAATAGACCATTGTGTCTGTATTTTGACTTTTGACTTTTGATTGTGAACAAAATGAGAATTCAAATTTATTTCTTGAGTATTTATTAGATTTTTTTTCTAATTCAATTTGTATTTGAAAGAGTAAAATTTGAACATTCTTAAATTAGTATTTGGCAACTGACTATTAGGTATGCTAGAACATGGTGCAAGATTGTCTCTAAAGGAGGGGTGAATAGAATAATCTCCAATTTTTCGGTTCTTTAAAAAATTCTTGATTAATCAAATGATTTACAACGGATTAAATTAGATTAATCAATTGTATGATAAAAGAGTGTGTCAATTTAAAATATCAATATCACACAATTAAGTCTAACACCATAAGACCAATGTATAGTGGTTCGGTTGAACAACCTACATCTACTGTTGAGTCTTCATCCAACCTTGAGTTATCTCCAATTCTACTAAGTGGAGAATTACACCATCACTAATAGAGAAGGAATTCCACCTACTCATTTGGTTGGGAATTTCACCCAACTCCTATGCCTCTATTTTTTATAGTGAGTTCAAGCCTCTTGTTTCAATCCACTTCACAATCAAGATTTGAAAAATAAACTCAAACCTAAGAAGCACTTGCCTTTTGATAACTCAACCTTGTAGATGTGTGCTTCTTGAAGATGTCCTTCCCAATGTGATGTCGACGATGTCGAAGTTGTGCCTTGTGTATTCTCAATCACAATCTATGGGAGGGGGTTCTAGGATTTGGATATGTAAGTTGATCCTAGATGATTTTCACTCTCTCACTTAATCACAACCAAGAGGTTGATTGGATTTTCTAATTGATTCACCTATGTGAGTGCATGGAGAGAGGTTACGAGAGGTTTGGGATCACTAGGGATGCCTTAAGATATTCCAAGTTGAAAGGTCCAACCCCACTTATAAGAGTTTGAAGTATATATAGGAAAATTAGAGAATCCCGACATGCTACGGGTGATTCATCGCCACCCACGATCGATTGTGGCCTCCAAACGATCCGTTGTAATGTGACCGTTGTACATTAAATGTATTTCCAACAATTAGAAAACAGTCACTCACGGTTGATCGTGAATCACTATTGCTTGTTATCTATATCGGACGATCGATCGTCAACATGACTGGATCGTCGTGAGACCAGCCCAAAATGACAGTGTTTTTCCAGTCAGATCATGTCTTTTTCTAGACGATTGATTGTCATTTGGCGGTCGATCTCCGGTGATGGGTCGTCATTTCACGATCGGTCGTGCTGACATTTTTAGGAAAAATGCCCTCTACTAAAATGGTCATATGTGGTGCTCCCGAACTCTAATTTGAGTGTTCTTAGGCTCTATGAAAGGATCTCTCAATGCTCTATCCAACCATGTGGTTTTACCAGTTTACTATTACATTTGGTTGGTCGAAAGAGTCTCACAAGTCATGACATTTTTAATCTCAAGATTTTTCCCAAGAATGTTCAAGATGCTCCAAGGCTTTGGTCCATTTTCTCTAGGCTTACTTATGTTTTACCAATGTGAGTTCTAAGCCTAGGGAATCTCATCCTAACGTGTTAGGTTCCACCTAGAGTCATATATGGTCAATTACCTTTGTGTGATTGCCATACACTTTAATTATGATGAATCTCCACTTGATCTTCCAATCTTCAATGCTTAATTCAATCCTCATCACTCCTTGAGTCTTGTGTTCTTGTTTCATTCTTCCTAGGCAATTCTTCACCTAAGTCATGTAATTGACAAATAAGTGACTCGACAATCCGAGGCACTAACAATTAGGAATTAAGTTAACATAAGAAGTTATTTAATGATAATTTATGTTTTTATTATGCAACTTTGTGTAAAATGATGAAAATAATCAATTTCAAAATATATCGATAACTTTGTATTATTGTTTTCATATTTTATTATATCTTATTTTTTTAATGTTTATGCAATTTTTATTGAAATGGAACACTAAAATGACCAAGCGACAATCACATATGTATAGGTAGCTTTTTCAATCGCACACCCTATAAAGTGCTCTCACAGTAAGAGCTATATGCATTTAACCACACATCTCATATAGTGCTCTAATAATCGGAACTCTATAGTAGACACTTATGGTCATGAGGTTCTATGATTTTGAAAGATCTATGTGTGTATACAACATTTATAAAAAACAACTTAAATAAATAACTCTGGCCATGGTTTGAAGGACCTAAATATGAAAAATAAATAGGGGTACAGTTTTATTAAGTTCAATAACATAGCTAGAGTCATTCAATGAAGCTAATTTTTATAAGCATAACGCACATAAATGGATCTTTCAAACTCACCCAACTTGAAGATCATAGCTGAGCTCCCACTATTGGAGCACTTTTATGGAGCATGTGACTAATCATTTTCATATATTGTCATGGACTTAGCGAATCATTTCTTGATTCAGCCCATGCAACAATCACTCAAATAGTTTGTGTTCAATCAAGTAGTGTGTGTGTGGAGCATGTTCTTTCGCTAGGTTGTGTATGTGTCTTCCTGCACGTGTATCTATTTATATATAAGCTGCGTCCAACCGCACACTCCATAAAGTGCTCTCACAAGTCTCATAGTAGGACCTATATGCATTTAATTGTACATCTCATAGAGTACTCTCACAATGTGAGCTCCATGTGGAGTACACTTATGATCATGAGGTTCTACTAGTTTAAAAGATCTAGTGTGTGTATATAATGTCTATAAAAACCAGCTTAAATAAACAACACTAGCTATAGTTTGAAGGACCTAAATATCAATAATAAATATGAGTGCAATTTTATTAAGTTCAATCACAAAGCTAGAGTCATTCTATCAAGATATTTTTTTATAAGAATTACGTGCACAAATGGATCTTTCAAACTCACCTAACTCTATGATCAAAGGTGGACTCCACATGGAGCTCTCACAGTGGGAGCACTTTATGGAGCATTGTAATAGCCCGACTCTTAATAAGGCGTAATTGTGTAATTTTTTACATGTTAAATGTGGTTTGTGTTCGGTTAATCGTAAAGATTACTGAGTGAGCTTTCTGAAAAGTCCTAAGTTTAGCCCAATTCGAGCTTGATAGCTCATTGATCCAACTCGTTGAAGTTGAAATGACAAAATTGTAAATATCTATATCTCATTTATTATTTTTGAAAAATGATCATAAAACTATTTCACTGTGAAAATCACTTATTCAGGATTATTTGGTTTTCAAACTTATACACACACTCGATGTTTTCAAATAACTGAATTCAACAGACTTCACCATTAGTTTTATTGATTACCCGGATTTTCAGATATTTTAACTCCTTTAAAAAACCCACTTCGCAAAACCTTTACTTTAAAATATCTCCGAAAGTCAAAAAAATTATAAGGAAAATATTGTGTGTTTAATCTGTGTTTTGACTGAGCATTTCATATGAAAGTTCCCAGTGTTCTAGAACACGGTGCTAAATTGTCCCTAGAGGGGGTGAATAGGACAATGCCCAATTTTTATGGTCTTAGCAAATATCTTGATTAATTAAAATTAATGTAGCAAAAATAATAAGATTAATCAAGAATACATGTGTTGTGTGATTAAGAGAATGCACAAATAAAAGAATCACACATATTACTCTAACACCATAAGACCGATATATAGTGGTTCGGTTAAACAACCCAATCCACTGTTGGACTCACCCTCTCTAGGACTATCCCAATTCACTAAGTGGGAAATTACACCATCACTAATAGAATAAGACTTTCACCTATCCAATTGGTTGGGAATTTCACTCAACTCTTATCCCTCTATTTTTTTTTATAGTGGCTCAAGCAACTTGCTTTAATCCACTTCACAATCAAGACTCAAAAATAAAAACAAACCTAAGAAGTACTTGCCTTGTTGATTGATAGTGTCTCAAACAACTTGCTTTAATCCACCTGTATTCGTTGTATATCTTTGTACATGGCTTATGTAAAAATCAGCTTTTACCCGGTCTTGAAACTGGTATTGCCAAAAATGCAAATGACTATGTGACCATACATGAATCTGGTATCTTTCTAAGTGCAACCCTAAGCAAAGGGCATGCAAAATCATAGATGAATGATTTAGGAACGAACACAGGTAGTATTGTAGTTCCTACACATGCTTTACTTTCAATACATATTTGATTAAACCTCGGGATGTGGGCAGATTATATGCCTGTATAATTTTAAGTTTCAATATTTTTGTTAATATTGTTTATCTGTGGTGATAATTGTGAATTATATTTATGTCATGTCATTTCATGAGCGTATGTATTAGGAATACATGATGGACTAAGTGAGGTAATTATGCTGTTTGTATTGGGGGATATGATAGGTTAAATAGATAATTTCATCCATGTGAAAATATAAAATGCTAAGTGCCCTTCCATTGTTAGATGGACTGCCTTCACGCACTGTGTGAAGCGTTGGACTGTGTCGGGTCACAATATAGAGCGTACATATGTACTGGGTGAAGCATTAGACCGTGTTGGGTCGAAATGTAAAACATATTGCGAACTGTGCAGGGCCGTCTAGAAATAAGTTGAGGTCTAAGACAAAAAATTTAAATAGGGCCTTCTTGGTATTTAACATATTATTATAAGTAATATTTAATTAAAATTTAGTTATATATTATAAAATAAATTATTCTAGACAATAATTTTTTAAACTTAAAAAGATCAAGAGGCCAATAATACAGAACATTGAAAAATTTACCCACTATGAGTGAAATTAACATATTCATCCCAGTGAAATTAGCATATTCAGAAATTAAAATAGAATAATAACACTTTAAAAGATAAGTATACTGAATGGGCTAAAGTGCAAACAGAGAGTGAGAGATGTGTTCTCTCTACTGCTCTTATCTTCTTCTTTTCTATATAATTTAAATAAGGGTAATTATTTAGACACGGGATTTTTCTTTAGCACACATGGGTTTTCAAATTTTTACTAGAAATTACCATTTTGCCCTTCTGCTTCTCCACCGTCCGGACGTGAGTTAAGAACATTTTTCGATTGTTCGGACCATTATTCATGCATAAATTCCATTCGTCCGGACGGTTTACAGATGCCAGTAATGCATAGTGCATTAGTTAAAAAAAAAACTATATAATTCTTATAGTTTTGAATAATAAAATCTCCTTTAAAACTTTAAAATTATTTTTTAAGCACTGTGTATTTCCAAAAAAATTCAAATTGAATATCCGGACTAATTACGATAACCTTGATAAAAATACTTTAAGACTTCAAGGTCTTTTGACACTCCCAAATATTTAAAACACAATGTTTTACAAATAAAGGGATCTCAGCTATGCCGAAAATACACTTCTGGAAGTCCAAATGACTAACCATAAAACCGTTGAACTTCCAAATTAAAAACTAAACAAATATATGAAATTTGAAAACTTAGATCTTACAAATGATTGTTTAAGCTGGATTTTTTTTGTTTTGAAGAAAGGACGGGATTTGGGATGGAAAAAGATCACCTATTTTTGGTAAACAATCATTTGAAAGATCTAAGTTTTCAAATTTCACATATTTGTTCAGCTTTGAATTTGGATTCAACGAGTTTTATGGTTTATTGTTTGAACTTCCGGAAGTGTGTTTTTGGCAAAGCTGAAGGATACCCTTATTTATAAAACACTATGTTTTAAGCATTTGAGAGTGTCAAAAGACCTTGAAGTCTTAAAGTATTTTTATCAGGCTATCGTAATTAGTTCGGATATTCAATTTGAGAAATTTTAGAAATACACAGACTATAGGAATTATATAGTTTTTTTTTTTTAGCTAATACACTATTGGAGCCCAGCCACGGCAAAAGGGCCTTCTTCATCCGGGGCCTAAGGCCGACCGCCTTTGTTGTCCAAGGGTTAAGACGGCCCTAGGGACTGTGTGAAGCACCGGTTTGCACTGTGAAACTAGTGTAGACGGTATGTCGATTGGCAGAGGCAGAATTATGTGTAAGAAAAACGTATGCATGTAAAAGTGGTAAAGATTAACCATGTTAGGGTGATAACTCAAGTTCATAAAAGAGGCATGATCATTGTATGGTAATATGTTTTGATGATAATATATGTGTTATATATATATATATATTATTGATTTCTCTCTATTAGGTTGTTAGCTCATATTCTTTACATTGTAGGAGTTATTCCCGAGGAGGGGACTGAGGAACCCCACTGTTTCCGTTGAGATGTAGTCAATCGCATTTCTCGCTGATGGGGAAGACATTTATATGTTTATTTCCATGCCGCTGATGTTGTATTAATAATATTGCCACCTGAGGCATAAGAATAGACATGTATGTATATGTTTGCTATGTGTAGGTATTATGGTATATGTTTAAGTCTATGTGTGACATTTTCTAAATTAGACTTTCAAATGAGGCAACAATAGAAGAACCATTCTTAAATGTTATAAAAAAAAAAAATTCAGGACACGTTCTTGACCCACATCGAGGCGAGGCGTGACAAACATGCATCTGATCACTTTCATATATTATCATGGACTTAGCGAATCCTTTCTTGATTCAACCTATGCGACTATCACTCAAATAATTCATGGTCAAGCGAGTAAGTGTGTGTAGAGCATGTTCTTTCGCTAGTTTGTGTATGTGAGTGCGTGTGTTTGTCTTCACACGCATGTGTGTATGGTGTGCATATGTGAGCATGTGCTCGAACGTGTGTAACTGCAAATGAGTTCACAACAAATTTTTGTGCCGCCTTTGTGTGTTTACAATTGAGTTCGCACCAATGTTTGGTGCAAACTTTGGTTTGTGCCGGTTGTGGGGTCCAAAGTGTACCAAATTGATCATCCCCCTCTTCATTCCAACGATCATCTGCAAACTAATTTGCACCAAAGTTTATGATTCAGGACATTTGTGGATGGGAGCAAAATTTTATTTTCGATCTCAACAAATTTGTGTGAGCAGTTTGGGGTCAATCACAGTCTAAAGCAAGCCAAGCCCAAAATGCTTGAAGTCCAAGTTAGCGTAACCGTTTTATTTAGGAGCTTAAGTAATAAGTTTCGAAATTAATTATTTTCGGAAGTTACGAAATTAAAGTCTACCATTTTTTCTTTATTCAAAGGGGGATAATTAGGCATTAAGAATCAACTGTTTTTCTTTATTTATATAGGGGGTAATTAGAAATTAAGAGTCGAACGTTTTTCTTTTTCTCTTTATTTAAAGGGGGTTGTATTCGGTGATTGGGGATCAACTATTGAGAGATTATCGAAAGCTTTGTGCCTTCTCCGATTCGGTGAGTTTTATCCCCTGTGATTTTAATTTGTGAATTATGTTGAATTCTAATTCCATTTTGCAAGTTAATTAATGAGAAGTTCTTCGAGTTAGACCGTACTCAACTCGGGAACAGTTAACCGTGTTCTGACCGTACTTGAGCCTGGGAACAACAATTTGGGTTTCTTTATGGAAATCCGTGATTCGGCTTAAAATCCTGGATCTAAAACATGGCTTGAATCAGTTTGATACAAACGGATAATAGTCCCACTTGGGTTCATATGGATGAGTGAGTTTGGAAGGCTTAACTTGTATATGGTGCTTATAACATTTCTATCTTATTTAGATACAAAAAATATATTTTTTTAGACTTTCAAATTTTCACATTTATCTATCAATGGAAATTTATTGGATTGAATCAATATGTTTTAAAGATCAAATTTGTGTCAAATTGGATACATGTGCCATTGATAAGACTAGTTAGGGGGGGATGGATCCTATTCGATATACTATGAGTCCCACGATCCAAAATTTGCTTTAAACTTCATGCATATTTGCTGGTGATCATTGTTAAAATATATAAACAAACCGATGTGATTATGGCTATGATGATAATGATGGTATAAAGAGATAACTCTAAGTGTACGTAAAATAAATCTTAATTGTTCATTTTTTGAATGATTGTGATTTGCAGAATTTTTTTATTCTGTGAACTTGAATAATTTGACTTGTCATTATCTAGTATAGAAAAATAGATAAATTCATGAAAAAATATACAAAAATAAATAGGAAAAGACATTTCTGATTAGATTTAATGGGTGAAAAAAATTGGTGTAAATTTATCATATTATCATCTAAAAATGGAGAAACTTCATGAAAAAACTATAAAAGGAAAATATTTTATGATTAAATTTGGTAAGTTTGAAAACTTTGGCTCAATTTTTTTTTTATATTAACATTTGAAAATAAAAATATGTAAAATAGAGAAAAACTTAAGTATCAATTTTCTCTTCAATATTACTCAGGTGAAGCACATGTTTCTTTATATTAATAATTTCAAAAATAAGAACATAATGTGTGAAGCATGTGTCGTCTACCAATAATAATAATAATACGCCTAAGAATGGGAAGTACTCCCGGAGTAGTGTTGCTGGATGTTTCCGTCGAATTTGAAAAACGTTTCCATTTTCGAAATAATTGACGCAGGAGAGAGTTTTACAGAGCAACAGTAGTCAGCAGCGTGAGAGAGAGAGAGAGAGAGAGAGAGAGAGAACAGAGAGAGATGTCTCTATGGTTATCCCGCACTGCTAGAAGCTTCCGACAATATTCTTTCTCTCTCTCCCTCACCCCACATCTCCTCTCTCCAATTTCTTCTCCTTCTTCTTCCCTTACAAAAAACCCCAAAGCCCTAAACCCCATTTTCTATTCCCCATGGAATATCTCATTTGAATTTTCCATCGGAAGATTCATTCATTGCCGTCCGAGCCTAACCGCCTCGTCTTCTGGAGCTGCTGAGGGAGCAGAGAAGGGTGGGAACCAGTGCAGCTGTAGCGGCAGTGATGGTGGACCGAAAAAGGTTTCGCTCTTGACATCATCTTCACTGACTTGGATCGACCTCTACCTGCCCAACTCAATTCGGCCTTATGCTCGGCTCGCGCGATTAGATAGACCGATTGGGACATGGTTGTTGGCCTGGCCCTGTATGTGGTAATGTTCTTTTCAACCTCTTCCTTTTGTTTTTGTGCCTCCTACTTGTCTGTGGTTTCGAATTTGGAAGTTGAATGTGTTTTGCTGGTTGAGCAGTCAAAAGCAAAGTCCTTTTAGTGTTAGGTGGATATGGTGTTTTGAATTTTTTTAATTTCGGGCTGATTTGTAGTGAGAATTGCATTTGTTGTGCTCCCAGGTTGTGTCTCTGTTGGACCACCAAAACTCTCCAAATTGCATGCTTGCTGAGAAATGTTGGCACAAAATGGAGTGCAGAAAAGATAGTTCCTGTCCATGTTATGAGTAGCATTGCATGCAGAGTTAAGTTCATCTTGTTATTTAGGGAAGAACTGTATTGGTTCCACTCTGAAATGGCATTTTTGTTGTTCTGCCTTATGGGGCATCAACTAAAAGTCTGTTTGGTTGACCTGAAGTAGGAGAAAGGAAATTTCTTGTCATTTCCCCTCTTCAAATCCATTTGGCAAATTTTTAGTAGGAGAAACAAACCAACTACTAAAGGTAATCAGAAACATTTACCATTGTGCTGGTAGACATTCTGAAGAGTCTCAGTTGGTAGGGACACTAAAAGGGACTTAAAAGAAGTACCCATGATAAAAAAAGTTAACTCAGAAGCTCATAATTTGTCTTTAAAGTCTCGCACCCCTGATGCCTTTTTTTTTTTTTTTTATATATATTAATATATGAACCATTTCCAAAAAAAAAAGTTGTCTGTAAAGGATATTATGTAGGTGCATCCACAAGAAATAAAGGCCTTACCTAGGTTGAAATTTGCATAATTTTGTGGACTAGAAATAGGCTAATTGCAGAAGGTTTGGACCCAAGATTGTATTTTCAGTGGCCCAAGTCCATCTATGATGGGCCTAGGGCCTGGGCGGCCTTGCTTTTGGTGTTTGGACCTCCAAATACCCAATCAGCTAGTCCATATTCATAGGAGGAGGAGTTGCCAAAAAAAGGAGAAATAATAGCCAAGAGCGGACCTTCCTCTTTGGACATTTGATTTTGTGCTTTATTTCTTAGTTTAGTTAGAACACTTGACTTTAGAATTGGTTCAAATAAGGTATAACTTTGCAGACTGATTTGATGTATCAAACAACGTTGAATTTTCACAAAATTAAGTTCATTAGAAAGCTTATTTAGAGATCTTTCCTACAAAGTTATATCCAATTTGTGCAATTTTGAAATACGTAGACAAATTTATGGACAATTTTGTAATCAGGTGTCATAGAGTGACAAAATGTCCATTTTTGTTAATTTTTGTATTCCAAACACTAAATAAAGGGCCATGGACGACCATTGGGTATAGTTGTTTGTGTTATCTCAGTTGAGTTCTTCCTTTTTTTTTTTTAATGAGAGGTAAACAGTAAAGTAATGGTCACGCTAAATCAGTTGAGTTCTTCCTTTGAGGTGAGTTATCTATTCTTTTTTATGTTTTCTTGTCAAAATTAATTTTGCATTTATTTGTGCAATTTTATCTTCTGAGAATTTATAATTTATATTCCATTGGTATGGGAAATTCCAATGTGCAATTTTCATATCAATGTTCACTTTGCTTTAGATCTATTTTCTTTTGACAAAGAATTAGATCGTAGGATAGCTAATTAATTTTGGAATCTCTCTTTTTTTTTTTTTTTTAACCTTAGGAGCCAAAATTCGTTGGAGTCTTTTCGTGTTTTGGTAAAATTTGAGAATTTCCCAAAAGCTCCTGTAGGTAATTTGGTTGTGGATTTTCTCTAAATTCCATCTTAGAGCCATATTCAAATTCCGTTAGATCTAGTAAGCGCTAGATCTCAAAACCTTTTTCTTTGGTAAATTTTTCATTGGATTTTGTCTTAGTTTTCTAGATTCTTTAGAGCCAAACACAAGTTTTCCTTGACCAGTTTTCACAAACTTCAGCTTAAAGGTTTTAATTGAAAGGCTATTGGTTTGTTTTTTACCAATTCGAACTTTGGTCTTCATCACCTACTATACCCATGATTGGCCCACTAAACAAGGGCTCTCCTAATTCCTAAAACCTCAGCTTCATTAGAATCCCGATCCCTACTGACTTGGAAAAATGAAAAAGCTCTCCCCAAATGAGTTGTGAACGACCCCTGAGTTCATGTTGGCACTGGTTTGCTCCTTGCCACCCCATCTACGTGGAACTTTAGGTAATCATCCTAGGGTGGAGACCAAACAATTGTTACCATGCCTGATTGGTCAAACAAAATTTTGAGTGGGCTTCATGTGCAAAGCATGTGCATTGTACTAGTACACCATAATATATCAGTTTCATGTTGTGACCATCCCCTCATTTGTTTTGGCAGGATAAAAACCAATACACAGTCCTTGTTGATGATTACCAAAGACACGTCCAACCTAGTAGGAAGGTGTCTATTAATGTGCTAGTGACAGTTGACTTAATTTTGTTATTAATATATACATGAACTAATTTATGTTTTTTGTTGCTCTCCTTGTTTATCATTTATGTACAGTATTACATAAAGCTAATTTGATTATATTTGTAGTCATTTTATCTCTTGCTTTGTTAGTTCTGTCACTTTCTTTGTGATTTATTTGACAACATTTTAATATCTCTATTATAGGTCAATTACAATGGCAACAACTCCTGGGAATCTTCCTGATTTTAAGCTTTTATCTCTGTTTGGATGTGGGGCTTTGCTTCTAAGAGGGGCTGGTTGTACTGTCAATGATCTTATTGACTGTGATATTGATAAGAAGGTATATCTTGCCATCTTCGGCAATATGTGGATATGGATATGAAATATTTTGGATAGACCTCCTAAACTAGTTACCTCCCTAGACCTCTATGTGCAATCCTCATTTGTCCAAATCCAAACTGTTCATAGTAATTTTCAAACACCACCCCTTTCCATTGGTATACATCACAAATAGGCTGCCATTTCCCTTTCGTACATACTTTAGTTTCAAACTAAGAAATTACATTATCTAAACTCTATAAAACCATTAAACTAGAACTACTAGATTTATTGCAATGATGAGAGGATGGAGATGAATTTTTGCTTACACCTAATCCACCCAGTAACTGTTTTTTTCCCCCTTGAAAGGTGACTATTATTCACAAAAAGAAGAAGTTCTACAACATAAACAAAGGGACCTCAAAACTAGGCCAAAAGTCTGCACCCACACCCACATATAAATTTTTTTGAGTAGTAACAAATAGAATAATTATATTAATGACAAAATTATACAAAGGAAGGTATCAAAGGGTCTAAGAGATATAAACCCCAAGATAGCCATAGAAAAAAGAGCAAAAGTACAAATAATGTCCTCCAAAGAGCAAATACTCTATCTCCAAAAAATCTCATAGATAAAACACGTTAGTAATACTAGATTCCACCCCGTTTTTGGCAAAAAATTCAGTGACCCGTTTGCATATCTTCTGACCACTTTGAAGGAGATCTCTCTTCCTGATCATAACGCTCTAATTTCTCTTACTACTGTGATCAATTTTCATGGAGGTCTTTTTAACCCTGCTGCTCACTTTATTGCATTTGTAGAGTCCCCTTCAATTATTAGATTAACCCTCTCCATTGAAGAGCAGGTGGTCAACACTTGCCTAATGCTGATAAGTTCTGCCTCCTTAGAATCTCTTCGCCCTATGGATTCCGAGAAAACTACCAACGTTCTTCTATTCCAGTCATGCAACCCACCCTTTATATCGGTCGGACCTGGTTTTCCTTTGGCAGTTCCATCCAAATTAAATTTAAAGGTATCTCCTTATGGGGGATGCCATGGTGTTTGGGCTTTGTGTTTCCTTGGCCTCCTGCTAAGACAACCACCCCAAGAGGTGAGGAGGTCTACCACTCTGAACCCTTTGAATTCTACTCTGGACAATAGCCATGTGTAAAGCCTCTATTTAGCTTTTTGGATGAGATCGTTTCCTCTGTTTGCTTTAGTTTGAATATCCTGGCGTTTCTCTCCTTCCATATGGTCCATAACACAGCTGCTGGAATGGTATTCCTGATTGCCTTTATTTTAGGATTGGATTACCGGATATTCCACAATCGAAAGATTCCTTCACATGTTCGATCCAACACCCACGATAGCCCCGCCATATCTACGAGGCTTGCCCACAACTTCCTAGCCACATGGCAATTAGCAAACAAGTGATCTATATCATCCTCCATGTGGCTGCAAATTATGCAATGGAGGCTGTTGTCCCTCTTGAGTAACCCCCTTCTGTTGAATGCTGTCTTTTTCAATACTTTACCATTCAGAACACACCACACGAAGGTTTGTACTCTCGGAGGTAAAAGGCCCACCCACATATAAATTGCAAAACTCTAGCTACAAAATTTGAATTACGATTAAGGCCAAGCCCGACCATCTCGTTAGGTGCTAAGTTTGCCTCTCTGGGGACGTAACAATGGCGAAAGCATACTCCAAGATGGAATTCCGAATCCTCTCCATTTGTCCTGGAACTTCCAAGGACAAATGGAGCTTGAAGTGGTGGGAGTCTTGAGGTTCTTCTTGGTCATTAAAAAAGGGAAAAAATAAAATGGAGCCGAAAGCTCAATTTAGAACTTCTTTGGAGTCCCCTTTGATAACGCCCCTAGGAGCCCCCCAACTCTTCCATCTCCTGCCAAAGAGAACGCAATTAAGTTTCAATGGCAAAACAACCATGGAGAGGACCAACATAAGAAGAAATCAAGGCCCCACAATCCCTAATCGCCCCTTCAAAACCCCCCAACTAATGATATTGGATAAAACAACCGACCGTCAAAGTTTAGCTTAAATTTTCCTGGAGAAGGGGTCACCAAGAAACAAACTGAGGATGGGCCTGAGAAGATAAATTGACGTCCACCAACCCCAATCCCTACAGATATTAGATATATTCACTCCCTGGAGCTGTCTCTGTGCCGAAATCCACCAAGCAACTCTGACTTGATTAAGTCAATAACTTGACAAGGGGATGAAGGTTTCCCTTTGAAGACCCTTTTATTTCTCTCGAGCCATATAGACCAAACAATACTCATAGCGTAGCTTTCCAAATATTTCTGTGAAAAGAGTTGCCCTTCAAAATGGGGCTTTCATTATGTAGCGAATCCCAAGCCCTAGGCAAACAAAAGGCTATACCCAATAATTGGAAGAAATGAGACCAAATCAGATATGCAAATATGCAATGAAGAATAAGGTGATTCGCCGACTCTACATCTGATGAACAAAGGGGACATGCATTAACAATAATCATCTTGCGGTGTCTGAGATGGTCTATCTTTATACCTGTGAGCCATCCAAAAAAATTAACCCTGAGAGGAGCCTCTCCCTTCTAGATACCTAGGTTCATCTTAGGAGCGGTACTAGGCCACATCAATTTCTTATAGAAGAATTTCACACTAAATTTGCTGTGAGGATCTAGTTCCCAAATTCTTGAGTTGTCACCTTCCCCTTGAAGTCCCATTCAACATATTTATAAGAGCTATCCAATCCTCCAACACCCTATGGAGCTAGGGGCACCAATCAACATTGTACCTAAGACCCTCGAAACAACCTTTCACCTAAGCAAGTCTGTTGGAAGAAAAAGAGAACAGAAGAGAGAAAGAGGAAACCAGAGAAACATTCCCCACCCATCTGTCATGCCAAAAATGCACCTTAGAGTCAGAAGACACTCTATATCTGATATTCTCTTCAAATGTTGCATAGACAGATCGCAAACTTTTCCAAAAGAATGAGACCCAACTACCTGCCAAAGACACCCTCCACCCTGTACTATCCAGACCATACTTAATCAAAATGAATTTCCATAACCCTTCCGAGCTGTCCCCTAACCTCCATAACCATTTACCCAACAAAGCGAAGTTCAATTTCACCCAGTAATCCTTTTTGTTATCTAAATATATATCTCTCTATAAAAAAACACACACTTACCTTCCTATTCACCTATCCCATAGGAATTTGCATGAAAAAATGAGCATTTGCAAAATAGAGACCAGGTTTTTTAGATTATATGTACGCATACATATTAATGTGTGGGGTAGTTTTCAGGTTCACACCTAATGAGTGGTGTAAGTTCGGGCTAGAACTATGCACTGTCCTAGAGAGAGAGAGAGAGAGAGAGAGAGAGAGAGAAGGGGGGGTGAATAGTACCACCTCCAATTTTTATTAACCTTTTAAAATGAATCAAACAAATGGACAATGGAATAATAAAATATATGAATAAATAAGCATCAAAACATGCACCACACAGAATCAATCAACCACACATGCACAACGATTTTGTAGTGGTTCGGTTAAATAACCTATATCCACTACCAATCTTGGGCTATCCGAAACACACTATGAAAGGGTAAGCTACCATATCAATACACTCCTAGTTTTGAAAGGTTCGACCACCGAGGTCCTACTTCTTGATACCTATTTTTTATGGTGGTTCGATCACAAAGGTTTACTCCACCTTACAATGTAGAACGAAATAAAAAGAACACTTACCTTAGGTCTTCAATGCAAAACTTGATTTGTGTTCTTTGACAATACCTCCTAGCTTCGGTCATCAATGTTTGTGATGCTCCAATGATAGCAACCGTCGGAGAGGCTAGGTGTAGGGGTGGAAGGCAATTCTACAATAATCCCTAGATGGTTTAACTCTTAATCACATCCATGAAAAGCTTAACACAACTTTAGGTTTCCCGTTAGACATTTGGAGATGTGATTAGAGTGATTTGGAGAGAATAAGAGAGGATCAATGGAGTCTAACAATGTTTAGATCCTCTACTGAGAGTTTAGGAGAGATTTAGAATTAATCTCACTTAATTTGCATAATTGTTCTTAGAGAAAGGAGCCGTATTTATAGATTTACTGTTCACAATGGCTAGTACACATCAGCAAACGACTAGTCTTCAAGTACTCTATATTGTGCTTCTAGTACTCGAACATGAGAGATGGGATTTTTACAGAAAACATTTTTCTCTCAGATTCTGTCTGGACCCTTTGAATACTCGAGTCATAGCTTTGAGTACTCAAACCTGAGAGATGGGATTTTTACAGAAAACATTTTTCTCTCAGATTCTGTCTGGACCCTTCGAGTACTCGAGCCATAGCTTCGGGTACTCGAACCTGAGAGGGATGATTTTTTACAGACAACATTTAGCCTCTTAGACTAGGCCAGCATCGAGTACTCGAGACACACCTTCGAGTACTTGAGAGCCCTCTTCAAGTATCCATAGATATGTACAGATTGGTCAAGTTGCCTAGGTGAGTTTGTGTGATCAACCTAAGGTCTGCTAAGGTCCATTTTTCCTATCAGGTTGCCCATCACATGGAGAGGTGCTCGTAGCTAGCTTTTTGGCCTTCAACCAACTTGATTCACCATCTTCATTCTTCCAAGGCGAGGTCCGACTCGGTCGCGGAATTGACAAAATAGAGACTCGTTCAAACTGGGGCACTAACAAGTGGTTCTCAAGGTGAGAGATCCATGTGGAGCCCACCTATAACCATCAAGGTGGGTGGGTTAGAAGCTTCTATGCTTGGATGTGGTGCCTTCCAAAAATCAACTTGATTAATTTACTCAAGCCATGGTCTTGAAGGCCCCTAAAATTGATAGATAGATAAGGGTGCAATTTTATCAAGTTCAGTCCAATAGTAGGTGTCTTCTAGCTATGAAATCCAATTGGGTGGGGATCCAATTCACAGATGGGTAATGGGTTTGGATGGGAAAGGGGTGAAAATGGGGCCTAGGATGGGCCCTACACGAGGGGTCCTCACCGTGAGAACCTTCATAGGGTTTTTAGTTGAATATTTTCTTGGACTGTCCTTTCATTGTGAGTTTCCTATATATACCATAAAAGAAAAGGTGCATTTAAAGTTTGTTTTCAAAATTTTTCCCCAAATATGAAGGTTTATGTTTTCCTCCTTTGAGGGAAGTTTTTGACGAGGGAAGACAACAAGACACGCCTCCTTCACACTAGTGTAAGAGAACAAAAGTGGAAGGCATCTTCAGTGATGCAGGAGCAGCCTGCAACTGGGTAGGAAGATGATAATATGCCTGTAACTATGACAGGAGAAGAAGAAAGGAAGAAGATAGGAAAATGCTATGCCTTAAAAGATGATTTTTTATTTATTAATCCATCGTGTGTTTCACTCTCTTACATCCATCTGTATTTATAAGAAAACAAGCACACGAAAATAGCAAATAACTTTAGACTCAATTGGGAAGGCTACCGTCCTGGCTTTCCTATCCTACTTACCCTACTAAAACAAGGACTCTTGCTAATATTCTAAAACGAAAATAACAAGTCCTAATCTACTCAAACTTGCTATAAGAAATAAAGAAATAAATAAAAATAAATAGAAGTGGATCCGTGGGGATCGTCTGTGTCCGTGTCCTACATCACTCAACATGTCGGCCTGCATATCTCAAAATTTTTTTTTTGGAAAGGCTGAAAATTGAACAATTCAGCTATGTTGATAAGGATAGAAGTCCTTCACGAATTAGTTTATGAAGGAAACACTGATTTTTTTGAACAATTTAAGGGTTGTTGAGATCAATTCCACAAAAAAAAAAAAAAATAAATTATTTGAGTGTCATCCATGTGATCTGATCGCCTCCATGAAATTTGGTATTGTTTTCGGCCATGTGGACCCACCTTTTCGTTGTTTTCATCAAAACCTTTGTTCTCGTTGAAAATAAATAAGATGTTGCCTAGCTGAGCGCAAAAGACCTTCATCTTTTCCTCATTAAATTTCTGATCCAGCCCATGGGAAATTGATTTCTTAGAAGAGAAAAAAGTCTCATGTCCCCCTTATTCCATGGAAGAAAAGAGAATGATCTTCGTTTCTTTGCTTTTCACTTTTCATCAATTGGAAAATGACAAATAACCCTTAAGATTCCCATGTTCATGTGGGAAATGGGGGGCCTTAGTTCTTTGGATCAAAGAGTGATAAGCTTGTTTAAGGTGACATTCTCCATTTGGAGAGTTGGAGCAAGCTCATTGGTTTGACCCTCCATTGGTAATAGTTAGAATTCTTTGACCTATGTTCTTTTCCCATATACTACTAATCACCTCTTGGTTCCAAGTTTGTTGATTCTTTTCAAGAAGAATGATGTATTCACATGGGTTATCATATTCCTTAAATTTCCATTTTGAACTTCACTAAATTTTAATTTGCCAATTCTCATCACCCAAGTTATGGTAGTTATTTATATGAGTGTTAGGATTTTAATAATGCTTGCATGTTTTTTATAGGAGAAGATTGCATCAAAGAAAATTTGAAAATTACTATCATATGATTTTCATTCCTAATGGCATGCTATTTGCTAGAGAATATTGCAATAAAAAAATTTATGAAGAAGAAAAAAGAAACACAAATAGAGAGGAGAGAATTTTGATGAAGATGGAAAAAATTAAAGCTCTAAAAATCCCAATAGTTTTGTATAAATGAAAGCCCCAATGGATGTGTTCTCTCAATGTAATGGCAACATTAATCCATAATAGTCAAGGCACCAAGGGTTTAGGAGCCTAAGGTGCAAGGTCCATGTGTAAGCATGAGCATTACTTTTGTGGTGGCACTTATTACATACTTTAGAATAAATTTCTCTATTCATCATTTTGTGTCTTTATCACATCAATATTAAATGGTGCTAGTCAATGGGTTGGGCTTGTACCATGCTGAGCTTGAGCTTGACACGGGCTTGAAAGGTATGCTTAGGCCAGATCCTGAAAAAAGCCCAACTAATGAGAAAAACCAAAAATAAAAAGAAAATGTGGAAGAAAAATAATAGAAAAAATTGAAAGGAGCAATTGATAGGATAAAGGGAAAATACGGATGAAAATAACATAATAGACCACAAGATAAAATGAGAAAAAATTGAAAAGGGAAATACAAAAAAAATAAAAGAAAATGAGGATTTAAAAAAGAATTAAAATATGAAGAATATAAAAGCAAGGAGAAAGCAAAAAGGAGTGCCTAGGCACAACTAAGGTTTGCCTTTGACTACTCTAATAGCATTTTCCCCTCTAGACCATATGTTTTTTGGATCCATTAGAATCTCATTTACCAAATCCTGCAACCGCTCCAATTTATGGAATTAATTTAGGCTTTTTTATTTAAGTTTCCCATGTAAGGTTACTCTTCCTAATCTTTTGATCTTTTAGAATCTAATTGGCCAAATCCAACAAAGGCTACAATGGAATTAATTTAGGTTTTTGTCTTAATTTTCCTATGTAGGGTTAGTTTAAGGTTAGGGAAACTTATATCAACTGTTGATTTAACAAGCAACCAAGATTCATTTGGCAGACAATCTCTCTCTCTCTTTCTCTCTCTCTCTCTCTCTCACTCAATCACTTATATAGACAACGTATATAGATGTAGATGAAAATCTTTTCCTAAGCTCCAATCTGCAAAAATAGCTTGTGGTCGACCATTGAATCCTTTTGGGCCCCATTTATCGCCCTTGCCCCTATTTCCTATTCACTCATTATAAATTGGGTTCATACCACCCAATTTGACCTCATTTTGAATTACACTTGCCATTGGGTTAAACTTATGTCCTTTTGATGCCCTAAAAAACATGGTTTTGTTGATCCGATCAAGTTGATTTTTGGTAGGCCTCATAACTAAGTTTAGATCTTTCCAATGAATTTATTCCTAATGGTCCTAGGTGGGCTCCACACAAGGGTGTGTACAAGTTCCATCGTGGATAATGACTAGATACAAAAACTTATATGATTTTTTTACCAGCTATACTTCTTTGTATGTTTTGGTTGTGATATTATGATTTTTTCCTTTTGATTTATTCTTAATTCTCATAAAACAAATTCTTTTTATTATATAAAAAAAATCATGGGTTGGATGATATTATTTTGTTGGTGCTTCAGGTAGAGCGCACAAAATCAAGGCCAGTTGCCTCTGGCATTTTAACTCCATTTCAAGGTCTTAGCTTTCTTGGTTTCCAACTTCTCTTGGGTCTAGGGATTCTCCTTCAACTAAATTATTATAGGTGATGGTCTTCTTGACTTGTATCTTTGTGTTGAAGTATTCCTTGGAGCAGTAGGCACTCTCATTTAATTGACTTCAGACCTAAAAGAAACCCTAAATTTAAATGTATACTTCCAAGGAAATGTTTTGAAACACATCATGTTATATTGCATTTTCCTTACCAAAGTTTTTTATTTTTGCTATTTCTTTTCTCGAAATAGGCTCTTCCCTTTTGGTTCTCTTCTCTTCTTTTGGGGTCGTGGGCTCTTCATGTTTTTAAGTCATTAAGAAACTAGGATGGCAATTTTGGCTAGACCAGTGATATCGGCTCATTTGAGCTTAGACTAGTGATTCCGGCTTATTCGAGACCCTCTGCAGCTGAAATCTTTTCTTCTTCATCTCAGATGTCCAGTCACACCTCCTCCCAGGAATCCACCACTGCTTATTGGAAAGAGAAGTTTGATGCAAATCTTGAGCAAAGTAATCTCATTCAACAAAATGAAAGTTTCCTCTTAGAGTATTTTAATCTGATTGCACCCTTTAGACCAGAACATCCTTCTCTTGACTGGGTAGATCAAAGAATGCTTGAGGTAGGTCTGTAGTTGGGTTTGATATTTAACAGCCTTGAAAGTCTTTTTTTGACCTATCTTGTCAAAATTCAGGCTTTTGAGTAGCTTCCCCCAAACCCACAGGTAGGGATAACACAACAAGGGAACTTTCTCATCTGAGTTCCTCAGTCAATTATAGTAAAAAAGGGAGTTTTTGGAAGGAGAGCCTTAGTTGTTGGAGATTGTGGTTAGGGGGCAAAGTAAAATACTCCATGAAGATTCTTGAATGTTAAGGGTTTGGGGGACTTGACCAAGAGAGCAACCATTATGACCATCAATTCCTTCAAGCTTGATATCATTTGTCTATAGGAGTCCAAGCTAGAGGATCCATCTTGCTTAGTCATTAGATCCATTTGGAGACTCTGAAAGCATTGTTGGGAAGCCAAGCCATCTTACTGAGCTTTAGGTGGTATCATCATTTACTGGACAGAGGTAGACTCAATAAGGTTGATAGCCTCAGTGGTGAATTCTCTCTTTCCATCCATTTTGAGGACTGTATATCAAACCAGCCTTGGACCTTCACCTCTTTGTATGGTCCCTGTGAAAAATCTAGGAACTTGGTTTTTTGATGGAAGTTGAGTCCTTTAGGGGCAAATGGTGTGACTGATGGTATATTTGTGGGGATTTCAAAATCATTTGATTTCTCCATGAAAGAATGGGAGTGATGAGAAAATCCAGAATCATGACCTAATTCTCAAATTATATTTCTTCCCTTTGCTTGATAAATCTTCCACTTTCTGGAGGGGAATTACATGGTCCAATGGCCAAGAGAACCCTTGTCTTTCGAAATTAGGTAGGTTTCTCGTCTCCACTGAATGACTGGATTTATTTCAAGATTCTCATGTTACTGTTTTTCCTAGACCAATCTTGAACCATTGACCCCTCTTACTTGATGACACCTTTGAGGAATCATAGGGGCCATCCCTATTTGGCTTTGAGCTTATGTGGCTTAAGGAAAATGGCTTAAGGATCTTGTTGCCAATTGGTGGATGAACTTCAATCTGCCGGCAAGATTTCATCCTCCCCGAAAAGTTGAAACTGTTCCAGGGCAAACTTAAAGGCTGGTAGCATTCTTGCTTTGGTTCACTCTATGAATCTTTGGCATCTCTCTTGAATGGCATCAACTAAATTGATATTAGTGAGCAAGCTGAAAACTTGTAAGAGGAAGTATTCCTAGAAAAGGCCTCCAAGACTAGTATAGATCCAAATGCATCCAGGGGGTCAAATGGAGGCAAAGGTCAATAGAGAGGTGGGTCAAAGAAGGTGACAAAAATACTACATTTTTTAATGCTATTGCCTCAGCCCATTGTTGAGTCATGATGTCACTGTTGTAGATAAAAGTTTCATTATATCCTCAATTGTAAACATCTTTTAAGAGTTATATACTGCTGACCATTGGACAAGATTGCCCAATGCAAGACTTCCTTTCAAGTCCATTTGTCCCTATGATGCTTCCTCCCTTGAAAGGCCCTTTATGAAAGGTTAGTTTGGGATCTTAGTGAAGACCGACCTCTCAGTCTGGATGGGTTTCCTATTGCCTTAAAAGACCTTTTGAAATGTGGTAAGGGAGAATTTGATTGCCTTCATCAAGGAATTTTGTTCATTGTGGAAGATTGTCCATAGAGCTTGGTGCAACCTTCATTGCCTTTGTCTTCAAAAAGGATTGTAGGGTTGAACCTCGAGCGGGTTGGGTTAGGTTTGAATAAGCCCAATCCAGCCTATATAAAAAATTATTGAACTCGATCCACCCGACTCAAGTTGCTGACTCAAATTGCTCAACCCAACCTAACTTAGAACCCGAGATATTGACCCGACCTGATCCGACTTGACTTGGAACCTGCAACCTGACCCGTTTTTAGCCCAATTTTGGGGGAAAAAAATTAGCAAACCAATTTAACTTTTGTATCTACATTTTCAGCTTGATTCAACCTGTAAAAAGTGTTTTTGACACTAATAATTGAATCTGTAACGCCTCGCCCTTTTTCACTTGACAAAAATTAGAGTATATATATTTTTTTTAAATAAGTGAGAGAGAGCAGGAAGCCACGAAGCAAGTCAAGTCCGAGTTTCCAAAATCCGACCCTTAACTGGCCACCTTTACGTGTGCGTGGACTAAGTCCCCTTAAACATTTCACACGCTTTTCTGAGTACTTGTGGAATAATCTATATGAATTAGATACTATTCATATTCATGTCATCAATAGTCACGGAAAGCCAATCACCATATATCTTCAAATAAAACTTAAGATTATCAAACCATAACAAATAAGTGAAAGGTGTCCCAAATAGTCTAAGTTATTGTAAACCGAAATGCAAGTCTCCAAATACATCATTGAAAACAAAACTAGTAATTTAGACTTCAATCTTCCAAGCTCCTACGCTTGGCTTCCTTCCGGTCCTACATTCTTCTCCTGGACATTTCATGTTCCATCATCTATAGGGTAGAAGTAGGGTATTATTCAACATGCCCAATAGGTATTCCAAGTAGGGTTATGGTACACATGAATATTATACATCAAGATAGGTATATCATACTTGCAAAATATCTCATAAATAGTAAAACAATGCATGATGTCCATATCATAATCATGCTTACTTATTTGTCATGTCATGGGTGTCGATGCCTAATGATCTCTCACCCAATATCCATATCAAATCACATCATAAATAAATATCAATGATTTCCTTGATAAATCGCCATATCAAGGTTTTATTTGGCCAGTTACGTCCGCAGTGTTTTGTGGCGGCACCACCAGGTCACTGTGTACCCATCCACAAATTAATCAGAATTACCGATGGAGTGTGGACTCCTCCCTCTGCGCAGGGTTTCGGGACCTTCCCAGGAGCTCTTGGCCCAAATTATGCTGTACCTATTTCTATCAATCCCGGACAAGGCCAAATCTCAATAGTTCACATAGCTTTAATACAAGCTAGTGTCAAGCTCAAGTCATGTCCGGACCGCTCAGAACTTAGCTTGCTGGTCATCTATGTTCCCTCCCATGCCATGCATGAGGAAATGTATGCAAGGATGCCATTCCATTTAAAACATATCACATCATTTGAAAAATCAGTTTATAAACATACACAATTTGTATAATCAAAGTAATCATCATATTTGAAGTAAAAACTAGTATTGTATCATATTCCATTGTGTTATCAATAAGGTAGGAATCCTACCAATGTACGATATACTATCTTGCAAGGGTAACGCCAACGGTCACTGTGAGACGAATCGCAATCCTTTTGCGAGCCTCTTTACCTTATCGAGTTCAAACATACATATTAGTTTGATTTTCCATCTCAATTTCATCATCCCTATCTCCATCTAAGTTCCATGTTCGTTTCCCAACGCATTTATGCATTCCTTATCCTTAACCCGTTTAAGACCCTCAATGGGGTTTGGCTACACAACATGGCTGAACCCTATTGTCCCATTTCTTTCCTTTTTATGTGTTTATGTCCATAGAAAACCATCAATGGGGTTCGGCCATACAATATGGCTGAACTTTATCTTTTGGTTTTTTACCCTCCTTTTAATCCTTATGTTATTTTAAACAAAGTGATCCATAGAAATCATCTATCCTTAATCACATTAAAACATGGATTCCATCTTTAGTACTTAATCTAACGAATTTAACCTATCCACTAGCCAAGGTTAGGGTTCGGCCATACATCATGGCCGAACCACCATGGTGGGTTTTTACTAGCCCAAAACAGTCCACAAGTTTAACAATTTATAGACTGAAAATCAGTCCCATCTGTGGGAGCTTTTATTAGCCAAAACAATCCACAAGTTTAACAATTTATAGACTGAAAATCAGTCCCATCTATTGCAGCTTTTACTAGCCAAAATAGTCTGCAAGTTTAACAATTTATAGACTGAAAATCAGTCTCATCTGTGGCAGCTTTTACTAGCCAAAACAGTCCACAAGTTTAACAATTTATAGACTAGAAATCAGTCCCATCTGTGGCAGCTTTTACTAGCCAAAACAGTCCACAAGTTTAACAATTTATAGACTGGAAATCATTCCCATCTGTGGCAGCTTTTACTAGCCAAAACAGTCCACAAGTTTAACAATTTATAGACTGAAAATCAGTCTCATCTGTGGCAGATTTTACTAGCCAAAACAGCCCCCAATTTCAACAATTTGAAGACTGAAAATCAGTCCCAAAAATCAGCCATTAACTGGTCCTAAAACTGATCCAAAACCAGCCAACATCTAGTCTTAAAATTAGTCACCAAAATCAACAGTTTGAACGCTGAAAACCAGTCCCAAAACCAGCCATCAACTGGTCCTAAAACTGATAAAAAATCAGCCAGCATCTGGTCTTAAAATCAGTCACCAAAATCAATAGTTTGAAGGCTGAAAACCAGTCCCAAAACCAGCCATCAACTGGTCCTAAAACTAATCCAAAATCAGCCAGTAACTGATCTTAAGATCAGTCAACAACCAGTCCTAAATTTACTGATTTTGAAACCTTAAAATCTGTCCCCACCTTATTCTATTCAATCATATTATTATCATAGCATGGGTTCTTTTATTTCAATCTCATAACTATCCCTTGGATGGATTTCCAACTCCATGGCCTTATAATAAATTGACCATCTATTCCAACCAATTATGGAACCCATGGGTTCGGCCACACCATGGCTAAACCTAAGGTTTCCTTAGACTCATTCCCACATTATTAAATCTAAAACATACCTTACTTCAGTCTCCTCATTTTCTTTTAAATCTGACCTTTCTTTCTTAATCCTTCTTCTTTCTTTGCTCTTCAAAAGCTTTAGGTGTATGGAGGTAGAGATGGGAGAGAGAGAGAGAGAGAGAGAGAGAGAGAGAGAGATCTCTTTGTTCACAATGGAGGGGTCGGCCAAGAATGTGAGCAGCCCCTTCTTGCTTGTGTTTTTATGTTTAAGACTAAACCATTCATTTTCCCCTCATTATGGTTTGTCTTAACCTATGAGACTCTTGGTTTAACCAAGGAGAGCTTTGGCTTAAACCAAAGAGACCCCTTGGTTTCCCAATGAGTCTTTTGGCTTCCCTAGTGTCTAAGTACAATGTACTTAGACAAGCCAACCATCTCATCCCTTCACCTTCTCAACTCAACTTAAGTAAATAAACCTTTAACTCAAGTCAAGCAAATAAAGCCTTAACTCAAGCAAATAAATCCTTAACTCAACTCAAGACTTGAACTCACTTGTGGTTAACCAAGTCAACCCATGACATGGTCGACCATGACACATGGCACTTGGGGTCCCACTTGGCCATGTCACTTGATGATGTGGCTTTCATGCTTAGTTGGCTCTCATGTGATGACATGTATGCCACTTGGCAATGCCACATCACTCACATGCCACCTCACTTGATGAGGTGGACTTTAATGCATTAATTATCCAATTCAATTAATTTAATTACTTACCCAATTACTTAAATTTCAGCTCACCCATGACCCATTGGGTCTTAATTGGGTAATTTACCCATTTCAACTTTTAATTTCAAAATTTCAGTAAATCGCAATCCAAATGGGTCCATCCAATATATTTATAATCTAAGGAAAATCCGGGGTGTTACAGAATCATAATAAAATAACATCATCTTCAAATCCAACATTTCATTAAAATAAAAATAAAAAACAAGAACATCTCAATAACAATACAATTGAGGATGGGCTTCTATATGTACATTCTCCAGCAATTGTGATGTTATTCAAGTGGATACATACAAATACAATGTCGACGGAGCAATTAGGGGAAAACCAGGTCTAACGGGTATAGGCTGAGTGCTACGCAATTGGAATGGTAGGACATCTGTACTCTTTTCCGCATCTGTAGGTTGGAGGGATTCATACGAGGCAAAACTTATCAGTATTAGGAAAGCTTTGTCCTTATGGTCTTCTATGAGAAGGGGGAAATTGATTATTGAAGGGGATTCTACAGATACGATTAAGTGGGCGTCAAAAGACCCCCATGGAAACTGATCACAATAGTGAGAAAAATTAGAGCACTATGTTCAGGAAAGGAGATCTCTTTTATGGAGGTTAGGAGATTTGCAAATGGGATCACTGACTTTTTTGCTAATAATGGGGTGGACTCCAACACCATTGGCGTATTCTAGCTCTGAGCTTCCTTAGGAGATGGAGTTTTTGTTCTGGGATTTGTTTGAGTCATTGTATTTTCTTTTCCTCTCTTGTGGTTTTGTTTGGGATTATGCATGTTAGACCCATTGGAACCATTCTATGTACCTTATTATCATTAATAAAATTACTCTCTTTGTGACCGCTCAAAAAAAATTTCAACCTGCAGAAATTGATTTTGACAGTAACATGAATCATGATAAAATAATATCTTCAAATCCTACAATTCACCAATCCATTAAAAAAAATTCCCACATGTGTCTACCAACCTATCAAATATTCGAACAATAAAGAATAATGTGTTGTCTTTATATAAAATGGAGGTTATGCGCCTGGTTGGCAGATAGTACAAAATTTAAAGGCCTTAGGTTAATCGATTTCTACACTTCTTGAAAAAGGTCAGAATCGAGGCATGGTCTCCCCCTCAACCAAGAGTGTTTAAGCTCAATGTTGATGGGGCTTCTACGGGTAAACTTGGGCCTGCGGGGATTTTATTTTTATTTTTTTGGGGGTGGTGGGTGGGTTTTCTAAGATCCAATAGGGGTGAGAGCCTCTAATAAGGCTGAGTTGTTAGCCATTAGGAGAGCCCTGACTTTGTGGGTGGGTAGTGGCCTATGGTAAACTGGTAATTTATGAGGACTTGGTGAATGCAATCAAGTGGGCATGGGGATCAATAACCAAGGAGATTAGTGCTCTTTGTGCCGGGAGAGAGGTCTCTTTCTCACTCGTCAGGAGATCGACAAATGAAGTTGTAGAATTTCTGCCCAAATGGGGGTAGACAAAGATCAGGACAAGACAATTTTTGGGATTTGAGGAGCTGAGATTTTTGGTATTTTGGTTTGTTTTGCCTTCTTTGAGGCTTTCTTTTGTAATGATGCTTTTCTTTTTTGGGTTTAAGTCTCTTAGAACTTCTTCTTGTACCTTTTCTGTCCATTAATATATTTCACTCTTGTTATCCCTCAAAAAAAAGCAGCAGCAAATTACAAGTCCCAAATATAAATATCCATCCAATGATCCTCTAAAAAAACATAAAAAAGAAAAATCTAATTGATACCATCTCTTTCCCGACCACCACCCTTATCCCAGTGTTATTAAAATCGTCCGAGTTGCAAGTCAACTCGGATGGTCCAGCGAGTCAACTCGGTTGTTAAATCGAAAAAACCCATTAATCGTCCAAGTTTTGTGAAAATTGCAGATCGTGCGATCCCACAATTGTCAATCGCACCATCATGCGATCTAGAAGGGAAAAAAGAAAAGAAAAAGGAAAATAGAAAAAAAGAAAAGAGAGGAAAATCAGTAAAAGAGGGAAGACATGCGGTGCATGCCTTTGGAAGATGTAAAGCCATCTTTTGCATGCCTATTAAAGTCTAAAGAGGAGAAATTTTATCGATAACTTCCTGGCCCTTGCATATGTTGTCCTACCCTTCTCTTCAAGTAAAGAAAAAGAAACTCAAGAGAAACCCTTCTTCATCCATCGCATCTGACATCTTCTCTGCAAGCCGTGGTGTGATAGCTCTCTCTAGAAGTCGAGTTCAAGCCTTCGATAGTTTGAGGTATGCTCTTTCCTCCTCCATCTACGCTCTTTTCTTCTTCTTCTCTCTTCCTCCTTCTTCGTCGTCCCTCTGTGATTTTCCTCCTCTTTCCTCTTCCTACTTCTTCTTCATCGCTGTGCTACTTCATCGCTTTTCGCTTTTTCTCATTTCGCTCCTCTTCTTCATCACATGTAGCCTCTGATGTGGAAGATTTCATTCTTCTGTTAATGGGTTTTTAAACCGTAAAGATTGTAATGTTTTTCTTTTGTTTTTTTTTTTATGGGACATTTACTGTTTCCCTTTACTTAGACCTTATCCGAACATGCTTCCATGGAAAAGAAATAATAAATTAATTTCAGGGATTTGGTAAGGAATATAGTTTAAATAATAATAATAATAGTGCACAATCTATAGTAATAATGCATAATGAAAAATAAGTTTAGCGAGTCACTTTAGTTTTAATAAAATGTTAATTTATTGAATACAATATTTTATCAAATTAAGTTAGATTTTTTTTACTATATTGACCCTAGAAATAAGTTTTAATTCAACAATATTTATATATTTTATTTAAATAAATAGAACTGATAGTTGACTAGAACTCCATTGCAACCTTTAATATTATTAAACTAAATCAGTTATTTTAAATCAGTAAATCAATAACTAAATCAATAAATGGGTTGGAAAAAAAAATCTTATTATTCTATGTCATTTTATATGTAATTGTAGTATAAATAATAATTATAGCAAAAAAAGTAAAAAATGTTAAAACTCTTACGATTATACGATTTATGATTTACAATTAATGAGTCACACCCCTAGACCGATTCACGATATGATTCGAGTTTGACAATATTGCTTTATCTAATCACACCATATATGCTCAAATGCCATGCCACCTCTCAAAAAGAAAACAAATAGCGCATTAAAAGAGTAAAGAAAAAAGATCAATATAAATAATTAATATGCTTGGCACCTCTCTTGACTCTTGGTATCAAAGCATTTCTTCAACTTCAATGACACCTTAAAAAAAGTTCAAAAGTAATATCAGATTTCAAAAACACGAGCAAAAATAAATAAATACTAAATAGCTTGAAATAAGTGTCATTACCTGATTCAACCACCTCAATATCATTTTCATGATCATAAACTTCAGCCTCTCCCTCCACGATATCATCACTTATGGCATCTCTTAACTAATCTTGTGTGCAAATTAATGCGTGTACGACACCAGGACTTAATGAACTCTGATATTGGTTGATGACTCTACTTCCAATACTGAATGTCAACTTTGAAGCAACAATTGATATTGGAATTGCTAAGATATCCCGAGCCATCATAGAAAATACATGAAATTTGGAGCCATTGACTTTTCACCAGTTCAAAATGTTGAAATTAGAATCATCTGGACAATTTTCTTCATCAAAATATTGCTCAAGCTCCGTCCTGACGTCTACATTTTTCTTTCCAGCACTCATCCTAAAAAATGCTTTCTGGAGTAGTGCTTTCTTAGAACTAGTTGAAGAAGTGCCAGCCATCATCTTTGATATATCATCATCCAAAGGGACTAATTGCTTTTGCATCAGAGGAGAAAAAGAAGCATACTCATTGTTAAGTGCAACCATCACTTTTTGAATTGCTTCAATATGTTCATTAACATTAGCCTTTGAATAACCCGTGAGGGTTGGCTTGACGGTTAAGAATCTCAATAAGTTGTGGGAGGTTCTGGATTCAAGTCTTACTCTCAACATATAAGTGCCACTCCCTTTAGTTTTACTCGGTGTGTGTGGATAGGGAGGTTTGCACATGCCCTAAGGACTTAGGTGTTCTAAGAGGCTTGGATACCTTGGACTAAAATAAAGAAACATTAGACTTTGAATAAAGTTGATGATACATAAATGCTACATAGCTCAGTTTGTAACGTGGATTTAATACCACAAAACTAGCAAACAATACATTGCATTTCTTTCAATAGTTATCAATTTTTTCTTGTATCGTCTTAGCCACTGAAGAAATGCACTCATGCATCAACATCTCGAGCAAATGAAAGTAAAGATTTTAAGTGGTATATTTTACCCCTGAAAAAACCTTTGTAGCCTCATAAAAAACACTAAAAACAGTGCAAATTGTTGGGTTTCGCTGAAAAAGCCTAAGTTGGGCCCAACAGGCCCAAGTCTATCGTGTAAGCCCAGTATATATAAGGGTAATATTTTCTCTCTAGGGTTAGTTGATGTATAATGGCTCAGGTCAACGAAATGGTTATGGGAGTAAGATGATATATGAATCGTATGATTTTACGATTTTCGATTCACGATTCACACCCCTAGATCAATTTCAATATTGAGTTTGATAACATTGGGTAAAATTGGAGAATGCCATACACTTAGAGCATTGGGAATATTTGTAAAATTCCAAGCTCATAAGGTGCGTGATAATATGTTTGAGTAAATGTTGCCTTGTGCACATTCCAATGCATAGTGGGGTAAGGTTATGGTTTGACCTTATGCTTATGTGTGATTGATGTGAATATATTGTATCAGATACATATTATGAGTTTCCCAAGTTCCCTGTGATTAGATGTTTACTATAATTGAGAATTCATAGATTTGTGATGTGTTGAAGTATGATAGAATGTATGATAAATCAAGATTGCCCAAGATGTGTAATATAGGGCCTTAATAACTTTCCATACTTGTGTATGGTTATGAGTAATGTATGTATCAAATGAATTCTCATGATTGTGATTGGAATTCTTAGATGGGTAACTCATATAATAAGCATGACGAATGTGTTTTAATGCCATGCTTGGATTTTGTGATGTGTACATCACTAGGTGAGTACCTATGTTGATAATGGTTGTGGTGGATCGACCTAACCATGTGTAGAACGAATTTCCATGATTTGAAGACGAACTTGATAAAGGGTTAGATTAAGTGATATGGGTGAGTTAAGGTCAAGTATCTTAGAACCCAAGGGGGTTAACTTGTGCTACAATGGGGATGGGCTAGCATGATTGAAAATGCATGGAATGCAATGTAAATGCTAAGAAAACCTTATTTGATTTCCCCAAAGTAAAAGTATGACCACTCCCCAATGTCAACGTAAATGTGAAAATGATGAACTCGGTTTGGGTTGATGGTTTACACACTTCTCTCCAATCCAATTTAGGTTGTCCTTTTTTCTTTTCACTTTCCCTCCTACCATTTATTGTCTTTCTTAAGAAAGCAATTATATCTCATTCTCTCTCCTTTCCCAGAAAACAACCCATTCTTTTTCTTCTTTCCAACTCTCTCTCTCTCTCACGCTAAACCTCAATGTACCCCCCCAAAAAAGAAAAACCTCTTTTAACTCCAATGATTTTTAGCATCCTCCCTTATTTCCCATGTTGGGATTTTCCTTTGCATGTCTGGCTCAACTTTTGGGTCCAAGGGTTGGGCTCAACCAAATACATCGAAAACATGTCCTTTTTTTTTTTTTATGTTTTTGATCTCGGGCTTTCCCTTAGATACTTGAACGTGGGCTCGACAAAGTTTAGGACTAAGTTGAACTTAGCCAATTCCCATCCCTATAAGAAAACATTATGTTCTTATGCTCATCTTGATCTAATTGGATCACATTGATCAACATAGCATTATTTCTAATACAATCATTTGGTGTTTTTAGTTTGCTTACTTTAATTTAATTTCTAATTTTGATTTATTTATACTTGACCAATTAAATTGCATCTCTGTATGCTTAAATGTGGTTGTATATAATTGTTCTTGGCATGCGTACATACTACTGCCAAACCTTCGATAGGCCTTTTAGACCAGTGTTACATCTGTTCTTAGAAGAAAATTTTCTTTTGTTTTGTGATAATGTTGGAACTATGCCTAAATTTCTTAGTTTGTTCTTGAAGTATTGTGCTGGGAGCATCATCATTGCTATTGGTATTCTCCTATCCACTCATGAAAAGGCTGACTTTCTGGGTATGACTACACTAACATCATATGCATTATTTATTTTATTCAGATTTTAAGTTGATGGATATTCGTGGCTATGTGCGATTGCAGCCTCAAGCATATTTAGGTTTAACCTTTAATTGGGGAGCTTTGTTAGGCTGGAGTGCAGTTAAAGGCAGCTTGGATCCTGCTATTGTGTTTCCATTGTATTTTTCTGGTGTATGCTGGACACTTGTGTATGATACGATTTATGCTCATCAGGTTTCCATTTATTGACCAAGCCTAACTTTCTTAAATTATGGTTTTTGTTCTGTCTCATGTCGTTTGTGAAGTGGACATCTATTTGCTGTCTAAAAGGCATTAGTTGTCACATGTTTCAGGATAAGGAAGATGATTTGAAGATGGGGATTAAATCCACAGCTTTGAGGTTTGGGGATTTGACAAAGAATTGGATTTCTGGATTTGGAGTTATATGTATGAGTAGCCTTGCATTCAGTGGGTTTAAGGCAGAACTTGGTACGTTTATCATCCTTTGCTAAACATTTTTTTGGTTGATTTTTCTAGGAAAATGAGATTTTTCTCGTTTGTTTTCACAAGTTCCTAGGAATTTGAATTCTCAGGCCCAATTTTCTAGGAATATAATTCAAAAATTTCCCCTTGAAAACCATTGTAAGAACTGCATTTTTTGGGGGAAATTTACAAAGCATAGACTTTGTATCCAACCAATTTTAAGCACCTTGAACTTATTCATACCTAATTAACAGCCCCCCTCCTTGGGCAAAATTAAATAAATAAAGAAAAACCTACCACCACCCTCATACTTAAATGGGTGGATCCAACTCAACCCATTTATTACATGAGTTACCCAACACAGCTATGCTTAAATTGGTTGACCCAGTTGATTCATTTATAATATAGTTGATCCAATTTATTCATACTTTTTTGGTAGAAAAAGATTTTTTATTTAGGGATTAGAAGGCGGTACAGTCAACTTGATTCCAAACATACAAAACAGGCCCTTGAGGCCACTCAGAAATATCCACATGAAAAACACAAGGGACTACCTAGAAAGCAAAAGCTTTGAACCAGTACCAACTTTTCTACCCATGACCATATTTTCATTCCAAAACCATTCCTAAGACAAAACATCTCCAAAACTTCCCTAAGCATGTCACGCCCCGACCCAACGGGCACGTGAGAAACAAGAATATATATTTTCGTTTTTGCCCTAAAGCATGCATAACTCATAGTCCAAACACGTGACACCTACATGTGTAAGAAGATCCCTGTGGATCCTAGGACTTATTGGACCCTTGAGTTGATCGAACTGAATCATCAGCTGCCTACAAACTCCATTAGAGATCAGATCTTGCGTAGTTCTAATTTCACTTATTTCATAGTACTAACACAATGCTATTCATGATGCCACATCAGGACATTTTAGTGTCCATTTGTTGGCCTCATCAATAAAATAGGTCTCACTCATCACGGGTCTAGTCAATCACAGGTCGATACCAACGATGGAAACACCGTCAACTTTGGAGTCTATACACGAACATAAGTACTACATCCCTCCTTGGGGACAATACTCTAAATATGGGTCCAATCACCTATTGAATCAATGCCCTCCGTGAGAATATCCTATCCACAGTAATAATATACATCTGTGGTCACAATGCCCTCTATGAGGATAACCATCCATGGGAATACCCTCCATGGGAATAATATCTATCCATGGAACCATCAAGTCCACCATGAGACTAATACGTCTACCATGGGACCAACATGTCTATCACGGGGCCAATATGCCTATCATATAACCAATATCTGGGCATGAATCCAATATGTCTACCATGGGAACAACATCCATGTGACTAATCATTCATCCTGGGTAACACTCGATCACTGAGTATCATCTATCGATGGGTATAAATCATCCATGAATATAATCCCTCAATGGGTATAATCCATCCATGGGCATAACTCATCCAGGGAACACATCATTTACCATGAGATCTTCTATCCATATGAACAACACTCACATGAATCACTACGTGACTGTGGCAACAATATCAAATCATAAACATACCACAACCTAACAGATTTAAGGTGATCCAACTTGAACCAACATGTCGAATCTTGGAATAGTACTGAATCAGTGATAGCTCCCTCTATCGGAGGTGAGATGCAATTTGATATAACTCATAGAGGCAGGAAAAATTATCACCATCTGAATACAAAGCTTTAATGGTGTCCCATACATCTTTGGTTGTGGGTAGTGTATATACAGTAACACAAACATGATCCTCCATGGAGGTGAAGGAGCCAGGATTGCACCTAAGGAATTGTTGGCTTTCCATGTGAGATAAAAGGAGTCCGTCTTGGTTGGTTTGGGAGTAGTGCTATTGATATAATCAAACAACTGTTCGCCGTTATAAAACATTTTCACTGAATGAGACCATTGGAAGTAGTTTGTCTCATTCAGTAAGATGGTGGTGATCTTCCCAATATGTGTGGGTCCAAAGGAAGCCATATCAGGGAGGGAAGCAGCAGAAGAGCTCGTAGAAGACACATTTTCAGGTAGATCTGAAGAGGAGGCCATGATCCGAAAGCAGAACTAGTCAGACGCAAGCATAGGAGATCACATAAGCAGCAATAGGGCCGATGGAGAAAGTAGGGCAGTGGCGACCAGATGGGCCAAGTTCCAGAGGCAGCAAGGAGGTCCTCTCAGATGGAAAACAACTAAAAAAAAAAAAGGAGAGACACAATTGTCCAAGACGAAAAAAACTGCTTTGAAGTAGGGGCCACCGACGATAATAGGTGATGAAGTTCAGTCCGATAAGATCAGAAGGGAGGGGCGAACACAACTCTATTGAATCCAGGCAAAACGAAGCATAAAGCTAGCAGATTTGCCTAAAAACAGAGAAGGCAGCAAGGCAACAACGTCACAGGCAGGAAGGGTTGGAGGGCAGACGATTGTGAACAGAGGCAGGGGCAACTACAAGAGTGTAAGGTCGAACCCCAACAGAGACTCAAGCCAGCAGATCGAAGCAGAAAACCGAGAACTGGATTTCCAAATTCGTTAGAATCGCTGGAGGAAGGAGGCTGCAGAAACGAGCGAGAACAGCTGCAAAACGTAGATCCAAGCTGATGGAAGGAGAGCTTTCTCAAAGACTGCAGGGGAGATAGGGTCCCGCCGACAGATGTGTCGTCAGAGTAAATCGACGGCAGAGAGGAAAGAGGATCCTCTAAGGGGTACAACGGATCCAAAAAAAAACTTTAGAAATCTTTCTGGCGCGATACTATGTTGAATAAGATGATAAAAATAGAAAATAAGGGGAAGAAAAGAAGAGATGGAGAAAAATTCTTCTCTTTCTGTATTGTAATCGATATATCTAAGCTTTAGCTTTTTACATGTATAAATAATACATAAAAGATCCAATCATGTTAATCATGTTGACAGAAAAGGAAAAGAATGAACTAACGGATAATTACAAACTGTTAGACAACTAATCGAAGTTGACTATTTAATATACATTGAACTTGGACACAACACATAAGAATGGTACTCGCAACGGGTCGGGTCCCACAACAGATAGTGGCACATTTGTTAGTTTCTTGGAGAAACAAATTCTAATGGAAGATTTTTGTTGGGAAAGTTTCTTGGTAAGAATCTATTTGTATATAAACGTTTTTTTGCCATATTACTTACATGAGGAAAGAGTTCAAAAACGGGTTCGGTACATGTTCCATCAACTCGTCTATGACTGATTGGCTTGGGTAATGAATGGGTAGGGATGGCTTGGGTCAATTTACTTAATAAATGGGTTGAGATTGGATGGGCCATGTTAAATAAACTCTTTTAAGCTTGGTTGGGTACTGAGTTTGGACCGGCCCATTTAAATAAATGAATTAGCTTTCTTATGGGTCAAATAAGCATACTTAAAATCCTTAAAGTTGGGTCAATCCATTTGATTAATGGATTAGGTTGGGTTAGTGAACCTTTATAATAAACAGGTTGACTGGATCAAACCACTGAAGCTTGGTCAAGTAATCAAGTTGTGTTAATTCATTTAATAAATGACATTTATTTATGTTAGTTTGAGTTGATTTTTCTGCTTGGGCCAATTTCCTTTGTTGCAATTGTGAGGGTCAAAAGTTTGATCAAATGGGAATCTATCCATGGAACAATTTACCAAATCCAATTATGATACCACACCTAGGATAGTTGGGATAATTGATGTTGATGGTGATGATTAGTACGAGTCAAGTTGGATCAACCACTTAAGAAATGGGTTCAGCTGGATAAACCCATTTAATTTTGCTCAAGTACTCGTGTTGGGTCAGCCAGTTTGATAAAGTTCGATCACGTATGGGTGAGATTAACTTATTTGTGATTTTAGGGTTGGGATTGAAGAATTTTAATAATAAAAGAAAGGAAAATAAGAAGATATGGAGAATAATTATTCTCTGAATTGTATTGATATATTTTCCTCTTAGAGGATACAATGTTTGTATAGAGGAGAGAGATACAATTACGGAACCAAAGAAGGAAATGACCTAGGTGTCTAATCAATTACAATCGGTTACAAATCTATTGTGTTGACTTTCAATGTACAATGTATCTAGACATATATGTGGGTCCCAATCTAGACGTATGGGTCCCACAACACTCTCCATCAAGCTGGTTCGAAGATGTCGAGTAGACCCAGCTTGCTCACGACTGAATCGAGCTGAGTGCGGGGAACAAATTTTGTGAAAATATCTGTCTGCTGATCCTTAGACTGCAGATGATGAGTAAAAAGTTGTCCCTTCTGAGATATGCTGTTGAAGAACGAGAAAATCAACCTCAATGTGCTTAGTCCGCTCATGAAAAATTGGATTGAAGGCAATGTGAATGGTTACCTGGTTGTCACAAAACATGATGAGTGGATTAGCAAAAGAGCAAAACCCAATTCAGTAAGGAATTGGCGAAATCACAGTAATTCAGAAGCAATATTAGCCATAGCACAATATTCAGCCTTAGCACTGGAACGAGCGACAACGGACTGTTTCTTGCTTCGCCATGCAACTGAATGGGAGCCCAAGATAACACAATAGCCAGAAGTGGAGCGGACGATCATCTGGAGAGCCGGTCCAATCAACATTAGAATAACTGTTAATCGAGCAAGTAGGTTGGTGTGCATAAAACAAGCCGCGACCGGGATGAGCCTTAATATATCAAAGGATTCGGAACTATAGCATGAAGGTGAGTGTCTCGTGGTTCATGCATGAACTGACTCATGACACCAACATAAGATAAGTCTGGTCTCGTGATGGTCAGATAGATGAGCTTGCCGACAAGTTTCTAATAGAAAATAGGTGTATCAAGAAGAGTGCCATCAGAAGCAGATAACTTAGTGTCCACATCCAACGGGATATCTGCAGGTTTGCAAGCTAGAATAGCCAGCTTCCTCGAGGAGATCCAGGCATACTTGCGCTGAGAGAGATAAAGGCCATGAGAGGACCAAGCAACTTCAATTCCAAGAAAGTACCTTAGGGTAAAGGAGACAACATTGGAAACCTCAGAGGAGTGAAGGCGTTCCAGTCGTTGCAGTATGAAATTAAGGTCCTATTGAGTCACAGGGGCGTTATCACAAGCCACATCAGAGGAAGGAGGAGCAATAGGGGCAACAGAGAGATTGACTTGCTTAGGTCGCCCATGTAGCTTGTAGCAGGAATCAATGGTGTGGTTATTCATCTTGCAATAGGTGCAGAACCGAGTCCCCTTCTTCCTTGAGCCTCTGGTGTCTTTGTGAGGATCAAAAGAAGGTCCTTGCCATGGGAAGCTGGAGGCCCATGATTCGGAGGAAGGAGCAGATGGATGGGTGGTGACCAGGGTAGAGCGTTCAGCTGACATAAGAGCCGTAACAAAACGACGCCGATCATCACGAAGTAAGGCAGAATAGACATCATCTATAGAAGGGAGAGATCGTTGCCCAAGAAGATGGCCCCTGTAGGCTCAAACTTAGAGTCAAGGCCAGCTAAGAACGCAAAGATCCGTTGTTGTTGAACATACTTGTGAAATTTTAGAGTATCTTCAGGATCTTTAAATGTAAGTTATTGAAGCTGATCCAACTCCAACAAACAGGACTGCATAGCTGAATAGTACTGGATGAGGGACAACTCCCCCTGTCGGAGAGTGGCAGCGGTCTAAGATAATTCATATATACGGGCAAAGTTATCTCCATTAGAGTACAAAGTCTTCACTAGGGTCTCAGATAGCTTTAGCGGTTGGAATTGTATAAACGAGACGCCGTACATGAGCTTCCATAGAGTGAATAAGCCAAGCTTGGACCAGGGAGTTGTTGGCTGTCCAGGTGGACAATGTAGCATCAGTCTTAGCCAGTTGAGGGGTAGTACCATCGATATATGAAGAAAGTTGCAGTGAAGTGAGGAACATCATCGTCGAATGGGACCATTCAAAGTAATTGGTCTCATTAGTAACACCGTCGTTATTCGTTCGATCTGTGGAGAGCCAGAAGTGGCCATATCTGGAGTAGATGTAGAAGATGATGTTATGAGGTTGAGGCTGTATCCAAAAAGACTATAGAGCATAGAAATGGTCCCAAGGAGAAGACTCCGCAGCAAATTTGAGAAGAAGAGGTTGTCGTGGGTCCCACACAGCAGAATCAAAGGTAAAAATCTGTATAGATACAATGTAGACGCAGTGGCGACAGTGGACGAGAAGAAACCAGATGTGAACTGGCCTATTGTTCAGATCCTGTAGAAAATGACCCAAAACTGGGTACCTAGATGTGTTTAGCAACAAGAAGAAAGCCCAAAAGTGGGGCCCACCTGTGGATGCATGGTGGGAAGCCAAGTGCGATTCAAGCACAGGGTAGGGGCGATAGTAGGAGGCTTGATTGGAAGCCTAAAACCTGCAATAGCACAGAGATCGAAGCAGACACACCCAAAAAACTAGGTTCCGGACGTCCTTGGCAGCGGAAAGAGAGATGGAGAAAGGAGGGCCCACAGTTACCTGAAATAGTGGGTCCACTTGGGGCAGAGATAGAGGGGCCACAGGCGATCACAGCGGTGCGGAATCCAATGAGCAGAGGAGAAGGATCCACGAAGATTGAAGGGAAACATCCTAGTGTGCTGCAATGAAGGAGCAACAGATCTGCCCTGGAAGAAAGGGGCAGAAGGTATAGCTTGAGCCTCAAAAGCAGAAAGCCCACCCAATAGGTTGAAAAAGCTGTCAAAAACGACAAGGGAGATGGGTTCCCGCTGGCAGAAAACTCATCGGAAAAGAAGATCTTCCCCGAAAAGAGATTTGGTGCAGAAAGGGATGTTAGATCTGTTGAGGAAGAAATGGAGCATAAGTCACAACTCGAGCCTCTCGATCAAAAATCCAACCCGATAGATGGAAAGGGCTAGCAAAACCGGCAAGGGTAGGTGTGTCCCCTGCCGGCAGATCCTACGCCGAAAAAATAACGCCTAGAAAAGAGAATATTGTAGATCAGAATCCTTCCCTGGATGATACCATGAAGAATTTTAATAATAAAAGAAGGAAAATAAGAAGCTATGGAGAATAATTATTCTTTGAATTGTATTGATATATTTTCCTCTTAGAGGATACAATGTTTATATAGAGAAGAGAGATACAATTTCGGAACCAAAAAAGGAAATACACCTAAGTGTCTAATCAATTACAATCAGTTACAAATCTACTGTGTTGACTTTCAATGTACACTGTATCTAGACATATATGTGGGTCCCACTCTGGACGTATGAGTCCCACAACAGGGCCAACCGTTTAATAAATGGTTGGATTGGGTCACAACCTATTTAACAAATGAGTTGAAGTTTGGTGCAAGTTAGTGGGGTTCGGTTAACCTTTATCGTGTCATGATATTTAATAAATGAATTAAGTCAAGCATGAGTGGAATTGAACCATTCAAGATTGGTCAGGTGCGGTCAACCTGTTTAATGGATAGGTTGCACCGAATTAGGTCAACTTGTTTGATAAGTTAGGGGTGTGATGTAGTCCGTGGTGCAAATGATGAGCACCATAAAACCATAATGGAGGAAATTTTAAGATCTAGACTACAAAAAATCTAAATCTATGCAAAATTGTATGATGACTTGAAATGGAGTAGATCCAAAATTCAATCACTTAATGAGTAAATGGGTTGGGAGATCTTATGAAAGTCTTTTGTCTAAGAAGATTGGAATTTTATTGAAGTTTGATATGGAAAAAGCTTATGATCATGTGGATTGGTGGTTTGTGGATTACCTATTTCGGAGAATGGGTTTTGTTCCTAATGGTGGAACTGATGAAGGCTTGCGTGGAGGATTCTACCTTCTTTATTCCATTGAAAGGCTCGCCAATTGAACCAATTAAAGCATCTACAGGTTTATATGGTTTGGAGGAGGAATTTGTGGCCAATTGATGTGCAAGTGTCAATTTACATGCAAGATTTGGAACTTTTAAGTTTGTTTGGTTGTGAATGGGTGTTCAGTGGTAGTATTGTAGGATGGAGGAGTGGGGGTGGTGACTTTTTCAAAGGGAAACAGGAAGTGGCATGGAGCCTTATTTCGGTTGTGGCATTTTGGTCAATTTGGAAGGAAAGAAACTAGAGGATTTTCAAGGAGAATGTGGTGGAGGTGAGGGACGTTGTGGAGGATGTTAGGTGGAGATTGGTTTATTGGCTAACATAGTGTAAGGAGTTCGAGGGTATTCTATTTTTTATTTATTTTTATTTTTTTGAATTCTTGGTATGGGTGCATGTTGGGTAGGAAGGGGTTGTAACGGGTAAGAGTAATTACAAAGGTATGGTTCAAACCAGTGTTTCTTTAAAATGTTGATGATGTGACTAGGCCTAGGACCGACAAGTATAGGAGGTGTTCATAATTTCATAATTATGGGAGGGAACAGTGTTTCAAAAATAGGCTCGACCCGCGGTTCAACCACAACTGGCTCAATCAGGAGCTGATTTTATTAAAAATCCTTGCAACACAAAAAACTGCAAAAAAACCAGTCAAACTCGCAGTTTGATCGATTTTTTAAAAAACCAACAAACCATGTCCTGTCATTTTTTTAAAATTAAAAAAATAATTTCAAAACATTCAAAAGGACTTTCCTTTAAATTTTTAATTTTATATCATATGGTCCAATGGGCCATATTATCCCAGCCCCGAAAGGCCAGCCCATCTATCCCAGCCCGAAAGGGCCAAAATGGTGGGTATTGTGATTCTTCGCTCCTCACCTTCACCCTTTTATAGAGATCACCTTTGTGATGCCTTTCACAAGTTTCCGATGTGGGATTAGTACACAACGAGAATAACATGTACTGTGTAATGTTCATTGTATTGTGAATTTGTGATTGTTTAGGGTATTGTGCAATGTGTGTGTAATGTTCACTGTATTGTTTCATCACATGTAGGCGCAGCCACGTAGCCAACCAACCTTTTTTCAAGTTAATTATTATTATCTAATTTAAATTCTAAAATGTCTGGAGAAGATGCAGTAATTAGAAAATATAAATCTAGACCTTCTAAACTTATTTCTAATGTATTTTTTAAATAAAAAAATTAATTAAGATGATAAAAATTCTAAACTCAAAAAATATTTATTTTAATTAGTAAAAGATCCACTATTTTTTTTTTTTTTGAAATGGTTCATATATTAATAAAGAAGCACCAGAGGTGCAAGTACAATATATAGAATATAAAAACTAGCAGCAAAGATAACTGGAAAAGAAACCAAAACAATGATTCCTCAGGCAAGATCAACACATTCTTTGTATGCGCAGTAAAATATCTGACATTGAGATGTTACAGAACACCTGCAACGAAACAGCCCAAGAAGCATACTTCGCAAGAGCGCGCCGCCCAACCAGCCGCACTGGACTCACTCGAATATCTGAAAAGCCTATTGTTCCTTTCCCACCACAGGCTCCAAAGAGTGGCAAAAAAGGTAAGTGTCCACAACTGAGGTGCATTTCAGCTGAGACAGAGGCAATATCTCAAGAAAAGGACAATTCTGCAATCGATGATGGCGTAACCCAAGAAACTCCAAACTGTGCAAGCACCAAGTGCCAAACTGATGAAGAAAAGGGACAGTGTAGAAGAAGATGATTCGACTCTTAGATTGCATGCAAGCATAGAGGACAAGCACTGACCAGAATGCGACCTCGTCGTCGGAGATTATCCTTGAGTCAATATTTTCCCCAAAGCAATGGTCCAAATAAAGCTAACTGGCCTCAGGGGAGCATTGTAAGACCAAATTTTTGGGTTGACAGAAGCGGTACCGTGAATTGACGACGACCAAGAGTAAAAAGACTTAACAGAAAATATTTCACTCTTATCCGGCCACCAAACTATGCTGTCCTCCGCATTGGTGTTGATTCTGGAAGATGATAAGGATAGTAGGAGTTCAGAAAAGGCTTCAGTCTCTGAGTCAGATAGGTTACGGTGAAGAGGGATATCCCAAACAACTTGGTTACCTGTCAAAGAGTAGAAGTGTGATATTGTCCCCGTAGGATTAATGGAGAGACGAAAGAGAGATGGGAATTGAGAAGCCAACGGGGAACTATCGCAACAAGCATTACTCCAAAACTTTATTCTATCACCACGGCCAGCCTTGAACCTTGACCCACCTTTGAATTTGTCAACACATGCACTAAATTAAGTGGGTCCATTGCCTTAACTCTCTAGTGTTTGTCGAGTCAACGATGAAACTGAATATTTTTCCTGAATGATAACTTAAAAACATTTTTATTATTCTGACATTGTCTATTTTTATATATTTTTTTTATTTTTAGATATCGGCATAAAAAGGTAGATCAAATTATTTAAACTCATTAAGTTTAAATATTTAATCAGAAATTATCTTTTTTTATTTTTAATCATTTTTATAATTCTCTCTAATTTTTAAATAATAACATGATGAGGATGGATGAAATCATTCACACTCATAATCTAACTCTAAAATCTCTTTTCCTATTTTTACTAATTATCTGTACAAATTTCTAACAAGAATAATTTTTGTGAAAATATTACCTTGGTTAATTATTTACTATTAAATTGATGGCACGAGTTTGGCCGAGTTTGTCTACAGTTCAACCCGGTTGAACCTTATTTAACCTAACCTTCTCCTAAGACGGTTCAGTAGACGGGCCGGTTTTTACTTTTTTTTTTTATTCTTAAAACCAATGGGGACTAAGGATTCAAATAAGGCAGAATCTTTAGGTATCAGAAGGGCTTCTTTCCTTTTGCAAATGTATAAATTGGGTAACTTGATTTTGAAGGGACTCTATGAATGCTTGTAGTATAATAATACAGAAATAAGAAAAAGAAGAAGAAATGAGAGAATGGAGAAGAATTCTTCTTTGATTGTATTGTATATTGTGTTTGAGAAAGGGTTATCAATATAAATAGATTACATAGAGCCATCAGGGTGGCTAAATAAGGAATAAATCATTACATCAATCACTAATCTATTTACAACTAATATGTTGACTTTTCAAACTAAGGACATTCATGTCAACTCTATCCAGAAGCCTGCAACACCTAATGTGACTTGAAGTGGGTCCCACAACACTCCTCCTCAAGCTAGTGCGAAGATATCGTGTAAGCCCAGCTTGCATACAACATGATCAAGTTGAGTACGAGACACGGCCTTGGTAAGCATATCTACAAGTTGGCCTTTGGATTTGAGATAAGGAGTGAAGATGTGACCTTCAGAAATGTGTTGTCGAAAGAAGTGACAATCGATTTCAATATGCTTTGTCTGTTCATGAAAGACATGGTTTGAGGCTATGTTCATGGCACTAATTGTCTAAAACATGATTAACGGATTGGCAGGGGCAAGGCCTAGCTCAGAGAGGGGAACTGCCAAAGCTAAAGTAACTCAAACACAGTATTGGCCATGGCACGATATTTTTCTTCAGCACTAGACTGAGCAACAACGTACTGCTTTTTGCTTTGCCATGAAACTAAGTGGGATCCAAAGAATACACAATATCCAAAGGTATAGTTGCGGTCATCAGGAGCCCCGACCCAATCAACATCTGAATAACCATGAACTGGTAAGTGAGATTGTCGTTCATAGAACAACCTTCGTCCAGGATGAGCTTTAAGATACTGGAGAATGCGAAAGATAGCATGAAGACGAGGGTCTTGCATGAATGGACTGACCACACCAACAACATATGATAAATCTGGTCGAGTGATATTTAGATAAATTAGTTTCTCGACTAATCACTGATAGAAGGCAGGATTATTTGAAATGGTCTCATCTGAAGCAGATAGCTTGGTGTTAACATCTAATGAAGTGTTAGCGTGCTTAGATCCAGAATACCCTGCATCATGTAATAGATCAAGAGCAAAATTTCGTTGAGAAAGAGAAAGTCCTGTGGTGGAACGAGCTACCTTGATCTCAAGAAAGTAACAAAGGGGCCCCAGATGTTTAATATCAAAGGTGCGTTGTAGATAGGCTTTGAACACAGAGATGGCGGTATCATTATTGCCAGTAAGGACAAAATCATCAACATATACCACAAGAAATATCACCACTGAGTTGACACTATAGGGAAACACAAAATGATCTGTCTGACACCGAGAAAAACCATACGGCAACAAAGCACTGTTGAATTTATCAAACCAGGCCCGTGGAGATTTCTTGAGACCATAGATAGCCTTCTTGAGTCTGCATACATAATGTTTCTCCCCCTATCTGACAAACCCAGGAGGGGGAAACATGTACGCTTCTTCCTGTAAATCACCATGTAAAAAGACATTCTTCACATCTAATTGATAGAGGGGCCAGTCATGAGTGGTAGCAATAGAAATCAATACTCAAACAGAGGTAGTCTTGGCGACAGGAGAGAAGGTTTCCCGATAATTAACCCCATATGTCTGTGTAATGCCCGTGGCAACCATCTGAGCCTTATATCTAGCATTGGATCCGTCAGGATTATGTTTCAAAGCAAAGACCCATTTGCACCCAATTGGAGTCTTTCCTGGAGGAAATGGAACCATCTCCCAGGTTTTATTCTTCTCAAGAGCTGCCAATTCCTCTTCCATTGCGGCTTTCTAGGAGGGATCACGAAGAGCAGTGTCAATCCTCTTTGGAATCTTAAGTTGTCCAACGTTGTAAAAAACTGCAATAGGAAGGAGAAACAACATGATAGGACACAAAACATTCAATGAGATTGATCAGTACAAGCACGCTTACCCTTCCGAAGAGCAATGGGAACATCAGGGTCAGTGGTGGGTTGATCTGGTCCACTGGCAGATGATTGTGGGGGGGTCAGCTGTAGTGGAAGGCGTGGGTTGCCTGCAGTGATACACCAAAAGGGGCTTGACCGGACTCGAAGGACTAATATTTGTAGGGAGAAGAGGAAGAACATGAGAAGAAGGAGATGAATTTGAACAAAAGTAAGAGACTTTTTCAAAGAAGGTGACATCCATGGATACCTATATCTTACCAGTGATACGATCAAGACATTTATAGCCTTTATGGAAGGGAGAGTATCCCAAAACGACACATCTCATGGCCCGGGGAGACAGTTTATCACCAGAAGGGACTGGTTTGTTTAAGGATATAAGGTCATGAGGGGATTTGTTCTATAGCACTCGAGATGGCATGCGGTTAACAAGGTAGCAGGATGTTAAAACAAATTTCGGCCAATATGACTTTGAGAAGACATGCATGGTAAAAAGAAGGGAACATGTGACCACGAGAAGGTGACGATTTTCTGTTCAGCTACACCGTTTTGTTAAAGTGTAGATGGACAAGAAAGTTGAGACTCTATACCATGGTCTTGTAAAAATTGGAGAAAGGAGTGTGACAAATATTCTTCCCCATCATCACTACGCAAAGTTTGTATTTTACAGGAAAATTGGTTTTGAACCCAGTGATAAAAGGTGCGAAAGTGATTACAGACCTCCGACTTGTGTTTCATCATATATATCCAAGTCATTCGAGAATAGTCATCAGTGAAGGTGACAAAATAATGAATACCAGTGTGAGAAATAGACAGAGATTGCCAGACATCAGAGTGGATAAAAGAAAATAAGGTAGAGGTAGGTTTATGAGGAGAGGATGGAAATGCCGATCTACTGTGTTTGCCGTATTGGCAATGTTCACAAGGAAATTTAGAGAAAGACAAAGATAGAATAAGTTGCTTCAAAATAGAATCAGAGGGATGCCCTAGGCGACAATGCCAAAACCACACATCGTCCAGGAAGGATGTCACACAAGCTTCAAATGATGTGGCAGTACGAGAGTCCAAGAAGTATAAGCCGTCAACTGCACGACCTCACCAATTATCTGCTTTGTGGATAGATCCTGGAAGACACAATGAAAGTTCCCGAGTGCTAGAACAAGATTGTCTCTAAAGGGGGTGAATAGGACAGTCTCAATTTTTGTGGCCTGCACAAATTTCTTGATTAATTAAAATGATATGCAGCGGAATTAATAACTTAATCAAGAAGATGTGTTGTGTGTTAACAAGAGTGTACAAATAATAGTGCAAACACACAAGCAGGCCAAACATCGACAACACCCGATGTATAGTGGTTCGGAGTAAATCCCTCTTACATCCACTGTTGGACTCACCCACGCTTGGGTTATCCCAAATTCACTATGTGGGGAATTACGCCCTCACGAATAGAGTGAGACTTTCACCCAACTCGAATCCTAGTTTTGAAATGTTCGACCTACCCCGAGGCTACTTCCTTATCCCTCTATTTTTTATAGTGGTTCAAGTACATTGCTTTAATCCACTTCACAATGTGATGTTTGAAATAAACACAAGAAGAAGCATTTGTCTTTTATAGCTCACTTGTAGATGTTGTGCTTTTTGAAGAGTTCTCCCAACTTGATGTTCTTGATGATGAAGATGTGCCAATATATGAGCAACCACAAGTTTGGGAAGAGGTTCTAGGATGTATGATTTGCCAATGTAATCCTAGAATAGATTTCTCTCTCTTTCTCAATCTCAATCAAATGGTTGATTGGATTTCAAATGATTCACCAAGGTGAAGTGCTTCGAGAGAGGTTGAGAGAGGTTGGGATCTTTGGGAATGCCTTAGGATTTTCCTATGTGAAGGTTCCAAATAAACTCAACAAAGTTTGGAGTGTAAATAGGCAAAACAGAAAAATTCCCGAACTGAAGTGACGATGGGTCGTGGCTTAAAAATGTGTCGTTGCAATGTGACCGTTGAGAGTTGAGTTCGATTCCAACTGAAACAAAGCAGTCACCCACGATGGGTCATCATTTCACGATTGTATCGTCCTGAGAGCAACCCAAAAAGACAGTGTTTTTCCAACTAGAACATGCCTTTTTTCAGACGGTGGATCGTCATTTCACGATGGATCGTCCCTGTTTCTAACGGTGAGTCGTCATTTCACGATGGATCGTCCTGACAGTTTTCAGCAAAACTGCTCTACTAAAATGCCCATATCTTTTTTTTTTTTTTGGAGGTTCGGAGTTGTCCAGGCGTCGCACCCGACTAGTCCCCCGGGGTGTGTGAAAACCCCTCTATCCACACACACCGGGTAATTCGATGAGACCTTACTCTATACATATTTTCATGGGAAGTGGCCCTTCATTGGGGCTCCCATGGTTTGAACTCAAGACCTCCCTCTAGAGATCATGCTCCCAAACCAACTAGGATAACCTCTTGGGCTCCCGAACTCCGATTTGAGTGTTCTTGGGCTCTATGAAAGGCTCTTTCAAAGCTCTATCCGACCATGGTAGGTTACCAGTTGATTACCACATTTGATTGGTTGAAAGAACCTCACAAGTCATGACATTTTGATAGCCCAAAATTTTCAAGATATGTTCAAGGTGCTCCAAGGCTTTGGTCTATTTTCTCTAGGTTTGGTCTAATTTTACCAATATGAGTTCTAAGCCTAGTCAAAGTCTTCCTAGGTATGTTGGGTCCACCCTAGAGCCATCTATGGCTAATTTACCTTTGATTGATATACACTTAGTGATGCTTTGAATATTGCACTTGATCTTCCAATGCTTTGTTCTTGATTCAATCTTAACCACACTTGAGTCTTGATTCATTGTCTTCATTCTTCCAAGGCAATGTACTTTTTGAGTCACGGAATTGACAAATAGGTAACTCGGTCAAACCGGGGCACTAACACACAATGAGAAGGAAAAAATGTGACTGAGCAATTCAAGGCTTTAGTAAGAGCACTAACAGATAATAATTCCGTGACAGGTTGGGAATATGCAGAACAGAGGATAAGGTCAAAGTAGAAGAAACATGGATTGTTGTAATGCCAGTAACATCAATAAATGACCCATTAGCTAGTTTGACCTGACCATATGAAACTGGAGAGAGGGAAGAGAAGAGATGAGACATACTAGCCACATGGTGGGTGGCCTCAGAATCAATAAGCCAAGAATGGGTGGAGGGATGGTGTGCATGGGGCTTATTACCTGATTGCGAGGAGACAACAGGAGAGACTTTGGTGGATTGAAGTTGGTCCAGTCGTTCCAATAATAAGTGATGTAGGACAACTAATAGGGTGACTCTAAATGCCTAATGTGGTCCTTAAAAATTAAAATGAATAAAAATAATGCACCCTAAAACTAACATGGGCTGAAATTAAAATCTAAATTAATATATGCAATTACTTAATAGAAACTAGTCATAAATAACCATGCAAATATGGAGAATTTAATGTGTGAATGGAAAGAATGGGCTCAAAGTATTAAATGAATCAAATGGACAAGGGGTTAATAACTTAAGTTAGGCACGTGTGGGAGTAAAAAGAAGTTTAAGTCACGTGGGGAACTTAAATAGGGCAACCATGCGAAGGAAAGGAAGTGAGAAAAGGGGACTTACGGTGAAAAGGGGAGGGGCTGCAAGGTAAAGGCTACGGTAGCATGTAGTGGATATCAGGAAGGTGGGGCAAGGCTGGACAGGGAGATTTGGGAAGGGCGACACCACTGGGAGGGGATTTGGAAGTCACGGCAAGGCTGGATGGGCAGATTTGGGTAGAGCTTGGTCTAAGGAAAGATCTGATAGCAAGAGGGGAGGAGAAAGAGAGAAGAAGAGAAGAAGAAAAGTACTTGAAGAAGTATGGCGTCACACCAAACCTCTCGCTCAAGGAATCACTCCCAAAGATTGTCGCACCACTCACAGGTATTTTACGAAAATTTTCTCAAGTTTTTATTCATTCAACTATATCCTCCCAAAAACGGGATTAAATAGGTATTTATAATAATCTCAAAGTAAGAAAATAGTAACACCTAAAATTAGAAACCTCTAAATACACTCAAAATGAAAATAACTCACTGAAAATAGTAAATCCTAATTTCTAATTACAATCAAATCAAAAATAGAAATAAATAATAAAAAGAAACTCTCAATTAAAGGGAAATTTGCTGCTCCGCATCAATAAGTTAATGTCCTTTCTAGTCACTGGGGCATTGTCATGAGTCACATCCAAGGAAGGAGAAATAGGAGATGTAGCAGAGAGATGAGCGTGTTGTGGCCAGCCATGAAGTTGGTAACATGAAGCAATGAAATGGTTGGTCATCTTGCAATGAGTGCAAAAACAAATACCCTTCTTTCGTTGGCCTCTGGTGGCCCACGAGTGTCAGAAGAAGCCATACCAGGAAGAGAAGATGCAGAAGATGAAGCCATGTGTGCCAGACACTGGACTAGAAGTACAACAAGTAGTTCAGAATAAGGAACAGTTCAGGTTGCAGCCTGAAAAAAAAGAAAAAAAGAAAAGAATAATAGTGTTGTGTACAACAACACAGGGAGAACACCGCAGAAGTGGGTCCCACCAAGCACAACTGAAAGCGGAAGCCAGAGAGATGTCGAAGACCGGTGAGAGCAGTACCAACAACAGTTTCTGATAGGAAGATTGCTGCAGAAGTGGGGCCCACTGGTGCCAGAATCGAAATCAACTGGGTGGGATATGAAGGCCAACAAGGGGTGAAACCAAAAAGAATGGATTGAAGACAATCCAAAGGCAAAGCCAGCAAATTAGGCTGAAGAAAACAAAAATAACAGTGTTCTGGCATCCTTGGCAGCAACTGGAAAAAACAGCAAAAAAAGGGGGCCCACCGATAATAGAAGGTGGGACCACCAGGTGTGATGAAGCACAAGCCAGGGCGATTCTAGTTGATTGGATTGCAAACAACAAAGGTTCAAAGGCCAGCAGATCTTAGCACAAAAAATCCCAAAAACAAGGCTCTTGGGCGTCCTAGGCAGTGATGAGAAATCTGCAGAAAGGAGGAGCCCACCGATGATGAAGGGTGGGGCCTCCAAATGTGTTGCAAAGTATAAGAAGGGGCGACAACAGTGGCAGAAATCCTAGAGCAGAAGATGCAATATGCCAGCTGATCCAGAGAAAAACCCAAAAAGTCTATGTCCAGGCATCCAAGGAAGTAGTGCAAAAAAGGGGAAAAGGTGGAGCTACCAATCGAAGAACAAGGGCAGCCTTAGGCATAGGAAGGTGGCCAGGGGCGACTCTTGTGGTGTCGATCCCAGTTGCAACAGGGCAAGATCCATGTGGATCGAAGCAAATAGCCCAAAAAACTGGGTTTCAGTCGTTGCAGGTAGGAGGAAAAAGCACAGCAAAATGAGGTCCTACGATGTCCAAAACCCAGATCCGACAGCACCGATGGAATGACTCTTGAAAAACGACAAGGGTATGGTGGGGTTTCGTCGGCAGATACTTCAACCGAAAAAAATGTACGACCGAGAAGGTGTCCCTGCAAAAGGAAACAACGGCTCATGGAACTCCTTGCAGAACTTGCAACCGGCAAAAGAAGAAATTCGAAAGGCCTCCAAAACAAGGAGGGAGAAGGAAAGTGAGGTCCGCTACAGATGTCCTCAGAGATAGGAGTCGAGGGGAACCCGGAATCCGACAAGGAACAGTAAAACAGAAACAAAAAATTCTCCTAAAGCGATCGGAAAATCGTTTTGGCTGATATGGAAATAAGAAAAAGAAGGAGAAATGAGAGAATGGAGAAGAATTCTTCTCTAATTATATTGTATATTGTGTTTGAGAAAGGGTATACATCAGTATAAATAAATATAGAGAACCATCAGGGTGGCCAAATAAGGAAAGAACAATAAGTAATAAATTAATTACATCAATTACTAATCTATGTTCAACTAATATATTCACTTTCCAAACTAAGGACATTTTGGTCAATTCTGTCCATAAATGGGTCCCGCAACACCTAACGTGACTTGAAGTGGTTCCGACAACATGCCTCAACTTGGGAAATGTTGAAATGAACTCAAAATGACATAATAAAAGAAAAGATTGGGAAAGAGAGTGAAATATGAGGAAAAGTATATTGTATTGCCTCTAGTATCAGAAAGGTACAAAAAACAATGTATATGGACAAAGATTGTAGCCAAACTCGGAAAGTCAACCCTGCATTCATTGGTGATTCGCAGGCCGTAGACCGTAAGATTGTATACACCTACTTTCCTAATATACAAAAAATTATAAAATAGGTAGATGATGCTACAACAAATACTACAATACTCTCCCTCAAGTTGGTGCATAGATGTCCAGTAAGCCTAACTTGTTGAGAACTAAAGTGTATTTGCCAGCTGATCCTTGGATTGTAATTAAGGAGTGACTGTTGCCTGAAGTCACATGTTGATAAAGAAAGTGAACAATCAACTAAAATATGTTTGGTTCGTTGATGGAAGATTGGATTAGAAGCAATATTGATGGAAATTTGATTGTCACAAAGCATTATAAGTGCTTCTGAAGAGAGAAATCCCAATTCATGAAATCCACAAAAGCTCACAACTATTGTTTGTCACTTCCCTGTATTTGGCTTTAGCACTAGAACAATCAACTACTTTTTGCTTCTTGCTCCACTAGGAAACTTAGCGAGAATCCCAAAAATATAAAGTAGCCAGTAGTTGATCGTTGATTATTAGGAGATGATGCCCAGGTAGCATCAAAATAAATGCGGAGTGTAAGAACAAACTAACTTATAGGAAAGACCTCGACCTGGATGACCCTTAGGAGTTGAGCCCTTTCCTAAGGATATAAATCATGTAAATGAATATTTGGAAGCTCAATTGTGAAAAATAAGGCTTTGGCCCATTATTTATTGACTTTGGGCCCTAAAAACACAAATTTGGGTCCAATAACCTTCTAAAATTATACGTTTTTGGTCTATAAAAGTTTTATCAAATCTAAGGATGATAAGCCCAATTCTCTATTGAACATAAGGTCCATTTTCTTGTAGATGCACCTGCATCAAGTAGAAGTTAGGCTGATGGTAATAGCTTCAATATAGATCTTGTTAACTGCATTTAATCTTTTTGTAGGACAGGGTGGCCATATTATGCATGCCTAATGGTTGCAGCAGGGCAATTAGGGTGGCAAATTTGGACTGTTGACTTGTCAAATGGTGCAGATTGCAACAAGAAGTAAGTTTTGAAACATGTTATCTATACTGCAATCTTATACTACCAATTAAACGGTGATCTTTTCTCTTCAACTAATGCAATAATGGATGGCTCTAGAGACTTTATCAATATATGCATTTTTAGTTATTTTAGTAATAGATTTTAAATAATTTAAATAGAAGAACCTAGTTTCTCGTATCCAAAACTATAACACGCAAGTATATGCAAGCACCAATGAACCATATTTATTTTATTTCTTGATTTTCAATATTGGTTTTAAAGTATATATTTAAAATAATGGTTACTTTTAAAATACCTAAAATAAAACACCTATTTATGGTATGTGATACCTAGATGTGTAACATGCATATGCAAATGGCATAGATTTATTCCATTTTTGCACCTTTTTTTGGTTTATAATATTTTTAATTAGTTTATTATTATATACAAGAGACCTAGTTTCTATCTTAAATTGTATATGCAATGTGCCAGAGTAAATAGAATAAATTTGTGCCATTTACGCGTGCTTTCCTTTTTTTAATAGAAATCCCAATAAATGTTATCGAATAAGTGATGTTTAGAGTTGCTTTGTGGGTTGATGTAGTTCACTTTTATTTCTATTTTTGACAAATGTAGAGCTTAGCAAGAAAGTTGCCATCATCTTGTATAGTTGATCTTCTTGTTTTATTGTAGTTGATGTCAATTGCTATTTTGAATTTGTGATAATTATTAGTCTAGTAGCCATTTTTCAAATCAGGAGTTAGGATGGTAAGACATTCAAATGCATCATGCCTATACATCTATAGTATGTACTTGATAAGGTTTTATTTATATATCTATTTTAAAGGAGACTAAAGATTAGATTTCGTCAAGACAAAAGATTAAAATGTACAAAGAGGAAAGCTTTGAACGGTTTGAAAATTAGCAGAACAAGTAATGGAATGTATGGAGTGTAACTTCAGCAATATGGAGAAGAAAGAGTTAGAACCGGTTAAAATTGGCAATGATTTAATATTTCATTGTGATAAATATAGATATTTGGGTGTGAGCCTCGAACCAAATGAGAGATCTGATTTATATATAGTTGGTAAGATGGGAGTTGGTGGGCTAAGTGCAGGCAACATGGTGAGGTGCTATGTGATCAAAGCGTGGCATACCAACTAAAGGAGAAATTCTGTAAGACAGCTATTGCTATATGGAGTATTGGGCTACTAAAAAAATATAGAGAAGGTAATTTTAACATAAATGCATATTTTAAGAATGAGTCAATAGCATTGAAAGATTGGATTAGAAATGCCCACATCAGAGAATTCTTGAAAATAATTCCAATAGATGAGAAAATGAAGGAAAGTCATTTAAGGTGGTTTCAGAATACATGTAGGAGATAGGAAATAGTTGTAGAAAAAACAATTGAGAGTTTACTTGTATTTTGGTAAAGGAACAAGTTGGAGTGGAGGCCAGTAAAAACTTGGGCTGAGAGTAAAAGGGAGGATATGGTGATAGAAGACATGATTTTTTATAGGGGAAGGATGGAAACAGAAAGTTCAGAAAGTCAACTCTAAAAAGATGGGATTAGTGTCTTTGATGATAATGATGATGACGACGATGACATTTATTTAAATATGATATATGTATTTTCATTCATTCGTATCTTTATTGTGTCATTGTTAAAAAAAAAAAAACTCATTTGAAGCACCCCAACATATGGCATGGGGCTTCCAAGCATATTAGGTAAGTATTAAGAGCTCATTGTTGCAACTACAAGGTTATAAGTTCCTGTCCTCTGGAAACGAGATAGGTAGTAGGCCCATGGAGAAGTTTGGCAAATCCAATTATGATTGTCAACTCTTAGAAAGATGGGATAAATGCCTCAAAAGATGAAGATGAGGATATTATATCTATAGGGAAGCTCCAGGGAGATTGGGGTACTGATTTTTAATGGAGAGACTGCACATTTATCAAGGGATGGACTCGTGATTGAGTGGGATGGGTAGAGGATTTCATGGATGATATAACTCGCAGGAAATTTTACTATTCAATCATCATAAATTTATGAAATGGGCCATGAATATAATGTGAAAGAGTCATATTATATGTTGATCTTTTCAAAGGAAAGTATATAATGTGCATGAATGTTTTAAATACAAAGGTGGATTACCACTTCAGTTACTGTTATTCTAACGCTATAAAACTTGGTGATGAGTAGGAATATTTTGTGTCTTGTAGGATTAAAATATTTGTTGTCATTCATTTGCTATTGCTTTTGTTCCTCAGGTTTGTTTCTAATAAGTGGTTTGGAGCTATTGTCTTTACTGGGATATTGCTTGGAAAACTTGCATCTTGAAAGGTGAAGATTCATACACGAGGACCTTAAATCTGCAGGGTCTTGGGCGAGGAGTCTGTAAATTATTACTATTGTGATGTTTGCCGTGTTTCTGCTTGATTCAGCAATGAATTTTTTAGCATTCTGAATTGAGTAGATGGCAAAATATGATGAGTTTATAGCAATAGTTGATGATTAAATCCTATGGTAGTAGTTATTACGAAATTGATTTGATCTAGACATGGAGGTCTGTTTTTTTTTAACCCCTTTGTTGTACATGTAGGCTTTCATAATTAAAAGGGGTAAAGTTTGGTCCAACTGCTGAAGCTATCCATTCACGATAAACGATATTTGATTGTTTACAGGAATGCAGCAATCACATTTTTGTTATGCAAATGGGTCCCAGTCCTTTTTATTTTTTCATGACCAAAGGTGTCTAGACGTCTCACTCGATTAATCCTCAGGACATGTGAAAATCTCTCAATCTGCATACACCAGATAAAGCTACGGGGAGTGGACTTTTGGAGTTGAATGTGAATCAGCCCTTCTTTTTTGGCTCGAGATAATTTATATACTCGGTATTGATATGATATGTCATGAAATTAAGCAGTCTCGAAGATAAAATCACGAGGTCAGTGTGCCTACCATTGCTGGAGTTTGTGTTAGATTCCTTCTTGGGTGTTAATGTTTTCAAATGCCAATTTCTGTCTTTTTTTTTTCGTGTGGGTGTTGGTGAGGGAGGAATTCAATTCCCAATTGAAGATGGATTCTTGGTACGAACAGATCTTAATACTCCTCATGAACCATCAATAAAACTAGGAAATGAGAACTGCTGATCTTTCTTTAGATGTTAAGTAACTTGTGTGGCTCTGGAGTCTGACGATCATGTGTCCATAGGCCCTTCTGTGAAAGCCAGCCCATTTGGACCAAGCTATACCATTAGGGCATTTTGTATAAATCAAAGGAAAAAGAAGTCCATATGTATTGAATTTTTGTATGCTGATACATATAGTATTGGCCGCGATATTATATTGGCTCATGTTGGCTGATATGGTATAGAATCAGTGTTTCTCAAAAAAAGTTGAATTTTTTAGGGAAATTTGTCGTTTCAACTGTTATTCGGTTTGAATCTTGCATTGAATATATTTAAGATGGTTTAGAAGTATGTTTTTTAAGTGTAAAAAGGTATTTAACTATTTCAAACTGTTTTATATCAATAAAGCACGAGTTAATGCATGCAGAAAAAAGAATAATACAGATACAATTCACCACAAATAGATTAAAAATTACACCATTAGTTGATAGGTTAGAAGGAAAAAGAGAATCATTAAATTCTTATACATCCTCGAGTACAAAAGCACTCAAATAACTCTTTTAGACTTCTCTAGTTCAAAATAAAGCTCACATTTCTTTTGCAAGCGATGAGGCTTTTACAGAGATGCTGAGGCAATCCAATCCTTAGATCTTAATTTCTTCTATTGGAGGGAAAACAATCTCTGTTGCTAACTCTCTTGCTACTATTGTATAAGAGCCAAGCGATGCTCAAAGTTTCAACTTGATAAAAGAACTTACAAGTTGTTCAAGGTCCCTTATTAAGAATTTGCTAAATCGTCTTAATTTACAGTAGATCTCAGTTTGTTACATTGTCAGCTTATTTGGCAAAATTACCTTTGAGTCCAGATTTCGAACATCAGTTAAATTGAACACCTAAAGAATAGACTTCGAGATATTCTTTTTCGAGACTTCACTTTGAAATTACCTTCATACTTTGAGCTTGCTGGCCAAAACTTACTAAATTCATAAGTTTGAAGCTAACTTCAAAACTACATATTTGAGAATTAACTTTGAAGTTTTGAGATAACTTCAAATTTCCTCCATTTTCATTTGCAAATTGTGTACTTTTGTGTAACAATTGAGATAATATTAAGATCTTCTCTTGCCATTTTTCTTCTTTTAATTTTAATATATTAAATAATTTGATAGTAAATACCTCGAACGGAAAAAATGATTCACATGAGACACTATCTTGATATGGTTGAGTCATGAAATTCTCGTGGTTCAATTTAAATTAGATGCTATTTGGTGATAAAATTATGGAAGAATTTATAAGAAGTTAGTCTTATAAAATATTTAGAGCGGATGGTCAAGACCAAGGGTGTATGCAGACATCTCGGCTGTATCATATTGGCCGTTTTTTTAAAAAAAAAAAAAAGATTAGAGAGAATAATATCGGCTGATATATCGAATTTTTTATTCCTGGTCAAGATTCCGCTTGAGATGGAAGCCTAGGGTTTAAGTCACTTTCAACATAAAAAGGGATTACTCTCGATAGTGTTACTCGATGCGTGTGGATATAAAGTTTTGTACATGTTCCAAAGATTAGTCGGGTGCTCGAAGAAGTTTGGACATCTTTGTCTTTAAAAAAAAATATCTAGAGCCATGAGATTTAAATGAAAGGGAGAGGCAAGCCGCAAGTAAGGAAGGAGGGTCTAAGAGGGACGAAGAAGCCTCAAGCATCGTGGAATCAGCTAATCAAGAAAGGGGAGGGGGCAAGCTGCATCAGTTTTTATTTATTTTTAACCAGATTGGGCTGCAGTCGAGTTTTTTTTTTTAAAAAAAAAAACCAGATTGGACTACAGTCGAATCGACATTCAATTGCAACCGTCCTCTTTACATGCCAATTTTATAAAAGAAATATTCGGGTTAAAAACCTTTAAAAACCTCAACAACCCACGGTTCAACTCAATTTTATTGATGAACTCGTGACCTGTGTGTTTAAATATTAAAAAAAATTAATTAATCAAAAATAAAATAAAAAACCAATAATTTTTTATTTTATTTTATCTCATGTAGCCCAATGGACCACAAACTACCCAGCTCAACACAGTCGAGCATGAGCCAATACAAAAATCACTTCTCAGCTGCATGTATCTATAAGTCTTACCTGGATTGTATTTGGATGAGGGGTTGTAAAGAGAATGAAGTGTTACCCTTCATTACTCTTGTCCGGTAACTAAAGGGAAAAGATAAAGAACTCTATTTTAACCTTGTTTACCCCTCCACTTTCACTTTTGAAAACCCTTTTGAAGTAAATAATATTCATAATTGATTATCGAACCTTAGTCACCCACTCTCGCAAAATTTGAACTCCTGTCGATATGGATTCCCACTCCTAGACTTCTGTTGAGCATTTCATCCCTCTCCAAACCCCACGCCGCTTTTCATTTTGGCATCCACTCTCCAGGGCTGGCCTTGGCTATATACGGAGTAGGTTGTCTCCTAAGATAATACGACCAATGACTTTACTGACAATATCAAGGCCCTAAAATCTCAGAATCTACACTGCGCCTAGGGGCCCTTAGATTTCAGAGTATCTCAGGACCGGAACTATCACTCCCATCCCACTCCCGTTCTTCATCTGGGCGTTTGGCATTTGACACTTTGGCAGTGCAGTACAGCACCCACTCTCCTAATATAATGCATGAAATTAAACAACCATTTTTTATTTTGTGAATTTGTAAAATTTGTGGATGAATCTCATTTTATTTTATAAAAAAATTCATCTATAAAACAAAAAAAAAATGTTTTTCCAAAAAACTTAACATATATTTTTTATTTTCAAAAGAAATATTTTTTATTAAATTTTATTTCCAACTCATTAATTAAACTTTAGTTAGTAATTTAATATTATTTAAAATATAATATTTGTTAGGAACCAAATTTGAGCACAGTCGAATCAAATTAAATCTTATTTAATTCGAATTTACATCGAGACGATTTGCTTTACATGCCGATTTTTAAAACATTGGGTCGCATGGTTGCATGGGACAAGGACCTGAGATGGACAAGGACCTGAGAGGACGAGAGGGACTACAATACTACATCGAAGAGAGCAACAAGCATGATAGCAGAGGAACAAGCGTTGAAGGTCGAGTTTTTGTGCGGAAAGCAATGGTGTTCAAGAAGTAAACGGATAAAATGGGTAAACTAATTATAGTCAAGTAGAACCAACCCGACCCATTTTTGAATGGGTTTGGGTAGACAGCCCATTTATTTATCGGGTTAACAAATTTAAACTCTCTCTTTTAATCCGTTCGGTTTCAGGTGAGATTTTGTTGGTTCTACTTTTTACTTAGATAGAGATGTAAAATTTGAAAGGGTAAATGGGCATGCATGCAGGGTTGAGAAATGAAAATTGTAAACTGAAACGGAGGAAATCTAAATTGTATCGATTGGCAAGGGAGTAGGGAGGGAAAGGGCGGCAGGCGGCAGGCGCTGATGGAAGGAGGAGAGGAATGGGAGCGACTGAGCATATACAGAGCGGCCAGATCCATAAAGAAGAAGGACAAATCTCTTCTATACAACGCCCTTTTCTCCATTTACCATGACTCTGTGTTCGTCGCCGAGATAGCCCAGCTCTGGCCTTCTCTTCCCCTCGTTGCCAATCTCCGATGCGGCCTTTGGTACTCCTCCCGCTTCCACTCCACTTGCTACTTCAAATCCACCGATGGCCACTCCAACAACTGTTCCTTCTCCACCTCTCGCCTCAATCTCCACCTTGCCTTTCTCGCTGGTATTTCCACTCCCCCACCTTTTCTTTTTCTCTTATTCAATTGGCAAAACGCACCTCCCTCCCACCCAATTTCCCTCTGTATCTGTATTCAACAAATTAATTTTTGAAATTTTCCCTTTTAACCATTTCTTTGATGATGAGGATGATGGTTGTTGTTTCTTTCTTGTCTCTTATGGGTAGGACAGAAAGGAGGGTGCATTATCGTTGATTCAACGCGGAAAGGGAAGAAGTTTCCGGACAGCATGACAAGAACAATACCCATTTGGGCGTGTGTGTTGAATAGGGCGATTGCCAATCATTTACAAAAAATGGTAGGTGATGCTTTACTGAACAGGTGTGTGACTGTTAGTTAACATCTTGTGCATCCGTTACTTAGTAATCTGTCAGTATGGGAGTTCCTTGATTTGGATATCTATTCATTATAGCTTCTATTCTTCCAGTTTGATATAAGCTAGATATATAGTTCTACTTCCTGCATGAGCAATATCAACAACATTCTATGCCTCCTTCAATTTTCTCAAACTCGATAATTTTACCAAGGTTACCATCACGCTATTGTTATTTGTTAACTTATTATTTATCTCTTGAAGAACATTAAGAACATTACTTTTCTCCTAGTCATGCATGAAGTATCCTGTCCACAAGAGAGCTTCAATACTGATGTCATCCACTGACCATGTTGTGGTACTCTTTGAACGAGTTATTTACTTAAATTAAGAACTGCCTTTGTTTTGGATTGGTTTAACTAGAATTCTTCATTTTACTACTTTTCTAACATTGTTTTCCGATATGATAGATATCACATCTATTTTCTTTCAACAATACTTTGTCGCATGTTGGTATTACTTCATGTAATTGTAGGTGGAGAAGAAAAAGGAGGGTCATTGCAGGTGTCAACTAGGCAATCAGCCCATGGGAAACAATTTGCCAAATTTGCCAAGTCCAAAAATGAGTTTGACTTGTGTGGTCAAACCTAATGTTAGGACGTTGGACTTTTAATCGGATCAACAGAACGCCAAACCCACACAAGTTGGATAAGTGACTTTAATAATGTAATCTTCTTTTATAATTTCAGTATGCTGAAATGTTTATCACTTTAATTGTTTGGTGTAAAATGTAATAATTATTATTGGTCTTATTTGTATCTTATTTTAATTTAAAACATATAATTTATCAGATATTATGTTGGACTTATGAATCCTATGTACAATTGTTAGATTCTGACACATATCCAGACTTATGCAGGATAGCTCATAATATATTCACTACTGCTTTTTGTTGCAGGAGTTAGATGTTTCTCATGATGTTTCTAATTCAGGGAATGTCTCTCTTCAATGGGATTGTTCCTTGTATCTGCCTCTATGGGTTTCTGAATCTGAGAAAGCAGCCATCCACAGACGTCTTGAGGAATGGACTGAACAGTTGGAAGCCACTGGTGTTGACATTGGTTCTCTTGCATTAACTTTGAGAAAGCCCCTACGTCCACTATGGATTTCACAAAAGACTGTCATCTGGTTAAATGAAGTACCTGATTATGATTCTTGGGATTTCACACCTATCATACTGGTTTCTGCTTCTTCCTCAAGTGGTGTAATTCAGCGAATGACTACCTCAGAGTTCAGCTGGCATTATATTCCCGGAGCAGGAGATGATGAAGAAAGCTGGGCACGGGGTTTGTCCCCTCCTCTTTTCTGGAAGCATGCATATGATCTCATCAATTCAGGGCCTGATCTTTGCAATCAAAGAGTAGCTGATATTGTTGAAAAGGATAGGGTTTGTCGTTGCCAAAGGGGTCAAGATGCTCCTCAAATTACAATAAAGCCTAACAAGTTCTTGCCAGATAATGGTGTAGTTTTTACTGGAGAATCTAATGATGGTTCTCAGTTAATCAACTTGTACCATTCAAATAATCACATGAGTGAAGGAAGCATGGGGAAGCATAATTCGATTTTTTGGCTGGCTTCAACTAATCTTGCAGTTGGCACAACTCTAGATGGTATGCTGATTCATTGATTTGTATGAGAATGCCTGATGTTATCTTTGTTACATTTATTGTTTTGATTACTGTATTTCTGTTAATTAAATCATCTGGAAGTGACTACTGTTCAACACTTGTACATCATTCATGTGTACCAAATCTACTAGAACATTTTTAACTCAGGCTTATGAAATCTACATGCTTCTTTGAGATTTAGCATTGCACTTTTGAAAACCTGGAGTTTTTATTATTTGTTTTTTTTTTTTTGAATGATATGGAATCTAATTATGTGAATTATTATTATTATTATTGTTATTTTCTTTATGCATGACCAGTCATTAAGTATATGGAACATTATGGGCTGTTAGTTTTTGACTGCTTTACATGCAACCACATATTGTTATTATGTTCAATTGGGCTCCTTTTACTATGAGCATGCAGTTGACAAATTCAGCTTCAGTGAGTTGTGTCATTTGAAAGAAGGTACAATCACGCGAAAGCTGTTATCAAAGTCTAAATGAATATTTTATTTGAATATTTAGTGTCATTTCACACTATATGGAATTTTGAAAACTGAAACTTGTATTATCCACAATGTTTCTTTTTCAAGAAAAAACCCAACAACTAAGGAAAGTTAATGGACAACATGGAATAAAAAGAACTAATTAAAGAAAGGAAAGGTTTTTCTTCCTTCTCTTGCCTCTTTTGCATTGTCTTTCACAATTATCCCTTTCTTCTGAATTTTCAATATAATCTGAATTTCCAAGAATTGCTTCACTGAATCATTTTCATATCTGAATCTATAACCTCTGCTTCTAGGTTCTATTTTATTCACTTTTTGCATAATGTTTGGCCTTGGTTTGCTGTTCTCTTGTTACGTTTTTTTTTTTTTTGTGAATTAGCAATTGCTTGTGGAAGATGTGCAAATTCAATTTTTTTTTTTTTTATTCACATCAATTGAGCTCACACTTCTATGTTCCTTTGCAGCTGTAAATGTATGTCAGGAAGTTGATTGCATATTGAACTGTGACAGAGAGTTTGCAGCCAGTTTTTCAAGATCCAGTGCTTATTTGCATCTCCCTATAGTGGTGTGTTCATAACATATACAAAACCATTAATAACTTGAGTATCCAATTTTTATAAAATTTGTCAAATTGTGTTGTGTTCGATATGTTTTTAACTTTATTTGTTTTTTCCTTACAGACCTCAAAACTGGATCGGTTTTCATTGTTAAATAATCTCTCCTCGGCACTTAACTTTGCAAAATTAAATTTGAGTAGAGGGAACAGGCTTTTGATTTTCTGTAGCAACGGTAAGGCAAATGTCTTGTGCTTGCCATGACTGTTTCCGACACTGCATTCTGAAATGACTTGATTTGACTAGACTTCAAATTGCTAGACTTAGAGATCGGTGTTCTGCTTTTCAGGTGAGGATATCAGTGTATGTGTGTGCCTTGCCATCTTGATATCCTTATATGACGATGAAGGTAAGCAGTGTTCCTTTTTCATGTCTATGAAACAACACTACTTGTTTTCTGTGTATATTTTTTTTGCATGAAATTCATTAAAAAGTGGATGCAGACTTAAGATTTTGAGCTCATCAAATTACTTAAAGCTGAAAACTTCTTAATCGTAGAGAATTATGCATTCCGTCGTTATTTATATTACAGCAACCATAGGGTTTATTTTAATGGATTTCTTGCATTAGTTAGTTTATATTTGTATATTTTATGATTATGATATTGGATTTGCTTACAATCCATACCCTATTTGACATTACCAACCTTAGAAAGGTTTGCCCAACCCAACATAGTTACTTAGGATCTTTTGGCTCAAGTGAGTTTGGTTGAAATGTAGTACATGCATTTTTGGTATTACAGAAAATGTATTTACATTGAGTTCCTATTTAAAAGTCATTTTTTTAAAAAGGTAACTTCATTAATTCAAAAGGCAATACAAGAACGAGAAAATCAGGCCAAAAGAAGCCCACCAAAACGAGAAAACATAATCCCTCCCCAAAATTACAAGAATCTATTTACAACTTCTAAAACTAAGGATAACCCCTGACGACCATATCATCTGCAGGCGAATTAGCTGACCGAAATGCTCAAGCAATCTTAAAATCAAAGGAAGCAATAATATGCCGAATCCCATCAATTTTGTCCAAGAAGACCCATGGGCAGTGAGAACCCAATACCCACCCAACAACTACCTGCAATATATGGATATGTGTCGCAAAGGAAAGCACTGTAGACCCTGAATCATTGCGGATGATCCGATGATACCCTGCCAGACCAATCTTGCTCATACAACTTCCATCAAAATTAAGCTTAAGAAGCCCACAAGCAGGAGGAGTCCAAGAAACTTGATGATTCAACTCCAAATGATGCAGAACCGAATCTACAGAAGCCCAATCTTTGCAGAAATCTGAAACTGAAACTTGATGCAGGATAGGGGATGGGGTAACTCTAAATGCCTAAACTTGATGAAAAAGGATGAAATAATGCTCTCTAAATCTAAAATGGGCTGAAATTAAATTTTAATTAATATTTACAATTAATTAATATAACATTTACCACACATAATCATGCCAATACTAAGAATATAATGTGTTAATGGAATTAAAGGGAACTTAAGCCACTAATCAATCATTTCAAAAATCGGGTCAAACAATCAAGTACTGGTATGAAAATAAATAAGACTTGGTTGGTTTGAAATCAGGGACGTTGGCTTAAATGATGGGTTGAAATGGCATATTAATAAGGATAGGGTAGGTGGGATTAAGAAAGGGTAGAAGGTCAAGAGGGTTTTAGCTAAGGCTTATACAATGGGGATCAGAGGTGTGGCTGCACAAAGGAGAGGGTGAAAGGCGAAATAGCTCTCCCACTTGCCCTTTTTTGAGCAGTAGACTGCCTTTTGTTACTCCCCTTTGTCATTTGTGTAAAACTATGCATACGCTATTTGAGCTTGAATCCAGCTTCTCATGGCCCAATCACGTTAATGTTAGCTTCTTCATCATCATCATCATCATCATCATCTAAGCTATTTATGTCATCAATCTAGGGTTGACTTTTATATTTGGATTTGGCAAACCATTCTCACGGGCAGACTGCTTATCTAATGCCCATGAGACTTGAACCCACAACCCTTTGGGATGTAACAACAAGCCCTTACCAGTTGCATTACAGGTTCTTACCACAACCTATCACTGTCCGTGATAGCTACATTTATGTTGTAACAAGCCCTTTCCAGTTGTATTAGAGGTTCATACTCACTACCTATCACGTCTGTGATAGCTACATTTATCGTTTCATTTTTCAGAATACTGTTCTCTTCCTGATTTTTCATGCTAAAGATTTCTACAATTGGAGCATTTTTTCTAAAACTAAATTGCAACATTTCATCCCATTAGGATCTTTTGACAATGGCAAGTTCTTCAAGGATATTTTCATTACCAAGTGGGAGATGCGTCGGCGACTGTTATTTATCTGTAACTTTGTGACAAATGCACGACCGTCCAGAGGAAACTTGAAGCAGGTCTTTAATTTCCTTAACAGAGATAAAATGCCGTCCATTTGTTGATTTCAGTATTGTTAGAGTGCTTGGGCAACACAGACATGGTTAGAATTGAACATCAGTTCGTCGACTAATATGATACAAGAACTGATCAAACCCAAATTGGCTGCAATTGATCTCAGAGAGAGAGAGAGAGAGATGTGAACATGAAATTATAGTCTGTAATATTCCGCTTGTATTCCTAGTGGATGTTGATTTTAGTTTTACTGAAAAGGGGAAAAGGAGAGAGAGAGAGAGATGTGAACTTGAAATTGTAAGAGAGATGTGAACTTGAAATTAGTCTGTAATATGCCCTTTGTATTTGAACTTGAAATTATAGTCTGTAATATGCCTTTGTATTCCTAGTGGATGTTGATTTATTTTTACTGAGAAGGGGAAAAGGAGTGAACTTTAGCCTGTTCTTTCTTGTGAATTGTGATTTCTCAGGTGTATGATCTTCCAAGGAATTGTAGGACAGAGGTTTCTATCGTAGGATGGAGGTTTGAAGATCTCGACTATTGATCATCCCCATTGTGAAGAGAAAGTGTCCCTTGGATTTTTCTCTCTTTTAAATGATGACAAAAGTAACAAATAGGTGCACTAGGATTGCAAATAGATGCGAAACACTAGAAATGATAATTGCAAACACAATGACGAGGATGATACAAACAGGTCAGCCTGTCGATGAACAAGCTTTATGGGAATATATAATTTCGAAATGTTGAATTCTTTAGGTATTTGCACTAGAATTATACAAACTACTTCCTCTCTTAGCATGGTGCAGAAGAACAATGATTAGATACTGCTGGTAGTATCTACAATTAATTTAAATAAAAGACTTTTAAAAAATGAAACCAATGGTGGACGTAGGCAACAATATATGATCATTTCACTCATTTTAAATGCCAACCTCTGGCCCATGTGCTATCTATCCATGGTGGGGTTGTTGGCGCCATGGAACCTACATCTATACTTAGCTGTAAATGCATTTGGGTTGGTTCTCGTGAGCTTATTTTGTGGTGTGAAAGTGTATAGATACCATTTTGGGTGTATCAGAGTAAGTGGATTGCAACATTGTTTCGAGTGTTCTAGTCTGGGAGCTTATGAACATGGAAATCGTTTAGGCAATCGTGCCAAATTAGGGGTGAAACTCGGGTCGGGTTTTGGCCCGAACCCACATGACCCGACCCGAAAATCATGCGGGTCAGGTCATGAAAATTGGGTCAGCGGGGCGGGTCGGGTTGAGAAGTCAGAAACCCACATGAGAAAATGGGTTTTTCCCGTCATTTTTCCAAGCTTTTTTGTTTCCATTCACGAGAACCTCTTACTGGGAAAATCTGTGTATGTTCGGAAGCTCTAAGACTTATCTAGGAACTTCCGAAGGAGGAGGCTGACCTACCTTGGGTTTCAAAACGTCCCGACTCCGAACCCAGCTTTAGAATCTACTTCTGAACCAATCTCGGAACTAGCCCCTTGTTCCAAGACCAGACCCTCGACCAACCTTCGGACCCTTGTTTCAGAATCCCATTTCGGAACCAAGTACGAAACCAAACTTCGGAACAAGCCTCATAACGTCCCTTGTTCCGAGCCTCAAACTTCGGAGCCTTCCATAGTGAGAGAGGACTTAACCCAGGTCTGGAACCTTTTGACGTTTTGGAACTTCCGAGACCCAGTCCGGACCTTCCGAAGGTCTAGCTTTAGAACCTCCTTCTAGAGTTTAGATCTTCCGAGATCAACATTTGGGTGCTTTTGAGGTGTGCCATGCCTTAGTGATTTTTCGGATTTTTCCGATGAATTTAGACACTCATTTGGTTTCTGCAGTTTTTCCCTAGTTCGCAGAGAGACGCTTGGACTTAGGATCTTCCCATGTGGCACTTAGTGCTTCTCCAATTTAGGTTGGGGATTTATCACACTACTTTAGCATATTCGTATGCATTTAAACCCCTTGATTTCTGGGACACGAAGTAACTTGCATGGGACCACCTTTTGTATTGTGAGCCATTAGTGAGGGAACCGTTGAGATGATTTTGTGGCGAGTGATCCATTCAACTGTGCTCTGGTCAACTATATGCGATGCAGATGTGCATCTTGTTTGTGATGATGTTTGTTAATATACTGATTGATTATGGGATAATATGTTGTGCTAGTATGTGATATTATGATGTTATACTGGAGATGCAACTGTTTAATTAGTCGATGATGTATACCTACTATGCAGTGATAATATGTTGTATGCCTATCATGTCAACATGTTTAGATGTTGATGATATGCATGAGATGTATCTAGTGAGATATGTGTGTTAGGTTACATTAGGTTGCAGACTCCTACAGTGCGGTTGGATACTTAGAGCGTGGAGTGGGTGGACCACAGGTGGTGATAGGTGTGGACCTCTAGGTGTTTAGTGCGGTTTTGTGCTCCCTAGCGTGAGGTGAGAACCCTAGAGTGATGGATAGGGTCTCGAGTGATTGTGGATCGATGTGGATGACATGAATGAGGGGTCTTATGGAACTCCGGATAGTCAAACAAGTGGGAGCATAGTTGGCCGCTTAGATGTAGACCTGGAGGTTTCCCTGGATGCCCGACTCGTGCATATGTACATCATGGCAATTAGACGAGCTGGAGCCCCGTTGGGCGCTTATGCGTTGACAAAGATGCCATGGACGATTGAGTACACGAGGTCGTGGATGTTGAGAGCACTTCGGTGGTACGATGAGTGAGGAGCCTCGTTGGCCGCTCATGTGATATAGAGAACCCATTGCTTAGAGTGGTAATCCGATGAGTGAGGAGCCCGGTTGGCCGCTCATGTGTGACCAGTGATGCCACTAACTCGTGAGCCGAGGAAAACTGCACGTAATACGACTTGGGGTACTGTATTTGTGGAGACGAAGATGGGATGGTTTGGATCTCCTGGGGGGTCAGATGAGTGAGGATCCCTGTTGGATGCTCAAGCGAGACCTACTCGTTGTCAAGGTTGAGAGGTGGGGGTGTGACCAAGTATGACCAAGCATTGGGATGTGAGGTTCGCGGATGGGTACCACTCTCCAGACCGTTGGGACATGTGGTGACTGTCACCTTTGATAGGTGGTTGGGTTGAGATGCTAGAGTTCTGCTGGAGTCGTCTGCATTGAGGGTGACTTTAGCTAGACCGGAGGCACGATAGACGTTGGTTCGTGTGTTGAGTTTGAGTACACGTTGGTGTGGGCTCACATTAAACATTCTAGCCATCCATGTGTCCATGTTCATTCATGCATGTGGTGTGTTGATAGCATGTGATATATGTGTTCTCCTTTCACTAGGCATGTTGAGCCCATCCCTTACTTTACAGGTGATTCGATGGAGGCGGGACCCAATGGGTCCCAAGATCAGGCTTGAGGGAGATGATGATGCTGCTGATAGTTAGTTTGGATCATTGATTTTGTTTGAGAGAACTTGATACTTGGAGTTTTCTCTTTCAAATGCTTTGTGGATGAATGTAATAACTTTGTGATTATCTGTTATTACTTTAAAATCTTATGCATGGGTTTTTACTTTATCACTATATGGGTTGTGATGCATGCTGATTTTTGTTGAGATGGGAAGATTATTGTTTCTTTAAAAAGAAAAAATTCACCCGATATAATATTTCGAGAGTTTTGGTGAGATGTTGCAGAGATAACGCGCCTGTAGCGGGACGAGGCGTTAAGAACGGGTAATCGTCGTGGCACGCATTGTGAGGGAATCGATGCGATGCATATAAGAGCACCATCGATGATGCATGGAAAGACACATTATCTGCCATGGCACCCATTGTGGGGGGATGAATGTGATATAGAGAAGGGCACCATTGACGATGCGTGGAGAGACACATGCATCTCTCGTGGCACGCATTGTCAGGGGATGGATTCGATGCATAGAAGGGTACCATGACAATGCGTGGAGAGACGAGTAATCGTCATGGCACGCATTGTGGGGGATGGATGAGATGTGTAGAGGGGCATGCTCTAAAATAGTGTCACACATCCAACAGTGTGGCGGGGTGTAGAGGGACACGAATGATCATCGTGTTGCGCATTCTTAGGCTCGGTTATGTGCATGGAATACCTCACGTAGATGGGGCAATAGTGACCCGATTACTTAAGGCTTAATGTGTCTTGCATCTGATTGGTATGATATGTGGTACTATATGAATCTACTTGAGTGTGTTGCATGAGTTATCGTGTTCATTTCTAAATTCACATGTGAGCTTCACTATGTGGCTTGTGTGCGTTATATATTGCCCTTGCCCGCTCATGTACTAACCACTCACAGTTGCAGTAACCCTTTTGGAGGCGGGGTCCAAGGGACCCAAAAGATGCAGTTAGAATCTACGCGTGGAAAATATTGAAAATAGGTTTTGTATTTGAAAAATTGGTGATAAATCCATGTATAACGGGTCATGCATGGCTATGTAATGTGGTGTTTGAACTTAACATGGACATCTGTGTGTAATTATGTAAATTGTTATGTGATGTGTAAAGGACAATGTAATCAGTGGACTATAATTTGGACCCCTTTTTATGGACATTGGTAACATGTGTTGGATGATAGGGGAGAGCGTAAATAGATAGTGTAAAGTGGTGATGGTTATGTTAGAAGTGAGATGATGCATGAGTTAACACGTGGGAAAAGTCATCACGATGTCCCACTTTTAAGGGAGATTCCACTGAAATTTTAGTAAAATCCCCGAGGACTCAAAATAACTTAGGATTCTTAGGAATCCCTTACACGTGTAGTTCCTACATTTGTATAGACATATGTGTGTGAAAGATAAAAAAATTCAAAAAAAAAAATTAGTCACGTGTCTCGAAGGTCGAGGTGTGGCAACGTTCATAGTCTAAATGTCCTGTGCATTCATAGTACAAATGTCATGTATGTCCAAAGTCTATGTTGGAGACTAGTGTTCACAACACGCTTAATCCAATGCCCAAAGCATATTTGTCACCCAAATTTTAGGGATGTGATTTAAATAAAATTTCTCATTCAAACACTAATTACTTCCCTCACTCACAACATAATTATTTTTCAAATATGGAGAAATTCCTACCAAAATTTCGACAGAGTTTCGTCTATATTTGGACATTTGACAAATTTCCCTTCAACCATTTAACATGTCAAACCTGTAAATGAACACTCCTATAATTTCACATTCACCCATATTCATTTTTCTAGTCATCACAAGTCTCCTATCATCCACCAAAATATTTAAAAAATTTATATCCTCCAAGCTGCTAATTTCATAAGCGTCAAATAAAATAAAGCTAACTAATAAATATAAGTTAGTTAAGTACTTATTAAATCAAATTACTGTGAGTAATTATTGTTATTTTTCCTTAAAGCCATCCAGTCTCCTTGGATCGTAGGATAACCTATAGATCACATTAGGGGCAACACCAATCATATATATTTAATAACTTCTATACAATTGTTTAGTTCAAGTTGGAAATGACATTGATAATATTCGGGACCCTTTAAATAAATGTACAGCACATTCTGAAATTCTTGCTACTTGACAACAGTTGGAATACGTGTGGATTCATCACCTACACTTCGCAAACTTTTTAGGTGAGGGAAAATAATACACTATATTTTGTTATGCATGACATTCTCTATTTTGTTTATGTTATTGAGTATGAAAAAATATTGCATTATGTAATGTGTTTTGGAAATATCATATTAGACTTATGATATAGACTAGGTATATGTAAGGATAGTGGTTATAATCCGGTGCTTACTCACAATAGTGTAAGGGGATAGACTAAATGTTCTAATAGCCGTGAGGGGACTCAGTCTGCCCGGATAGTTGGATAGTAACCATTAGCTTTGTTGAAAGGTCCAATAATTATGTTCGAATTGGATGAATGTTTTATTGACTGTTATAGAGTTATTTTTTATGTTATTGAGATAGGTCTATGATGTTGTGTTGTCATAATAATAATATTGTGATATGAATTATTATTATGCATGTGTAATATTTGATTTTGATGTTTTAAAACATGTACATGATATTTATATTAGTTTGAGATCATAAAATCCTGCTTAGAGTATAATGTTGATGATGAAATTCATGACATGTGAAGATGATATATAACATGTGGCACGATGATAAATATAATGCATGGTAGGCATGACATTGAGCATGTCATCTTCATATTCATGGGATGAGTATGGAGGTGTGAGCCATGATCTTTCATGTAGACCACGACGGTAGTAGTGTATGGCCTCGCTTTTAGTGAGTAGTACCATTCATGTGGTAAGTTTGGATTATTGAGCCATGAAAGGTCAAATAGACTGTTATTTGGTGGTGGTGTTAGCCTCGCTTCGGCGGGTATGCCACTTCATGTGGTGTTGTGATAGCCTCGCTTCGGCGAGTATGCCACTTCATGTGATCTTGTGTGAGCCTCGCTTCAGTGGATAGTCCACCAAATACAGTAGGTGTTATTGGGGGTGAATGAGACATTGAACATTGTGCACTGCATGACATAAAGCATGGACATTAAATGCATATTCAATTATTTATGCTTTTAATATTTCTTTAATTGTGATACATTGAGTATATTGGAGATATCATATTTTCGATATGTGTTATTGTATTCTTTCACTGGGCTTGGAGCTCACACCCTTACATTGCAGGTAATCCTTTGGACTTAGGATTGGAGGAGACCACTGATATTTAGAAACTGTCAATGATACATATTTAATTTCTTAGTATAGTTGTAAATTCATGAGATTGGATTTATTTCTTTGATATTATGTATTTTGAGAAATTTGATTGGTTGGTTTGAAATAATTGAGAAGTTTGATGATATTGAATTTGTTTTATTTTATGGAATGTGATATGAGTAGTGAGATTAAATGTGATGTTGATAACAGATGTCATTCATTTCATATTCTCGATGACATTATGATTTATGCGATGTGTAAAATGGGTTTGAAGGATTTGATGACTTTGTTATTTTACCTATAATCTTATATATATATATATATATATATATATATATATATATATATATATATATATACTTATTCCTCCAACCACAAATCTGTGATGTAAGACCCGTTAGGTGTGTAATGCGTTGGATCACGCCAATTCAGTCTGCAGTTAAACGGGCCACGACCCATTTAGACGGTAGAAAAGGGTGGTGCATTACATAATAGCATTTATTTTTAGGTTTTTAGTGCAATCTGCAATGCACTACAATATTTAAAAATTGATTCTCTTCACCTAGTTTTGAGTTTAAACAATTCGAGAAGAATCCATGAAAAGAGCTAGAAGTAAAATAAGACTAAATAAAATAATTGCATTAAAAAACATGGATCAGCTGACTGACCTATTGGATCATTCGATAGAGCATCATTCTGCTCAGGGGTCAAAAAATCGGCTCGGCCGATATCCGATACGGACGATATATCGGCCGATAATTTTATCTCTCATACCGATATCGGCATTTTCTCTCTCCTCCGATATCGGAACCGTGAAAAAACCGCAAAAAACCGTGATGAATAGTGGTGAACCGTGACAAAACCGCAAAAAACCGTGGACACCCTGAGAACCGTAAACCCTGAACCGCAGAAAACCGTGGAAAACCGCGAAAACCGCGAAAAACCGCGAATACCCCTGAGAACCGTAAACCGCGGAAAACCGCGAAAAACCGTGTAAAAACCGTGAAAAACCGTATCGGTGTTTTAAATTTTTTTTTTTTTTTTTAAAATACCGATATTTATGAATATCGGCCGATATTGTGACCGATATTTCGGACCGAATATCGGCCATATCGGCCGATATTCGGTATGTACGGCCGATACTTATCGTATCGGCCGATATTACTCGGTTTAAAAAAACCGATATATATCGACCGATACGATATGTATCGGCCGATATTTAAACCTTAGATTCTGCTAACAAACAGAAAAGAGAAGAAGCATCAGAATAAGGGATTAAAAATCCCATCTTTAAGTTTTAAAATCAACACAATTTTTTTTTTTGTAACAAAATAAAATCCTACTTTAAAATATCACCATCTCTCAGAAATTTAAAAAGATCTCCTTTATTTAAAAATAAGAGCGAGACAATTTAAAATGAAAATGAAATAATTTCTCAAAATATTTTTATCTTTTAAATAACATAAGAAAAAATAAAGATCTTAACATAAAATAAATACAACTTCACTTAAATGTCCATTTTCAAGTTTAAACTAAAAATCAAAATCGAAATAAGATACACCTCTTAATAACTTAAAGTAAAAAAAATCTGAAATAAAATTTATTTCCTGTAGAAATTTCCATTTTCAAATTTTCTTTTAAACATAAAGTCCATTTATTTCATTTATCAAAATATTTATAATGACCATTAAAATTTTCATAGACAATATAAAATAATTATAAAAATATCTGGAAAATTATCGTCGGACTCTTGCCTAAAAAAATCACTGTTGGCTGCAAAAGGGCCCCACAAAAGGCCAAAGTCATTCTCTCAGCTATAGAGAGTGAAGGAAGAAAAGGGCGAGGGAAAAGAGTTTGTGATAGAGGAGAGAAAATGCCGCTCTCCTTTTATAGAAAAATAAAAAATATTACTTTAATATTTTTTAAACTGAAAATAATTTAATAAAATAATATTACTTTTTAAAATATATCAATAATTTTATTATTATTATAATAATAGTTTCGAAAATACCTAAGATATTTTCTAAAATAAATCTGCAACAAATTCTAAGGAGGGGCCCACTCGGGCAATTCAATAAAAAAAAATTGAAAACTCATTCTGAAAATTTATTAATAAAAACTATGTATTAAAACTAGACTACCGTTTAATTTTCTGGAGAAATAGCAGTCCTGGATAATTTTTAAAAATTCAAAAATGAGTTTGAGTGGAGTTTTCGAATTTTTTAGAGGAAATCAGGTAGACTCTAAGTAGGTTTTGAATTTTCCTATGTTCTTCTTACTGGGGAAATAAATGTGTGCAAATCTTGGCGTCTAGTTGTTCAAATCAAATTTTAAAATACAGAAGTAGAGTTTATAGTTATTTCCAAAAATAATTAATAAAATAATTTTTTTTATTTTTCATCAATTTTTCTAAAAATGGCATAACTTGAGCTCCCGAATTCAAATTTGGCCCCTCGGGCGATTCAGAAAAAAATTGAAATCTCATTCCGAAAATTTTATTAATAAAAACTAGGTATTAAAACTAGAATAACTTTTTAATTTTGTGGAGAAATAGCTGTCCTGGATAATTTTTAAAAATTCAAACATGAGTTCAAGTTGGGTTTTCAAAAATTTTGAGAGGAAATCAGGTAGACTTTAAGCGGGTTCTGAATTTTCGTATGTTCAATTGTGGAAATGAATGAGTGCAAATCTTGGGGTCTACTTGTTCAAATCTAATTTTAAAATAGAGAACAAGAGTTTACAGTAATTTTGAGAAATAATTAATTAAATATAATTTTTTTATTTTTCATCAATTTTACTAAAAATGGCATTACTTGAGCTCCCGAGCTCAGATTTGGCCACTCGGGCGATTAAGTTTTTTTTTTTGAAATCTCATTTCAAAAAAACTTATTAAAAACTAGGTATTAAAAAAAATTTAAAATTAGACTACCTTTTTAATTTTGTGTAGAAATAACAGTCATTGATAATTTTTAAAAATTCAAATATGAGTTTCAGTCGGGTTTTTGAAATTTTTGAGAGGAAATCAGGTAGACTCTAAGCGGGTTCTGAATTTTCTTATGTTTTTTCTTATTGGGGAAATGAATGTGTGCAAATCTTGGGGTCTATATATTCAAATCTAATTTTTAAAATATAGAATAAGAGTTTACAGTAATTTCCAAAAATAATTAATTAAATATAAATTTTTTTATTTTTTATCAATTTTACTAAAATTGTCGTAACTTGAACTCCCAAGCTCAGATTTGATCACTCGCACGATTCAAAACAAAAATTGAAATCTCATTCCGAAAAATTTATTAATAAAAAGTAGGTATTATAGATTACCTTTTAAATTTTGTGGAGAAATAACAGTCTTGGATCATTTTTAAAAATTCAAAAATGAGTTCGAGTTGGGTTTTCGAAAATTTTGAGTGGAAATCAGGTAGATTCTAAGCGGGTTTTGAATTTTTCTATGTTCTTCTTATTGGGGAAATGAATGTGTGCAAATCTTGGTGTCTATTTGTTCAAATCTAATTTTAAAATACAGAACAAGAGTTTACAGTAATTTTTAGAAATAATTAATTAAATATAATTTTTTATTTTTCATCAATTTTACTAAAAATATCATAATTTGAGGTCCCGAACTCAGATTTGACCAAACTTAGACTCATAAAAAAGCCTACAGCAAAATGTACACAATCATTCTACTCTTTATTCAGAATTGAGTCTCAAAATTTCTTCTAAAGTACGTAATTTTGGTTCAGATGATTACAAATATATATTCTTTTAAGAGATAATCTTATTACATATCTTATTAAGAAGTCAGTTGACTGAACGAGTAAGACCCAATTTAATCTCAATGTAAAATAAATTTAAATTTATTTAACTATTTTAACATGAATTGTAATAAACTTGATTGGAAGAAGACTTCATCCACCCGTTTCCATGTCGACACCGACCGCAGCTGTTGACTATTGACAGCCGTATTGTCCTCGTGGGAAACGTGAAAATTAACAAGCCTGAGCGCTCAGGCAATTTATGATAGAAATCATTAGCATCAACTCTTCTTCTGCTGATCCGCTTCCCTTTGAATCCTTTCATATTTTATTTATTTTAGGTACATTTGCAAATCTTTTTATTTACATGCTAAGTAATTTATGATAAGTAGTGTTTTGTTATAGAGTGAAAATCAAACTAAAAATTTCTTCATTATATTTTAATTCCAAATCTTTTTATCAATTCTAAGTTTCTAACTTGAGATACAATTATTATTTTTTAAGTGAGTGGGAGTCGCATGCAACTATTTTGTTTTTTAACCTTTTATTTGTTAATTTATAATATTTTTAGATATTGCAGTCATTAATTATTAAATACATATATTTACACATTCTTATATTTAAAGTAATATTTTTCAAGTTAGACTTAAAACTTTAGAAAACAAAAGCATTGATTTTAATTTCTGTATCCACAAACTCAGACTCCAGAGTTTACATCCGATGGATGAGAAATCCCCAAGGCTATATATCTCATGGACTCCAGTTTTTAATATCTGCTGATTAAATTTGCATTGGTTCAATACTTAACATGAATGTTTCGTCGTGAATTTAACTATTTATTGTTCATCATTAGATATTAATCACTGAATATTTCAGCATGTGGAATCCATATAAGGGTACAAACATCGGTATGAAATTTGTATGACAAATATCATGTATCAGCGATATACAACTATATCAACTAAAATAAATTTTTAGTAAAAAATAAAAATATATCGTATCAGGGATATATCGATGATACACTTCTCTAAGATATCTCAGTCCAATATCAACAATATATACCGAATTAATTATATATAATACATATTGGCTAAAATGTATCGAAGAGTCTAAAAATTATAGGTATTGGCTGATACATATCGTATTAGCGAATATTTAAACTCCTACTCGCATGCAATAGGTTTGTTGCAAAGCTTTCTTCTTATTATGTGGTTTATTAAGATTAGATCAAGCAAAAATTGACCCGACCTGATTACCCGAACCAAACTCAAGTATTTTAAATGGTTGTGGATTTAAAATCTTGTGACCCAAATCCAAAATAGACCATTTAATAAACAAGTAGTGGATTGAGGATTATTGACTCAAATCTAAATAAGACTCAACCCTAAATTAACTCGACCTCATCTGTTACCAGGTCTACCTTGAACCGGCCTCATTCTTATCCTTTAGACTTCTCCACCTACTATTGTTTTGATCAATCAAAGGGTAAAGCAGCGTTTACTTGTTTTATTAGAAATTCTCTTTACATGCTTGACTCACTGCTGTGCTTAAATGAAAAACATCCCATATATCTCTCAGTGCTTAAATTTACTTGTCTCATTTGCCACTTGGTTGATGATGACAAAAAGAGGAGGAATATGACAATGCTTAAAATATGTTAGAGTCACATTTGATGTTGTCTAAACTTCCATATCAAATACATCAAATGACAAAAGCATGTCTGCACTCATATTTACATACTAAACTGTTGGATCATTTGAATATGAGTTACATGAAGTAGAGGGGAGTAGAAAAGAAAAGAAACATAGAACTGAGAAAGGAAGACATATGAAAAAGGGAAAAATGCTTGGGCCATATTGAATATCTGAATGCATTAAGTAAGGGGGAGCTGAGATCATATTGAGATATGCACAATGCTTAAAGTTTTATATCTGTGTGCATAATCTCAAGGGGATAATTTCTTTTATTTTACCCTATATTGAATATCCTCTTTGTTTTCACAATCAATATCTTGTCATAAAAAAGGGAGAGATTGTTAACCCAAATAGTCAAAGATGTATTTTGATGACTATTAAACCATTGACTTGCAGTACTAATGTTTGTATTGGAGTTTTTGTTATAAGATAAATAATACAATTTATCTTCATACATGAAGAGTACCAAAAGGCCAAGAGCAAAGTCAAACACAAATTTAAATGACTCATTGACTGCTACTCTTGGAGATCGAGCATGTGAAAGACCAAGCGTCAAGAAGATAAAAAGGCTCATGATCAAGTTTGATAAGCCTATGCAAGACCGAACTTCAAGAACAATCAAAAGGCTTATCTAGAAGAATAAGTCACTAGCATGTGCAAGATCGAGTTGAGAAGAATATCCAAACGCTTGTAAAGATGGGAAAGAAAATTTTGTGCAAGACTATGTATCAACGTAAATCAAAAGGCTTTCATTCTAGAAGAAATTGGCCAAGTGCAATATCAACCATCAATTTAATCGATGGAGAAAACTGAAGATTGTTGCAGCTCAAACTTCAAGTTGTTTTGTCCTTTATGTTTTGGATAGGTTTTTAGTTGAGTGTTTAGGATATCTTGTAAATTTGTTTATATGCTTGAACACTTGGCTCAGCTCATACCGTAGACAGACCCCCTAGGATCATGGACCAACATTAATAGATTAAATGGATCCTAGGATTAGAGGCATCTGTTCTAAACCCACTCATATCATATTGGAGCAGTGTAAGTCCTACATTGATGGGTGTAGTTCTAAAACATTGAATATCATATCAAACTATGTAAGACCATCACAATGGTTGTAGCTCCAAACTATTGAATATCATATGGATCTATGTAATACCATTACCATGGATGCAATTCTAAACCATTGAATATCTAAAAGAGTTGTGTAAGTCCATGACATGGCTTTAGCTCTAAGCCATTGAATATCATAGAGTTGTGTAAGTCCATTACTGTGACTGCAGTCCAAACCATTAAATATCATGGACTGTGTAAGACCACTTCCCGTGTTAGTCTGTAACATGGCTTTAGTCTAAATATCAAAAAGACTATGTAACCCCATTGTTACATAATTGGCATCAATCTACATATTGCATATCACAAAAACTGAGTGTAAGACCAGTCATATTGGCAATAGTTCAAATCATTGAATATCATGAACTGTGCAAGACAAATATCATTGACTAACACATACATTGGCAGTAGTCAAAACCAATGAACATTAAAAAGATTGTGTAAGACCCATACACTATGTTTGACATCAGTTGTAATACTCTAACCCAAATTAGGTGTAATTAGTTTAATAAATCCTTCTTTGACCCGTTAATCTCGGAGATTTCGGTTAGGGCTTTGTGAAAAGCCCAAGTGTGGCCCAATCTGAACTCGAAAGCTCAGTGATCCAGCTCGTCTAGCTAGAAGGGCAAAATGGTAATTTACCACTTATTGTTTTCCTTTTATTTATTGTGTCATTATGTGATTATTATTGGATGATATTATTTTCCTTAGTTAAGGATTCCTATTTCTGATTTTAAAATAATTTTATTTCAGAAAATGATATTTAAAGCAGCCCGTCAAAACCCCGAAAGGGAGAAATAAATATTTTTAAATTGTTTTGGAAATGAGAAATTTTTTGAAAACAAGCTTGGTATGTTAGACCATTTTAATATGGTCTAGTTTATTCTTTCAAATCCCAAAAATGAGGAGTTTAAATCATTTTATTTAACACAAGTTAAATCACGTACATAGTGTTAAATTATGGTTTTTAATTAAATATATGGTTTTTGGTGAATGATAAAACTCCAAATTTTTATGGTGATTAGAGTTTTAAAACCCAACATTTTGGTTAGGTTGGATTAAATTTATTGAGCTTTAAAAGTATTGTTTTAAGTTAAAAATCGAAATTTTATCAAAAGTGGATCCTTTTTGCAAAACTAGAAATTTGCAAGGACTTATTTGCAACCAAAACTGCTGAATAGTGGTTCCACTGTACCGGACGTCGGCAGCAGTTGCATGCAGACGTCCGATGGCCTCCATGGATTGATTAGCTGATCCTATAAAACTATCCCCTCAGCTCAGATGATTTCCTCCCTCAAAAACTCCATCTCTCAGTCTCATCTGCTCTCTGATTTTCTAGCCGATCACCCCTCTGTTTTCCAAGTTTTTCTTCACCGTAGCTCAAAGAGGAAATTTTTTCAAAAGCCTAGATTTTCAACCCAAGAACTCAAGTGAAGGTAACCACTGTGTTCCTCTTTAAATTTTAACTGGTTAGAATCAAATAAAAGCAAATTTGGCCAAGTTTTGAGTGTGTAAAACCGATTTCAAGTTTAAGGAAAATCTTGGTTTTTCTTGTATCAGTGTGTTTTTTGTGTTAAAATCCAATGGCCTATTAAGTGTTAAAGCTCCAAACCACTCCTTATGAAAAGAGGACTCACTGAGGAGTCCATCTGACCGGCTGGATGTGAAAATCGAATCCAGAAAATCCACTGTTTGTGGATTCGTATTTCATAGAGTGTTGCCCGTTACTATCTGTTGTTGCAGAAAGAGGAGGAAGACTGACTCTCAGATGGTCCGAGGGTAACCCCCTTCTGATTGTCCGAGAGTGACCTTCGGACGTTCCGAGCTTCAGTTCGAAGTTCCGAAGTGTCCGACGCTAGCCACTCTCCCGCCTCTGCTCTGGACGTTCCGAGTCCTGTTCGAAAGGACCGAACCCCTCTAGGACGATCCGAGCTTCTCTTAGTATGATCTGAGACACACAGACCCATTTAAGCCTGTTTTCTCTGTTTTTAGGTTCAGGAAGGACATTCGGACGATCCGAGACCTGATCTTCAGGATGGTCCGAAGACAGACCCAAGTTCCGAAGTCTATGATTAGTTTTAGACAGTGGTTCGAAAGATCTGAAGCCACAGTACCTGGTTTCGAGGTATGTTCCTAGGAACCCAGTTTTTTAATGTAAAATTTTGATTGATTGATGATGCATGTGTTAGACCTAAGTTTTAATGTGATGTTTATACCCCATTAATAATTTAAAAATGTACTAACCCTTCTTATCTTATTACTATAGTGTATATACTATTTGTATTCACTTCCAGGCCGACTCTATTTGTCGGGCACTGACTGACTTCACTTCCAGGCCGATACTATATCTATCGGGTACTGAGTGACCTCGAGGCCTTACTCAACATGTCACTCTGGTTCTATCTAGAAGACAATACGAGAAGTGACGTGAGTATCTAAACCTAACTCAATACGTCAATTTGGTCATGCCCAGAAGACAATATGAGTTTTGGACTGAGCACCTTATTATATTTATTGTGGATTATTATAACTTAAAATGGTTAGAAACCAAATAGGAGACTCAATTCCATTTACCTTGAGATTTTTGGGAAAACAGTATGGTTTTGAAATACTACTTGTATGTATGCATTTGAATGCTATATATATTGACCAACTATTGATTGTGCACTTCTTTGCATGTTGAACAGAGATCGCGATACCACACATTTTTCGGTGAGGGAACTTAACTTTGTAGTAGGTGTAAATAGGTTTAATGAGGTGAATCTTGAGCAATGAGTGGTTTCAAGTTGTTGAACCCACTCATGTGCCCGGACATGATGCACTGTTGTAAGAAGTGCTTATGATGCTTTATAAATGTTTATGATGTTGATCATATGAGATATGTAATACTGCTTCCTACATGCCCTTGACTATTGAACCAATATCGGCCATGTGTGTGAGATGACTTACGTCTACTGGACTAAGGATGTTGACAGTTGCTGACTTGAGGAGTGTCAGTATCGGCCATGTGAGGGTCGGAGATGTACTTGTAAGGGTTTATTTTGACTGTGTCGGGACTTAATATAATGGTCTCAGGGATAGTATGTAGGCGTTATGTTAGATGACAGCAGTTATGGAAATGATGATGAGATTATACTTGATATTGAGAATTTATTTTCAAGCATAAGATAGTTTATTGCAAATGTTGATTATTTAACTAACTTGATGTTTCATAGACTGGATTGTTATATTTACTTCACCGGGCTAGTAGCTCACACCACTCATATTTCAGGAGATGTGCCCGAGGAGGAGAACCCTCCGTATGAACCTTAGGATGGATAAGCTACTGCATTGTCTTAGGATTCTCACCAGAGGGGAATTTCGTTATCTTTGGTTTTTGGTTCCTTGAACCATTTGTTTATGTAAAGTACCGTGTGTGGTACTTAATTTGTATTGATGTGATGTACTAAACTACCATGTGTTCCGTAGACTACTATGATTATGTTGAAATAATAATTCGTTGTTGGAATTATGTATTTTTGGTTGTGTCTCTTTTAGGTAGACTTATGGTATGTGTTTGAGTCCACATGTTGAGATCATGTATGACCTTTGGGCCTAACCGTTGATCCGACCCAATTAGAATTCTTGAGTTTAGTTTCAAAAAAAAAAAAAAATCAGTCACGTTCCGGGCCCACCTTTCAGGTAGAGGCGTGACAACTTGGTATCAGAGTTTCGGCTCAAACTCTAGGACTGTGATGGGTTAAAACATACTTGGACTTATTTTTGGATTAGAACTACAGTTGTTCATTGACATTCTTCTGTTTTTGTGATACAGATATGTCAAACATTGTAGAGTACACCGAGTTGTGGGATAGAGGGACCCCTAGCTGTCTTATAGATCTGATTTCTTCTTCAAACTGATTCCAGCGTGCCGAACTTCATTGATGAAGTTGTAACCTAGTGAGGACATAGAAGTAGAATCACTTAAAGCTGTAGGAGTGGTTCCAGCCTTTGTACCTGAAGAGGATGTGGGAGACATCCCAAACCTAGAAAAATCCGTAGGGGAGATAAGCTCGCCTGAGTATACTCCAGCTACTCGGACTTCGGATGAGCTGTCGGATTATATGTGCTAATTATGTAATCAGGAGGGGCACAACTGTACTTATTGCCCCTACCCTATTGATGTCATCTGCCCTGTTTGTGGACTTCGCGGGCATGGGAATGAAAGTACTAACTGTCCTTATGTAGGGGGACCAGGGATCATACCCTGTTTGACTTGTGGAGTGTTAGGGCACATGTCAGTGACATGCCCTGACTAACTTCTATTATTTTGGTGATGATGCAGGTCTTCTACGGAAGATTAGACTAGAGATGTTAAGAGAGTGTCGGGGAATTGGGAGATTTGTAGGGGTTGAGTCATGTTTTGTTGTTTTGAAGGGTTTTCTAACCATACTAACCCTTGTAAGTGTAGTGCAAGTTTGAATGATTTTTAATGAATTGCGCAACTTGTATGATTTGCCTTAACAAGTTTCTTAAATAATTAAGCGATATTTACAAGTGTAAATAATAGATGTCAGGACCCAACGAAAACAACTGCCGCGGGAGGAGGACAGGTCTTCTACCCCGTAATTTACCCAATAAAGCCATTCGCGCAGCGATGGAAGCATTTAAGTAGATAACTAAAAATATGCGACGTCCTCCCATTCCGAAAGCAAGAAGAGAGAGCCACCTCGGCTCTGAAAGAGTTTAAACGACTGAACCCGATGAGCTTTTCTGGGACAGAGGACCCAAGTACAGCAATGAACTGGCTAACCCAAATTAGCTAGATCTTGAATACTTTAGCTATTGTAGACGACCTGAAGGTAATTTTGGCGACGTATTAGTTAGAGGGAAATTCTTACAAGTGGTGGGAAGCTAAGAATTTGGTTCGTAATCACGAGCCAATGACGTGGGAAGAGTATTCAGCCACCTTCTTGGCCCGTTACTTTTCGAAGACCTGTCCAGGAAGCGAGGAAGAGGGAATTCCTCAATATCCAGCAAGGTTCCGACTCAGTGGCACAATATGCCATGAGGTTCATCGATCTGATGCAATTTGTGCCCTGCATAGCGGGGAACGAGGAGGAGAAGATGCAATACTTTGAGAATGGACTTTCGACACCTTTGAGGAGATATCGATAGGGCTTCGAAGGTAGAGGTGGTGGATTCCATCAACAGGAGCACTGACAACTTCCAGAAACCTCCCTCCAACAAGAAGGCCAAGTTCAACCAGAAGAAGCCGTTCTTCAAGAAGAGCCAACCTAGCACGGGACTGTCGAGTCGGCCAGACACTCGACAATTCGTGTGCTACACTTGACCTGGGCATACTTCTAAGTTCTGTCCATCAGGAGGAGAGAAGGCGTGCTACCATTGCAAGCAAACCGGGCACCTGTTTAGGGACTGTCACTATCTCGGTAAAGCTGCATCTTCGAAAGGCGCAGGAGTTTCTTTTTCAGTAGCGCAACCATCTGTTGGTAGAGATTCTCAGCAAACCTCCAGAGGCTCGGTGGCACCTAGGAATGGACCACCTCGGAACAGTTAGGGGAGAGGACAGGGACGTCCTTATACCACTCAGGGGAGAGTCTACATGATTGGAATACCGAAGGAAGAGCCGATGGAGAATACGGTGATGGAAGGTACCCTTACTATTTTTAGTTTTTGGCACGAGTGCTTTTTGATACCGGTTTTTTCGCATTCCTGTATTTCCAAAGCTTCTTGTGATAGATTGGGTTTAAAATCGATAAAAGTAGCTAACCCTGCTAATGGTAGTATCACCTTTGGGAAAAAGAGCTTTGGTAAACCAAAGGTGTAAATTGTGTATTTTGAGAATGAGCAGTGTAGAGTTGTGATATGATTTTCTTGTTTTGGAAATGATGGACCTTGACATCATCCTTGGTATGGATTGGTTGTCAGTTTTCGAGGTTTTGATCGACTGTTCTCAGAGGAGAATTTTTGGGGTCTCCTCAACCAATGAGAGGTTTATGGAGAAGTTGGTACCCTATGAGAAGATGAGAGTCACTTTCTTTGGCCTTAGGGAGTATCCTGGTAGTGTGGTGGTGAGCATGGGTTGGGAAGATGTAGGTGGTATATGGTCTGTTGCTCCTCGGGTGGTGTGTGAGTTTATGGATGTATTTCCTGACCAATTAGCTGGGCTACCTCCTATGCCGAGAGATAAAGTTTGTTATATACCTATAGCCAGGACCATTTCCAATTTTCATGGCACCTTATCGAATGGCGCCGGCAGAACAGAGAGAGCTAGCAACGCAGGTAGATGAGCTTCTTAGACTTGGTTTTATTCGTCAGAGAAACTCGCCGTGGGGCGCACCTTGCTCTCTTTGTGAAAAAAAAGATGGATTGATGAGGATGTGCATAGATTACCGGCGACTCAACCAGGTAACTATTAAGAATAAGTATCTTTTGCCTAGAATAGACGAGGTTTTTTATATTTTTAGAGGATCGAGATGTTTTTTGAAAATCGATCTAAGGTCGGGTTAGCATCAGTTGCGGATTCGAGAGGAAGACATTCCTAAGACTGCTTTCCGGACACAGTATGGTTTGTACGAATTTGTGGTGATGCCTTTCGGTTTGACCAACGCGCCAGCCATGTTTATCGATTTGATGAATCGCGTTTTCCGACCGTACCTGAGAGAGTTTGTGATAGTCTTCATAGACGATATCTTGATCTTTTTCGTCGTCGAGGAAGAGCACGAGCGTCATCTACGCATTGTTCTTCAGACTCTTCGAGATCATCAGCTGTACGCTAAGCTGAGCAAGTTCGAGTTTTGGTTGACTCAAGTGCAGTTTCTTGGACATGTGGTGTCTCTAGGAGGGATCTCGGTAGATCCAGCAAAGGTTGAAACAGTGAAGACTTGGAAAGTCCCAAGAACGTGTTCGAGATCAGAAGCTTTCTGGGATTAACAGGATATTACCAAAAGTTTATCCCACACTTCTCCCAGATCGCGGTGCCGATGACTCGGATGATGATGAAGAACGTTAAGTTCGAGTAGGAACGAAGCTTATGAAAGAGCATTCCAGGAGCTGAAGGAGAAGTTGACTACGTCTCCAGTTTTGATAATACCTGAACAAGGACGAGGTTATGATGTATTTTGCGATGAGTCTAAGTTTGGTTTGGGATGTATGCTGATGCAAGAAGGGAATGTGGTAGCTTATGGTTCCTGGTAATTGAAGGGACATGAGCAGAACTACCCAACTCATGATTTGGAGTTGGCAGCCAGTTGTCTTCTGGTTGAAGTTGTGGAGACATTACTTGTATGGTGAGAAGTTCAATATGTTTTCTGATCACCACAGTCTCAAGTATATCTTCACTCACAAAGACCTGAATATGAGGCAGCGGAGATGGATGGAGTACCTAGAGATTACGACTTCAGTCTCTCTTATCACTCAGGAAAGGTCAACGTAGTGGCCAATGCCTTAAGCAGAAAGTCACATAGCAACGTGGCGAGGATGGCATCCTTGTAGTGGAAGATGTTGGAAGTTTTGTCAAAGTATGATCATGGAGCTGATCGAAGGAAACGGGTTAGCGAGAATCCACAGTTTGGTTCTACAACCCGAGATAATTAGATTGGTAATGGAAGGACAACAGAATGATCCAAAAGCAAAGGAGTTGGCGACTCAGCTTTCAAGAGGAGCGACCTTGGAAGATTGGAAAATCAAGGTGGACGGAGGTCTGACTTTCAAAGATAGACTTTTTGTACCAAAGTCGGACGAGTGCAGAAGAAAGGTGCTTGATCACTTTCATCGTTCTCGTTTTGCAGTGCATCCTGGTGGTATAAAGATTTATCACGACTTACGGCGACTGTTCTAGTGGAAAGGTATGACGCGCGAGGTAGCAGATTTTGTATCAAAGTAGTCTAACTTGTCAACAAGTGAGAGCGGAACATAACGACCTGGTGGAAAGATGTAACCTTTAGAAGTGGTCGAATGGAAATGGGAGCACAGTCACGATGGACTTTGTAACTGGATTCCCAAATTCTTCTACAAAGAACAACGTTATTTGGGTAATAATCGACCGATTGATGAAATCAGCTCACTTTCTGCCAATCAAAAGACGGATTCTTTAACTACTCTAAGTAGATTGTATTTAAAGGAGGTAGTCAAATTGCATGGAGTGCCTATATCTATTGTATCTGATAGAGATCATAGGTTTGTATCAAGATTTTTGCAGGGATTGCAAGAGGAGTTGGGGATTGTGCTTCAGCACTGCTTTTCACCCTCAGACGGATGGTCAATCAGAGAGAACCATTCAAACATTGGAGGACATACTAAGAGTTTGTGTTATGGATATGCAGGGAACTTGGAAAGATCACTTGGCTTTGATCGAGTTTGTCTACAACAACAGTTATCACTCCAGTGTACAGATGGCACCATACGAGGCTCTGTATGGTAGACCTTACAGATCACTTCTTTGTTGGACAGAGGTAGGAGACAAAACACTTTAGGGCCTGATCTAGTACGTGAGACGTCAGAACAAGTTGAAGTGATCATGCAACGTCTCAAGACAGCCCAGAGCAGACAAAAAATTATGCTGATAAGAGGCGAAGACGTTTGGAGTTTGCAGTTAGCGACGAGTTTTCTTATGTGTGGCACCACGTCATGAAGTGCAAAGGTTTGGGCGTAAGGGAAAACTATCACCTCGATATGTTGGACCCTTTGAAATCTTGAAGAGGATAGGGAAAGTGGCCTATCAGTTGGACCTTCCTCAAGCTATGGAAAGAGTGCACAGTACTTTTCACATGTCTATGTTAAGGAAGTACGAGCTGATCCGTTACATGTGATAAGTTTTGAAGACATTGAAGTCTCGGAGGACCTAACTTTCGAAGAAGTGCCAGTAAAGATACAAGGGCATTGGACTCAAGAGCTCAAGAGGAAGTCTATTCTTTTAGTGCAAGTGCTGTGGCAACATCGCGATGTGCAACACGAGACATGGGAACCAGAGTCGATGATGCTGAGGCTGTACCCTGGCCTGTTCACTGGCCAAAAAGGTACAAGTTTGTTTTAAATTTCGGGACGAAATTTCTTTAAAGGGGTAGGATGTAATACCCTGACCCAAATTAGGCGTAATTCGTTCAAAAAATCCTACTTAGACCGGTTAATCTCGGAGATTTCGGTTAGGGATTTGTGAAAAGCCCAGGTTTGGCCCAATCTGAGCTGGAAAGCTCAGTGATTCAGCTCGTCCAGCTGGAGGGGCAAAATGGTAATTTACCACTTATTGTTGTTATTTTATTTATTGTGTCATTATGTGATTATTATTGGATGATATTATTTTCCTTAGTCAAGGATTCCTATTTCTGATTTTAAAATAATTTTATTTTCACAAAATGATATTTAAAACCACAAGTCAAAACCCCGAAAGGTAGAAATAAATATTTTTAAATGGTTTTGGAAATGAGAAAATTTTTGAAAACAAGCTTGGTATGTTAAACCATTTTAGTATGGTTTAGTTTATTATTTCAAACCCCAAAAATGAGGACTTTAAATCGTTTTATTTAACACAAGTTAAATCACGTAAATAGTGTTAAATTATGGTTTTTAATTAAATCTATGGTTTTGGTTGAAAGATAAAACTCCAAATTTTTATGGTGATTAGAGTTTTTAAAATCCAACATTTTGTTAGGTTGGATTAAATTTATTGAGCTTTAAAAGTATTGTTTTAAGTTAAAAATCGAAATTTTATCAAAAGTGGACCTTTTTGCAAAACTAGAAATCTGCAAGGATTTATTTGCAACCAAAACTACCGAACAGTGGTTCCACTGTACCCGACGTCGGCAGTAGTTGCATGCAGATGCCCGATGGCTTCCATGGATTGATCAGCTGATCCTATAAAACTACCCCCTCAGCTTAGCTGATTTCCTCCCTCAAAAACTCCATCTCTCAATCTCATCTGCTCTCTGGTTTTCTAGCCGATCACCCCTCTCTCTTTTCCAAGTTTTTCTTCACCGTAGTTCAAAGAGAAAGATTTTTCAAAAGCTCGGATTTTCAACTCAACTCAAGTGAAGGTAACCACTGTGTTCCTCTTTAAATTTTAACTGGTTTAGAATCAAATAGAAGCAAATTTGGCCAAGTTTTGAGTGTGTAAAATCGATTATAAGTTTAAAGAAAATCTTGGTTTTTCTTGTATCAATGTGTTTTTGGTGGTAAAATCCGATGGCCTATTAAGTGTTAAAGCTCCAAGACACTCCCTATGGAAAGAGGACTCACTAAGGAGTCCATTTGACCGGCTGGATGTGAAAATCGAATCCAGAAAATCCACTGTTTCTGGATTCGTATTTCATAGAGTGCTGCTCGTTAGTGTCTGCTATTGTAGACAGAGGAGGAAGACGACTCTCGGACGGTCCGAGAGTTGTGCTTCAGACAGGGGTAAAAAAATCGGCCGGGCCGTTATCCCGGCCGATTTTTCATATCGGCCGATATATCGGTTCGGCCGATATATCGGCCGAACTTTTTCTCTCTCCTCCCCGTTTTTTTTCTTTAAAAAAAAAAAAAAAAAAACCCAAAAAAATTACAGCAAATGCAGAAAATTATGAGCTTATTGAATATGTAATTTTTTCATAAAATATCGGACATTTACATCTTCTAATATATTTTTGAAGTTACGATAGTGGGAAATTATATAAATAGTAATAAAATGGTGAAAATTACAAAAAGAAATAAAATAAAAGGAAAAAATTGCATCCCTTTAAAAGAAGTTATTATACATTAAATAACAGCAAATAAAAAAAGTTCATGTATTATTTTATAGGTTTTACCATTTTCTAACATTTATATATCATAGTCCATAGATAATAATGAAATAATTACAAAAAGAAATAAAATAAAAGGAAAAAATTTCATCCTTGTAAAATAAGTTAGTATACATTATATAACAGCAAATAAAAAAATTTCATGTATTATTTTATAGGTTTTACCATTTTCTAACATTTATATATCATAGACCATAGATAATAATGAAATAATTACAAAAATAAAGAAAATAAAAGGAAAAAATTTCATCCCTGTAAAAGAAGTTAGTATACATTAAATAACAGCAAATAAAAAAATTTCATGTATTATTTTATAGGTTTTACCATTTTCTAACATTTATATGTCATAGTCCATAGATAATAATGAAATAATTACAAAAAGAAATAAAATAAAAGGAAAAAATTTCATCCCTGTAAAATAAGTTAGTATACATTAAATAACAACAAATAAAAAAATTTCATGTATTATTTTATAGGTTTTACCATTTACTAACATTTATATATCATAGTCCATAGATAATAATGAAATAATTAAAATAAGGAGTAAGTGAATGTAAAAAATGTTGCTGTAAATTTTAACATGTTAGTAACAGTAACTAAGAGCAAATGAAAAATGTTCATCTATTATTTTATAGGTATTATCATTTTCTAACTTTTTTTTTCATTTATGCTATTTTATGTTGAAATAGTTAACAAAAATGAATAAATAAATGAAAAAAAATAGTAACTAACAAAGTACACAAAAACTAACTACAGATACATTAAGATGAAAAAAAAATTATAATACCTATATAAAGCTTTTATTATTACATATCTTTTTTAACTTCAAGCATTTTTTAACTTCTTTTATGTTATTTTTGGCTAAAAAAATTAAAATAAAATACAGATAAATCGAAATAAATTACAAAACTTACAAGAACAGTAGATCTGTAAATGAAGAAACCTTTGAACGGTCTGGATCGTTCGGTTTCAAACAAATCCGGGTCGTTTAGAACTTAATTAAATCAAGTAATGAAGAGTGCAATTTTTTTGAAAGATAAATAGTAAAATCTGATTTTATCTTTGAAAATAAGGTGTGAAATTTGAGATGTAGGTGAATGGTATTTATAGGAAAAAATTGGACCGATTCGATTTTTTGGATTTAAAAAAAATAATAAAATATTCAGGCATGCCGGACCAGCCGAATCCTGCAGTCCGCTGTACACAGAGATGTGATGGGGAGAAATTGGTTGACAGGTGAGATCTCGTCCGAGATCTTGCCCGATATATCGGACATGAGATATCGTCCGATATATCGGCAAAATATCGCCGAACTTGAGTTGGGCCCAGGCCCGAGATTTACTGTTTTCAGGGGGAAAAAACGGCCGATTCGGCCCAGATTCGGCCGAGATTTGGACCGATATATCGGTCATCTCGGCCGATATTTATTATGAAAAAAAAAAAATTTAAAAAAAAAAAACAAAAAACCGAATTTTTAAAATTCGGCCGATATGATGACCGATAATTCGGTCAAAAATTCGGACATATCGGCCGAATTTTTTTTTGTACGGCCGATATTATACGTATCGGCCGATATAATTCGGTGGTTGAAAAACCGAATTATATCGGCCGATACGCACAGTATCGGCCGATATTTTGACCCCTGGCTTCAGATGGTCCGAAGGTAAACCCCTTCGGACGGTCCGAGAGTGACCTTCGGACGTTCCGAGTTTTAGTTCGAAGTCCGGAACCGTCCGAGGCTAGCAACTCTCCCGCCTCTGCTCCGGACGTTCCGAGTCCTATTCAGAAGGACCGAACCCCTCTCGGACGATCCGAGCTTCTCTCGGCATGATCCGAGACACACAGACCCACCGAAGCCTATTTTCTCTGTTTTTATGTTCGGAAGGACCTTCGGACTATCCGAGACCTGATCTTCGGACGGTCCGAAGACAGACCCAAGTTCTGAAGTCTATGATTAGTTTTAAACAGTGGTTCGGATGATCCGAAGCTACAGTACCTGGTTCCGAGGCATGTTCTGAGGAACCCAGTTTTTTAATGTAAAATTTTGATTGATTGATGATGCATGTGTTAGACCTAAGTCTTAATGTGATGTTTATACCCCATTAATAATTTAAAAATGTACTAACCCTTCTTCTCTTATTACTATAGTGTATATACTATTTGTATTCATTTACAGGCCAACTCTATTTGTCGGGCACTGAGTGACTCACTTTCAGGCCGATGCAAGTAGGAGACTCAATTCCATTTACCTTGGAGATTTTCGGGAAAACAATATGGTTTTGAAATACTACTTGAATGTATGCATTTGAATGCTATGTATATTGGCCAACTATTGATTGTGCACATGTTTGCATGTTGAACAGAGACCGCGATAGCACACATTTTCATTCGGGGAACTTAACATTGCAGTGGGTGTAAACAGGTTTAATGAGGTGAATCTTGAGCAATGAGTGGTTTCAAGTTGTTGAACCCACCCATGTGCCCGGACATGATGCACTGTTGTAAGAAGTGCTTATGATGCTTATAAATGTTTATGATGTTGATCATATGAGCTATGTAATACTGCTTCCACGTGCCCTGGACTATTGAACCAATATCGGCCATGTGTGAGAGATGGCTTACTTCTACTAGACCAGGGGTGTCGACAGTTACTGACTTGAACAGTGTCAGTATTGGCCATGTGAGGGCCGGAGATGTACTTGCAAGGATGTATTTTGACCGTGTTAGGACTTAATACAATGGTCTCAGCGTAGTATGTAGGTGTTGCATTGGATGACACCAGTTATGGAAATGATGATGAGATTATACTTGATATTGAGAATTTATTTTCAAGCATGAGATAATTTATTGCAAATGTTGATTATTTAACTAACTTGATGTTTCATTAGACTGCATTGTTTTATTTCTTTCACCGGGCTAGTTAGCTCACACCACTCACATTTCAGGAAATGTGCCCGAGGAGGAGAACCCTCCGTATGAAGCTTAGGATGGATAAGTTGTTGCGTTGTCTTGGGATTCCCAATGAGGGGAATTCCGTTATCTTTGCTTTTTGGTTCCTTGAACCATTTGCTTATGTAAAGTACCGTGTGTGGTACTTAATTTGTATTGATGTGATGTACTGAACTACCATGTGTTCCGTAGACTACTATGATTATGTTAAAATAATAATTCGTTGTTGGAATTATGTGTTTTTGGTTGTGTGTCTTTTGGATAGACTTATGGTATGTGTTTGAGTTCACATGTGGAGATCATGTGTGACCTTTGGGCCTAACCGTTAATCCGGCCCAGTTAGAATTCTTAAGTTTAGTTTCAAAAAAAAAAAAAATCAGTCACGTTCCAGGCCCACCTTTCGGGTTGGGGCGTGACATCAGTCTAACCATTGATCATCATATAGACTGAGTGTAAAACCAAACAATGGCAGTAATTCAACCATTGAATACCTAAACCGCATAAAACCAAAGTTAGCCATCAAGTTCATAACTTTGAATATTTGGAGAGCTGAGTAAGACCATTTAGAATTGTCGAATAGACAACTCATGACCAAACGGTCGACAGGTAAAAACATCACCGTAAAAAAACTGTAAAGATTATACTGCAGTCAGGTTTCTGATATGTAACCGTAGACCCCTGCTAAGGCAACTGGCGACAATATATGAAGTGAAACATATGGTTGGTCTCTGATAAGTTACCTTCGACAGATAAGCATGTAACAATCGAATGTGTAAATACTCCATAACAAAGCTTGTCTATATTTATCATCTATCGATTGTTACTCACCAAACAGTCGCATGTGAAAATTTGAATATCTATTGAACGGGTATTTGTTGTCAACCAGTCTTCTTAACCGTCGACTGTTAGACATCAATGGTCTGGTAGGTGGCGCATTAAATGTATTTCAAAACGGATAAATGTCCATTTAATGCATGGCAACGGTAATAAAGTCAAATGTCCAATATATATACCAACCATTATGAGGAGAAATTTGCTAGAGCAGTGAGAGAGTAAGCTTAGAGAAAGAAACTATGCTCCACACACCCATAGCCACTGAGAAGGAGAAATTATCTATCCTTACAGAGACTCAGACGAACCCAGTTTTGATCCATTATTGAACCATCTTTGTTCTTCATATTGAGTAATTCTAGGTGAGTTGAATTCTTATTTTTTGTGAGAGTTACTCCTGAGCTTCAATGTAATTTTATTTTGTTTTTCTAAGAGAGAAGAAAAAGAGAAAGGGTCCGTGGACCCTGTGTGAGGAAGGGGAGAAGGGTCAGTCTCAAATCCAAAAAGGACTCCTTGGGACTAGGGAGCTGCGAAAAACGGTGTAACTGTAACGCCCCACCCCATGATGAACCAGGACACTGACACGTCACGATCTGCCACGTTACGAAAGTGTGGGATTTCAAATTCAAATTTAGACTATCGTAACCATACTCGTCGGAGAGAACTAGCTTCCTAAGCACAATTGAGATTTCTACCGAAATCTCGGCAGAGTGTCCCTCAAAATTGGACCCTTTGGGAAATTTTATTTCCCCTCATCTCATCTTCATAGCACCTATCAAATCGTAGCAATAATATTTCCTCAAAAATGACATCAAAATATTACGCACTTCATTTAAACACCCTGGAGTTACGTATCAACCCAAATTACTTATTACAATCCATGAATTCTCAAATTATAATATCTTAATCCTAATAAATTCTCGAAAACAAGTAAAATGAACTTTGTATTTCATATTCTCCTTTGTTAAGTTTCTTCTTGGGGTTTCTCAAATCCTATTTCTACTGCATTTCCCTCAAATTGGTAAGGATGTGAGCTATACTATCCCAATGAGGAAATATAACATAACACACATCTTGACATTATATTTATCAACATATATATCATTAAAAATTCAAGATTTCCAATATTTCACAATAAAGGATAATAAACTCCATGTGACTCACAATCACCAAACAATCCATATGCAAACTACATGATGCACACACATATGTCTATGTCAATCGATCTCACACGTCCTACGTATGTTATCTCACTACCCACACGTCTCACATGTGTAACACATATGTCTCTTGCATACTATCTCACTTCTCACACGTCCCACGTGTGTCACCAGTGCGAAACATGTGTCCCACGCATGCCAACACATTCGCACCCAATAATACTCGCAGGCGACGCATATGTCCCACGTATGTTGATGAACACTGTAAAATTACAATTTTACCCTTTTAATTTGGATTAGTTAGCCTTTATTTTATGTATATTAGATATGTTTAATGTTAGTTTTGAGTTTTGTTGGAAAAATATGGGAATACAAGAAATTGAGCTAAAATTGGAAAGAAATGCAGAAAAATGGGGCTATAATTGCTATTTTTGGAAAGTGTGTATAATTTACCATCCATTTTGGAATTTATTGTAAAATTATCTTAATTCAAATCCAGCTATGAGATTTTGGATTAGGATAATTAATTTTGAATTTTTATTGTAAAGTGGTCAATTTAAAACAATAGGTGAAAATGGGCCCACTAATCCAACAATTGTCCATTTTGAAGTTCAAAGTCTACAAGTCAGAGTTCATGGGCCAAAGTTCACCAGTGTCTAGGCCAGATTGAAGCCCAAAAGCATAAGCCTGTAATTCAAAGTCCAAGTCCATCAGCTTAAGGTGGGGCCCAGTAAATTCTTACGGAGTAATGGATGGCCACATGTGTGAAATATTTTCTAAAAGATCCATGGCTAAAATCGTGTGGAGTATCAACAAGATGTGAAATTCGATCCTGCTGAGGTTGAAGATTTAAGATAAATTTTTGGATCTTAGAAAATAATGGAGAATCAGAGAAACTTTGGGAAAAAGTATCTCCAAGGGCACATATCAAAATCGCATGAGAGAATTATTGAACAAGGAAATTCGTATGGAAAGGAAGACAGAGAATTGTGGATCAAGATTTATTAGAAGGAAAGGTGAGTCAGCAGTGAGTCAAAGGAGAATCCAATCAAACCAAAAATCAATTTTATGGAGATAAGATCTTCTAAAATTCGTGTGATGCTAAGATCTAGATTGGATCTCCTGAGCACTATAAATACATGGGTCTAGACACAGTAAAATTTGAACATAGCTTGGAGAAGGAGAATATCTTAGAATTGGAACACTAAAGAGACAGGAGAATGAGCAAAATTTGAATTTTACAAGTAGGTACCTTTGTAAATTTTTAGTTTAATTCTCTATCTTTGATGTAAATTCCAAAAGAATTGTAATTTTTATTTAATAAATCCAAGATATACATTTAAATCAGAGGAAAGTCCATAATTCGAATTTTAATTTTGTATTCTTTAATTAATTACTCAGGTTGAAATATTTTAAGTCTTTTGATTTCTTTAAATTCAAATCTAAGGTTCTTTTGAACATATGAAATATTTTAGATCTAGAATTTAATTGTCCAAATCTAAGATTTAAGGTTCATTTAATTAATTTAAAGAATATGGAATTAAATTTTGATGAAAAACGTGGATTAGTGTTTGGATTTTTATGTGAATTCCATGGTTTAGATCTCATTTTTATTTTATTTATTAGGTATGATGTTTGATTGCAATGAATATTCTGATCTACTGTAAATATGTATATGTTATTTGTTCATATTTTAATTCTTTTTGTTTTTCTGTTCACAAATTCAATTAAAATATGGAAATAGGTTAGAAATATTTTATTTATATCTTAATTATGTAGTTTTAAATTGAGTTGAGGTTGTTTAATTTTAATCCACCATTTTAATTGAACTTGGATGAGTTAATTAAGTTAGATCTCATATTTAATTAAGTTCCAAAGTTAGATGTTATTTTGGATTTTGATAAATTAAGAACATAACTCTATGTTTAGAAGATTAGATCTCATGTTCAGATTTATTTCCATAATTATGATCTCATAGATCACTTTACTTTTAATGGTGCCACTTTAATTTTTATACATATATTTCCCTTAGGCTTGACCTTGCACTCGTATGCTATACTATAAAATTATTTGTACTCTTGCAAGTATTTAAAATTTGACAACATATTTCTTTTGTAATTTCAATTTCCAAATATCTTGTATTCAATCAATCCTGTATTAATTCTTCCAATAAATAATCAAAGAACAACCCGTTTAGAATCTCGAAACATCCAATTTCTAAATTCCTTTTATGGTCGTCTTTGATTTGATTTTAAGATTGTATGCTTTAATTATTTAATCGACATGAAATATTAAGGACTTAGGCTAAAATTGTTAGGTCTAAGTTACTAAGATTTGGTTTTATGATTTAAAGTATATGATTTTAACGTTGATAATAAACATGAACCGGAAATTAGATCTTTACGTGAATTTCAAATCTAGGTCGTTTGTTTATTTAAATGTTTTTGACGATGAACGGTCTTTTAAAAACAACTACCTTTTACGTTACTGCATTTTATTTTTGTCTTTTACTTTTCTTAACGATTTATTTTTCATGTTTATTTTTCTTCACTTGAATGTTGTATTTTAACTTTTCTTTTTAAATATTTAATTCTTTTAAAATGTAATTATTTCATGTATTTAAAACCTCTCTAACAACTTGATAAACTAGTTAGGGTTAAATTTAATTAGATCTAGATTTTATGAATTAAGATGTGTGATGAGATTGTTTATAAACTCTTAATTAAAACATTATTTTAATTACTTTTAATCAATACTCTAAAATTGTAGATCTATTTATTTGAATAAAGACTTACTTAACTTGGAGATATACTTTTAAAGATTAAAATTGATTTCTATCCTAGATTTAATTATGAATCTTGGTTTTCTAAAAAACATAAAAATTGAAGCATGTGTATTTTGAATTTCATATATTTTTAATGTTTCCTTTGGGTTCGACCTCGCACTCAATTACTGTACTATGAATAGTTTGTGTTCTTGAGAGATTTACAAATTTAAAACACACCAACAATTTATTATCATGTCTTGCATGGATTTGATCAAATATGCTTAGCTTTGGTATGTGATTTTCAATTTGATCAATTGCAAGATGATTTTGTGATATATGTGATGCTTATCATGATGCATATGATTTGTGTATACCATGTTTTGTATTGAAAATCTAGTGGAAGTTTTAAAAACAAAATTCAAATTTTTGGGAAAAATCACTTTATGGTGTGGCGACACATCGCCAGTGTGCGATGCTTCGGCAGAACAATCAATCGTTAAGTGACGATGTATCGGCCGTAGGTAGCGAGGGACTTAGGAAGAAAATCCAGTTCTAAGTGATGGTGACCAATCTCCAGATGACTTTGGATCAGCAGGACAACCGATTCGTGCAGGACAAAGTATCGTCTATGTCAAATTGGGTATTTTAAGTTAAAACCCTCGTTGTTTTTCAAAACCCTTACCTTCCCTCCTTCGATCGCCTTCTCCAAAAACCCTCTCTACCAGCGACAGGTCGTGCCCTAGCCTCCCAAAGTCGACCCTCCATCAGATTTTTCGCCGGAATATGCTTTAGAAAAGGTTCATTTTACTTCAGAGATCCTCTAACTAACGGATTTGTGAGCTGTATCGACTTGGGTAAGCCTTTATCGATCCCCATTTCTTTTTTAGCTTAGAAGGGTGTTTGGGAAATCAAGAAAAATATCTGAGAACTATGAGACTCCCGTCACCGAGGAAGACCCTATTGCATCCTCTCCTTCAACTAAGAGGCCCAAGATCCTTTCCCAAGAGAAAAATGAGAGAGAAGCAGAAAATATAAATGAAGGATAAAGAGGAAATCAAGATAGTGAGGAAGATAGTGGAAGTGAAAAGGACTGAAGAAGAAGACACCAAAGAAGGAACTGAACCTGTTTTTGACTCTTCCAGTCAAAGGTTCCTTGAGGAGCACCTTCGACTTTTTGAAGCTCGGCAAAATGAAAAATTCACTTATTTGGAAAGAAAATTTGAAGGTCTGGCAAAATCTGTGGAGGAATCACTTCAGAGCATTTTCACCGTCATCTCCTGAGAAATGATGACACTTCTCATCGTCGATCTTCCTCATCTCCAGCTGGCCCTGCTTAGGATAGTTTTTCCTGTAATATTTTATTTGAAAAACTATTGTTTGGACATGTAATATTTTGTTGTAAACCTTTTTGCATGGAATGGTAATGTTTTTATTAATGCAATGTTTTGGTTTATGTGTTATCTCTTTCTCTCCATGTATGATGTATGTTGTGAAAATTTTAAATTTATATTTACACTCAAGCGCAGGAATCAAATTGGAATATAGAGATATACAAGTGCGAGGTCGAACCCACAGGGACTTGATTTTAGAATGAACGGGAAAACAAATTAAAAAACCTAATATTTTAACCTTAACCTAACTAACACTTTTTTTTATGGAGAATGATTGAATTAAACTTGCAAAATTAAAATAACTAAAAAAATGGAGATTTAATCAAGTGAGAGAAATTACTAAAGCATCGGATTCCACCACCATTAAATCCATAATCTTCTAATTATTTATTTATCAATTCCAAATTTTTAGAGATTTAAACATTCAAGTGTATTAATATGGTGTTCAAAAATTGATTTTCCTTTGCTTAAATGTGTAAATTCTAAGCATTCAATGTATCCTATCTCAATTCGAAAGACAGTGGATCAAAGAGATCAATCTAAGCATTCAATGTATTTAAGTTAAAGTAAAAGAAAGTAATGAATCAAAGGGTTTTCCTTTTATTCAATTAAAAACCAAGTATTAATTAATTAAATATTAATATTAACAACAAAAAATACATGGCATTGATGGTGAAAATAATTAACATCTATTAATTTGATCAAACCAAAATAAAAAATAATCAAACACACATAATTTGGAATTAAATAAAAAAAAAATTATTTCATTAATGGGCTTTCATCCTCAACCTCATTACATAAATTTAGCCAGACATCATCATAAAATTAAAGCAAAAGAATAGAAAAAATAAAACCTGGATGATCGTCTGAGCTCCCAAACCCTTCAGCCACCGCCTTCTCTGGTCTGTCTCGACTTTCTTCACTGTCGTGTGTTGTTCCTATCTGTTCGTATATTCCTCCTTTATTTTCCTTTTTAATTCCTCTGATTGGGACTGTGGGGGATAAAGAACGATCGGCCAGCACCAGTTTTCATTGACAGTAAAATCACCTTTCTATACTCTCTTTTCTAATTTTATTTCCCTTATATTCTCAGTCATTTCCATTCTCTTTACAACTAATACCTTTTCGTTGGAAAGAAACCAATGTTTTCTTCTTATTTCCTTTTTGTGATGCTCTCATGGCCTTTCTCTGCTCTTTCTTCTAAACGCCGCTGCTTGTGATTTTTCAAGCAGGTAATGGACACTGCCTCTTCTACAATGGTGCATTCTGTTGTTTCTTGCTTCTTTACTCTGGCTGATTTCTCAGTGGATTGCAAACATGTGCTGCTGTACTGGTTTGATGTCCTCAGCTTCTCTCTTGTTGATCGCTTTCTCTCCTTTTGTTCTTTCTTTCAATTTCTTTCTTCATACAGGTGGGTTGGGACGGTGATGCATATGAACAAGGCAACAGCTTCTCTTGACTTTGTCTGCTGATCTGTATGGTACACTTTGGCTCGCTGATGTGTCACTCTTCCATGCACCCGATTCACATAGAAATAAAGTAGATAGAACCCTGCTGCTTGGTAAATTAACGGTTCAGCCTGCCTTTGCTTTCTTTACTTTGGGTTCCTGCACATGGTTGCTGGCATGCTGTTTGGAACTTGCAAAAACGTTGTTGTATAGTTTTGCAATTTATTTATTTTTCCTAACAAATCTGATGCTTTTAGTGCTGATTTTTTTCTTTTGTTTCTTGTGTGATTATGTCCTATTTGAGGGATCACCATGGACATCTCATATACTAAGAAAGTAAAGGAAACTCCATCGACACTTTTTCCATATGAACCTGTTTACTCATACCTTTTGAGGCCCATGAATGTCCACCTCAGTCAGACCAATTTGACAACATCACGAACATTATGACAGGGAAGGCAATTTGCAATTATTCATTGTTCAAGCTGAAGAAACTATGTTGTCAAAGACCTAATGGAAACTATATGTTCCATTTCAGTGCAAATATGCACAATGTAATATCACACAAGGTTTCAACTGTACCAAATTTGTTATCAGATTTGATATAAGGATCCAACCAATTGGCCACATTCATGGGACTAGAAGTTAAGATGTAACTGTATAACTGCAGCCAATGCTCCTTTCTTTATGACTTCAGCCCTAGCTTGTAACAAAATACAGCAGCCCTTTTCCATAAGTATCTATGTACTTTACAATTTACAGAGCCTTTGTTGCAAGTATGGCTTGATGAATGACCAACTAGTGCCCACGAAGATGATCACAATGAAGAGCATTATGCCTTTGAAGAAGCCAAAAATGTAGAAGGGATTGTCCTCTTGTTCTTGTGATGAAATTGGATGACTAATCAGTCAAATCGGCCCAATCTTTTGCATTTAAGAACATTTTCTCTCACTTTTACTTTTAAATCTAAAAAATATAAAATTCCATTAATTAATATTCAAACACACAAAACAAGGGCTAACTAGTCCATTATCTAGGGGTAAAAATGTAATTTTTCTGTGTTAATCAATGTATGCCATGATGATTATCTTATGCTGTTCATGTGTATTGAATGGGTTATTTTTCAATATGGATGCATGGATGTATGATGGCATGTTGGAGTTTGGGGAAGCACAAAACATATGCTTGATTAGCCCTTTGTCAATTAGTGACAAAATTGGGGAGAATTATGTAGAAGCTAAAGGCTTATGGGGGGGTAAAACACTCAGAAGCTTGAAAGAAAGCTTGGAGTATAATGGTGGAGAAATTGTGGAGAAATTGCAAGCTTGGCATAACTTGACAAAATGGAGAAATTGCAAGCTTGGATTAGCTTGTAAAATGAAGAAATTGCAAACTTGGATTAGCTTGTAAAATAGAGAAATTGCAAGCTTGGTATAGCTTGATAAAAAAAGAAATTGCAAGCTTGGAATAGCTTGGTGTATGGGGGAGATACATTGTGAGGGAGATACATGGAGTTGTTTGATGCATTAGGGTTTGGGACTTCAAACTCAAGAAGATTGGGGGAGAAAAAATTTGAAAACTATATAGCTTGGAAAGATTTGAGATAAGCTTGAGCTATAGAGTAGTTTTGGTGATTAGGTAATCATGAAGTATGGGGGAGTGCATATGCTTAGTCCATGAATACCTTTTTATGTTTAACCTCTCTAATGATTTTCTAGTCTTTGTAGCTTGCTTGTGTTTACAGGTGAAAATTGAAATTAGAGCAAGCTAAGCAAGAATGTGAAGCTAAGAAAGGCAAAGCAAGAAGTTCTTATGTCATTTGATATATATTGTAAAATTTGAATAATTCTGTTATTCAAATGATGTATAATGGGGATGGGTTGTCCAATGAATCTGTATTTGATTAGCTCTACGTTTTGTCAGAAATTGACAAAATGGGAGATTGTTAGTGCCCCAGCTTGCTGAGTCACCTGTTTGTCAAGTTCGTGACTTAGGTGAAGCATTGCTTTGAAGAGAGAAGCTCACGACTCAAGATCTTAAGCATTGGTGGAAATGTAAAGGCTCAACGGATCAACGTGTATGGCAATCACAGATGGTAAGTGACCATAGATGACCTTAGGTGGTACCCATACCTTAGGTTGACCTTGCCTAGGCTTAAACATCACATTAGGATAATTAATCAAGCCTAACATGTGTTTGAATTGGAACCCAACTTGGAAATATGAATTCACTGTCAGAGAAACACATTGTGTTGGGTGATCATTCGCCAGGGACAGCACACAACCAATCGTGGTCTTGCGATATGTCGTGTGGAAAATCAAAGGTTATAGTTGAAATGGACTGTCAAACTCATGTGGTCCTAGGACGATAAAATCGTGGCCACGATCAATTGTCTGGAACTTGACAAGTCAATCGTGTAGGTGACGTATCGTCGAAACAGGACATAGGTTGGACATAAACAAAGGCCTAAAAATGTTGATCACAAACGATCAATTTGTTCCACAATCTATCGTGTGTACAGGGTAGGAACAAATCGGCATCACAATCAATCGCCCTGGGTCTGGATGAGACGTGGCACTGGAAAATACAGTTAGTCTAAGGTTAATACAATTGCCAATCTGCGATCTGTTGTCAAGATACACTGACAATCAGTCATGTGCCGCGATCAATTGAAGGTTACCGTTTTTGTACCATTACTGAGCATTAAATGCTCAACAGTCGGGTTGGTGAAAAGAAATTCAAACACAGACGTTGATCGCCTGGTCACGATCAATCATGTGTTTAGTGTTTAGAAATATTTATGTTTGCCTATAAATATCTTCATTGTTTGGAGGCGAGGTTGGTCAAATTGAAAAGCATTCTATCTACCCAAATTAATCATCACCTACCGGAGGCAAATCAGTGGCTTATTCTCTCTTGGAAAAATATTTGAAAATCATTCAAGAATCCAATCGGTGTAGATTGTGATTAAGAGAGAAGGATTAAGACAATCTTCTAGGATAGAAATTGTGACCTCAATTTTCTAGAAGCCCTCCCAAGGATTGTGGTTACTCTACACGGCGGATCGTCGGGATTGTACGAGCTCACATTGGCTGGATCATTTCAAGAAGCACATCTTCATTTGCAAGGTTCTTCAAAGGCAAGTGCTTCTTAATTAGATTTTTATTTTAAAAATCATTATCATTGTGAAGTGGATTAAAGAGATTGTGTTTCTCTTGAACCACTATAAAAAATAGTGGGATAGGAATTGGATGAAAGTCTCAATCAATTCAATACGTGGAAGTCCTATTCTATTGTGTTCGTGTAATTTCAACGCTTAGTGAATTGGAGATAGCCCAAGGTTGGGTGAGTCTCAATAGTGGATGTAGGTTGTTTAACCCGACCAATATACATGATGTACATTGTCTCTTTGTGTGATTGATTGATTATTTTGTACACATTGCATATCACACACACTTGATTAATTTTTTTTAATTCTGCACTCTATTAATCAAGAAAATTTGAAAAGCCATTAATATTTGTGATTACCCTATTCACGCCCTCCTATGGATAATCTGATTCTAGCACAAGGGAACCTTCACACTCTCATCGCAATGAAGTTCATGTCAACCAACACATGCATAACATCAGAATGATAACATGACACATCACTTAGTGAGCTCACGCCGGATTAGATCGGAGATTGATTTTAAATTTCACAATCCAATCCAACTCGAATTTCATACAGATTTTTTTTCCCAATCTGACCCGACTTGAAATATACAAATACATAGCTGAAGCCCAGTCATTTCTTAAATTAGTTCATGCAGATCGGTTTAAAACTCGACCCAAGTTTCACCCCTAGAATTAAGTTAATTTAGATTCCTTTTGAGTTTGGATTGAGTTAGTTCTATTCATTTATCTGGTTAAAAATATTTTTTTAATTAGACAAGTACTAAAACTATTTCTCATTTTGAGTTTGAATTGAGTTTTCTTGACTAAAGAGACTTTTCTAATGAGTCACGTACCAAGAATATTTCTTAAGAGAGATGGCCACAGTAACGTGCTATTGATGTATACTGCCATGTAGATTTAGTGCTCATTAAGTCCTCTTATTTTGAGAAAGAATTTAGAACCAACGATCTTCTTTAGGTGGATAAAATTATGAAATAATCATTGGTTCACACATGGAAGCTTGGGGGAATAAATGGTCTCATCTACTAATTCTGTTGGAAATTCTCATCTTAAATACGTGATCTTATTAAAAATCATTTTAACTTAGTAAAGTAAATCATGTTTTTCCAAGTTTTTATAAAATTTAATTACTTTAATTTTTAAGTTATAATATTTGTTGTCCAAATCCTGACTCAATAGAGGTGGGGTGTGGGTTGAATTGAGTCCTTGCTATTGGATTCTCTATCCGATTATGCCAATTGTAAAATGCTCTTCTAAATATGTTAATTAATTGTGTCCTACGTGTTCAACAAAAATGATAACATTTAAGAAACCGTGTGAATGTGTATATACCAAAGCGTGAATGTGTATACACCAAAGCATTAACAAGGAGAGAATGTGTATACACCAAAGCATTAACAAGGAGAGGGTATACGAACATGGTGCTTTCTAAAACATATCAATATGCAATGCAATCAATCTATAGTAATTTAATTAAGCAAACATAATCTATAGTAATTTAATTAAGCAAACATAATACATGTAAGAAAGTAACACACCGTAGAAGGGGATAAAAAAGATAGAGAGATACAATCCAATTTAATGAAGTTCAAATATTCCCGCCTATGTCTTCACCTCGAGCTGTGCCCGAGAGTTAACTCAACTAACCCATCCTTATTATCGATGAACGACAAACCGTTACTGTAATGCCCCACCCCGAGACGAACCATGACACTGACACGTCACGATCTGCAACATGACTAACGTAACACCCCGACCCAGAGGTGGCCCCAGAACGCTACTAAATTTTTTTTTATCCTTAATAACCTCTAACAAGGCTTGATCAGAAGTTTGGCCCAGAAGTAAATGTCACACATGTTCTTTACATGTGGACTCAAACATGTACCATATATCTACCTGTTTACAAGTACATATCATACAAACAAGTATTTTCATCACCAAATAAGATATTCTTATTCACATCAGAGTTACTAACAGTAACGTGATAGTTCATAAATGATTATAAAATATTAAGTACCATATGAGGAACTTTAAACAAAACATGGTTGAACGGAACCAATTGGTCAAAATAAAATGAAATCTCCGTCAATGGGAATCCCAAGTAACAGTAATAGCTGATCCATCCTAAGCCTGAAATGGAGGTTCCTCCTCCTCGGGTACATGTCCTAAAATGTGAGTGGTGTAAGCTAACCAGCCCAATGAAAAGAACATAACAATTCAGTGTAATGAACATCAAGTTAGCCAAAATCAACATTTTCATCATGATATGTTTATCATACCAAAATATCAAATCATCTTCATATTACTGCTGATATCCAACGTAACACCTAGACGCTACACTGATTATAAGCATTAAGTCCCGACACGGTCAAAATACAAAATCTTGTAAGTACATCTCCAACACACTTGCGCCGATACTGACACACCTGGGCCAGCAACTGACACACCTAAGCCAGTAGACACAAACCGACACACCTGGGCCGATAATAGTTCAGTAGTCAAGGGTACGTGGAAGCAGTATCAATATCAACATAGTGCTCAAGTTCATCAATAATTATAATATACGATAAACATCGTTAGAACCAATAAGCGCATTTCGTAATATTGCATCATGTATAAGCATATAAGTGGGTTCATTAAGTCTGATCCTTAAAACCACTCATTGCACTAGATTTTCTTAACCTGATTTACACCTACTGCAATGTTAAGTCTCATCACCGAAAGTGTGCGGTATCGAAGTATCTGTCAAACATACAAACAAAGATATAAATGAATTATACAATCAATAATCAATTAGTTTACATAGATACAATACAACACATATTCATAGTATTTCAAGTCCTTCTGTCATATTTTCTATAAAAATTCCAAGGAAAATACATCTGAATCTCCTAAATGGGTTACTATCCATTTTAAAATTACAATAATCAACAATATAATAAGGTGCTCAGGCCACTACACGTATTGCCTTATAGAAATGATCATAGAGACATATTGAGTTAGGCCTAGAGATATAAGATACTCAGGCCACTACTAATATAACGAGTTAGGCCTAAAGATGTCTTAGTGTTTGAACCCTTATTTTCTGCCGAGCAACGAAGTTAATTGCACAGCTTCTGATAGCTATCGGGCTGCATTTTCGCTGCGCCACAGATAGAGAGTATCGGCCTGTAAGTGAATACATAATATAAGTTTATATAATAATATCAATGAAAGGGGTTAGTATCATTTGTAATATTAAATTGGCATAAACATCACATTAAAACCTAGGATCTAAATTTAACATGGAATCCTAACTTAGACTAAGTTTTGAAAACCTGTTCTGAGTTCCTTGGAACATGCCTCGGAACAAGCTAGTGTGGCTTCGGAACTTTCGAGCCACTGTCTAAAATCTGGGTCCTTACAGAACCTTCGGATCTTGGGTTCTATCTTTCGAAACTTCCAAAGTACAAGTCTCAGAACTTCCTAGTCTACTTCCGAACAGAAGCAAAAAAAGCAGGAAAATCAGTTGGTCTCAGTGTGTCTCGGAACCTGCCGAAGTCTGCTCGGAACTTCAGAACAGTTTAGGACATCTGAGGGGTCTCAGGATGTCAGGGTCTGAACAACAAAGGCAGAAAGAAACATTTAGCCTCTGAGTGCTTCGGAATCCCAAACAGAAGTTCTGAACTTCCGAAAGCTGATTTTCGGATCTTTCGAGAGTAGTCCTCTTCCTCTGTCACCTGCAACAGAGTAGTGACGGGAGGGACTGTGTAAAATACGAATCCAGAAACAGTGGACTTTATGAATTCGTTTTTCACATCCTTCTGGTTAGATGGACTCTTCAGTGGGATCTCTTTAATTGGACCAATAACATTGACTAGAAGCATCAGATTCAAAGGGAAAAACCAGTAAAACACATGAAAATCTATGTTGTCCACGAAACTTCAAATCTTATTTTAGGATTCAAATCTTAGCCAAATTACTTCTCTTTGATTCTAGACTGACTAGAATTTGAAAACAAAGGCAATAGTTACCTTAGTTTTTGTTCCAGGATTAAAATTTAGCAACTGAAAAAATCTCACTTAAGCTAACGGTGAAAAAATTAGCAAGAAAACAGAGAGAAAAGAGAAGAGATTTACTCAATGGTTTTGAACTGGGATTGCAGGGTTTAAATAAACTCAGGGAGGGTAGACAAGTAGGCTTGCCACTAGCTGAAAATTCATCCACGATGCTCTACAAGCTATGATGGTAGCTTCCATGAGTCGATCCTTATGTAACAGCTTCGCTGCATCACCTACCACGCAGGTAATTAAATTTTTTGAAATTTTACAATTTGGCCATCTAAAACTTATTTGCAATTTAACCCTTCTTCATTAAATTTCAATATTTAACTATTAGAGGATTTAATTATTTTAATCCATCTTAACCAAAATGTGGGTTTTAAAATCTAAAATTACTATAAAATTTTGAAGAATTAGATTTCATCAAAATTAATTGATTTAAACAATATTCACATTTATTTGTTATTCCCTTAATTCAAATTTGTATTTATTTAAAGGGCTTAAAATCTTTGTTTCAAAATCTAAAAACATAAATCAATGTATTGAAACATGATTTAATAGCACACATTTTCTTAGAATTTTCTCATTTCTAAAATTGCCTAAAATAATTATTTCATGACTTTCAGGATCCTTTCGGGAAAATTTTAATAATATTTTCTGAAAAAAAAACATACTTATAAATTTCAGAATTTAAATCCCTAATAAAGAAAACAATATCACTGAAATAATAATCAAATAATTATTTAAACAATAAAATACATTGTTAATGGTAAATTACCATTTTCCCCTTTTAATTTAAATGAGTTGGATCAACGAGCTACCAAGCTCTGATTAGGACAAACCTGGACTTTTCACAAATCTGTCACTGTAATATACGTGATTAACAGGTCAAGACATGATTTATTAAATAAATCATATTATTTAAGCCGAATTCGGGTCAGGGTATTACATCCTACCCTCCTTTAAAAAATTTCGTCCCAAAATTTAAAATAAACCTCGTACCTTTTTATTCTGTGAATAGATTAGGGTACAACCTCCGCATTATCGACTCCGGTTTGCACATCACATGTTGTACGTAACGATGTTGTCACAACACTTGCTCTAGTTGTATGGATTTTATTCTGAGTACTTGAGTCCGTGATCCTTATATCTCAACTAGTACTTCTTCGAATGTCAGATATTCTGAAACTTCAATGTTTTCGTAACTCAACACATGGGATGGATCAGGCTCGTACTTTTCAACATAGATAGATGGAACGTACTATGTACTCTTACCATAGTCTGAGGAAAATCTAGTTGATAGGTTACTTCCCCTATTCTCTTCAAAACTTCAAAGGGTCCAACATATCGAAGCGATAGTTTTCCCTTACGACCAAACCACTGTACTCCATGACGTGGTGCCACACGTAGGAATGCTCGGTTACCGACTGCAAACTCCAAAGGTCTCCGCCTTCTGTCTGCATAACTCCTCTATCTGCTTTGGGCTGTTTTGAGACGTTGTCTTATCACTTCGACTTATTCAGACATCTCACGTACCAAATCTAGACTCAACAGTGTCTTATCCCCTATTTTTGTCCAACATAGAGGTGACCTGCAGAGTCTACCATATAGGGCTTCATATGGCGCCATTTGTATACTAGAGTGATAACTATTGTTATATACAAATTCAATCAATGCTAAATGGTCTTCCCAACTTCCCTGCATACCCATGACACATGCCCTTAGCATACCTTTCAAAGTTCGGATGTTCCTTTCTGATTGACCATCAGTCTGGGGATGAAAAGACGTGCTAAAACATAGCTTAGTCCCCATTTCTTCTTTTAATCCTTACCAAAATCTAGATACAAATCTAGGGTCTCTATCAGATACAATAGAAATAGGTACCCCATGTAATATAATTATATCCTTTAGATACATTCTACTCAGGGTAATCAAAGAATCATTTGTTTTAATGGGCAGGAAATTGGCTGACTTTGTTAGTAGATCAACAATTACCCAAATAATATCGTTTTTCTTAAAAGACTTTGGGAAACCAGTCACAAAGTCCATAGTAATATGCTCCCATTTCCATTTAGCCACCTGAAGAGGTTGCGTCTTTCCACCAAGTTACTAAATGTTTTTTTTCCTTAATAACTTCTAACTGGACGTGATCATAAGTTAAGCCCAGAAATAAATGTCACACATGTTCTTTACATATGGACTCAAACATGTACCATATATCTACCTATTTACAAGTGCATATCATACAAACAAATATTTCCATTACCAAATAAGATATTCTTATTTACATCAGAGTTACTAACAGTAACGTGGTAGTTCATACATGATTAGAAAATATTAAGTACCACATGAATTACTTTAAACAAAACATGGTTGAACGGAACCAATCAGTTAAAATAAAATGAAATCTCCGTTAGTGGGAATCCCAAGTAGCAGCAACAGTTGATCCATCTTAAGCTTGAAATGGAGGTTCCTCCTCCTTGATTATATCTCCTGAAATGTGAGAGGTGTGAGCTAACCACCCCAATGAAAAGAACATAACGATGCAGTGTAATGAACATTAGGTTAGTTAAAATCAACATTTTCTTCATAATATGTTTATCATGCCAAAATATCAAATCATCTCCATATTACTGTTCATATCCAATGTAACACCTAGATATTACACTGACTATAATCATTAAATCCCGACACGGTCAAAATGCAGAATCTTGCAAGTACATCTCCAACACACTTGGGCCGGTACTAACACACGTGAGCCAGCAACTGACACAGTTGGGCCAGTAGACGCAAACCGACATACCTAGACCGGTAATCGACATACCTGGGCCAATAATAGTTCAGTAGTTATAGAATGCCCCACTTCTGTTTACAGCCTAAACGAGTCATTGCCAGCTTAACTGCAGACTGAACGGGCGTGATCCAACGCATTACGCATCTAACGGATCTTATATTACAGATTTGTGACTGGGGGAAATGAACATATTTTTTTTTTTAAGATTATAAATGAAATAACGAAGCCATTAAATCCTTCAAGCCCACTTTACTTATCGCATAAATCATAATATCATCGACAATATAAAATAAGTAGCATCTATTATCAACATCAAAATTAAATCTTAGTACTCACATCCTATTTCATAAAATAAAATGAAAATCAATATCCTCAAAGTTCTCAATTATTTCAAGCTAACCAATCAAATCTCTCAAAATGTGTAATATCAAATAAAACAAATCCAATCATATGAATCCACAACTATACTAAGAAATTAAATATTCATCATTGACAGTCTCTAAACATCAGTGGTCTCCTCCAATCCTAAGTCTAGATGATTACCTACAATGTAAGGGGTGTGAGCTCTAAGCCCAGTGTAGGAATACAATAATTCATACCCAACATAATATCTATATTATTCTCTATAAGTATGATCTTAAAACATGATTAATTAATATGCTTTTAATATCCATGCATTATGTCATGCAATACACAATGCTCAATGCAATGCTCAGTGTCTCATTCCTCCACAACAAACCCACTGTATTTGGTTGCCATCCTGCCGAAGCGAGGCCTATAACTTACCACAGAGTGGTACTTCCCACATCAAATGGGGCCTGTACAACGCAACTACCACAAAATATCAGTTTTCGTGATCTTTCATGGCTTAACAAACCAAGCCTACCACATGTGTGGTACTTCTCACTAAAAGCGATGCCTCAAACTACCACCGTCGTGGTCATCATGAAGGATCACGGCCTACAACTTCAAACCCATCCCATGAATATACTTAATGCCATGTCTACTATGCATCATCTATATCATCATGCCATATGTTATGAACCATATTAACATACCATGAGTAAAGTCATTACCATCATACTCCAAACATGATTATAATCTCAATTTAACATAAACATCATATATATACTTTAAACATCAAAACTAACTCCAATAATATCACATTTAAAAAGGAATAAATTATATTACAGCATTATCATTATAGTAACAATATTATAAATCAACCTCAAGAACATCACTTATCACATCATAATAATTAACATAACATTCAACCAATTCAAACATAATTATTGGATCTTTCAATAAGGCTAATAGTTGATTTCCATTTATCTGGGTAAACTGATTCTCCTCACGGCCATTAGAACACTTAACCAAATCCCTTATATTACTGTGAGTGAGCACCAGACTACAACAACTATTCTAAAATATCACTTAGTCTATTTCCTAGATCCAATATTATATTCCAAATACATGCCATATAATATTCTTTTTTATTACTCAATCATACAAATAACATAGAGAATTTTCATGTTCGGTAAAGGTACAAAGTATTATTTTTCCTCACCTAAAAAGTTCGTGAAGTGTACGTGATGAATCCACACGCATTCCAACTGTTGTCAAGTAGTAAGAATTTTGGGATGTGTTGCAAATAAATTTATTTGAATGTTAAATGATATTAATATCAAGATTATTCAACATTTTTTATTGATCTAAACTATATGTACACATGAGACGTCTCTAAAGTATGGGGTTGGTTTTTATTAAGGTTGTAACTTAGTATTCGACGAATAAATTATTACTATATTAATTAGTTTGAAAACCTAATTCACTTGGAAATCGGCTAAATAAATTCCTTTAACCAATTTTGAAATCAAAATAAATAATAAGGGACTACTTTGTGAAGATAACATATCATTGCAAAGTGTGTTATTAAACACTTACAATTTAAGTGAATTTAAATCGATAAAACAATGTAATAAGAGAATCTTATCAAATGATGGATAAGTATATCGGTTAAATCAATTTGTAAATTTGAAAACATTAAATAAACAACTCTAATAATAATGAGGTTGAATAAAATCAAATAATAACCTTAGGAACCTACCTTGTGAAAAGTCGAATTTAAATCATTAATTAAAAGTTATAATAAAATAACACTTTTAAATAAGATAAGGTGTGTAAAATTATAACTAGGGAAAACTTTAAAAAAAAATTGAAAATAAGGATGGCCACTCACTGTTTGCCAAAAGTTTTAAAAATCAAGAATTAATTTAATGAAGTAAGTTAAAACAAATGGACTAAAAAATACCCATTAAAATAACCGAATGTTTTTTAAAACACAAGTCCATAAGAAGAAACAGTAACCTAATTAGGAGAATTAAGCATAACGGTGCACAGACTTTGGTTGCTGTCCCATTTATGTTTGTGGTATAATCTAAGATCAAAACTATGACCATAGGATAGATTTTCCATACAGCAAAACTGAACTATGCTTGGTTCAGGTGGAGGTTCAAATGCTTAGTTCTACTCATTACTTGATACTCTAGGCCTTATCTACTTAATAAGCCTAAGATAATAAAAGTTTGGCCAAGGTCTAAAGATCCGATCATGGATTCCAACCCACTTAGGACAAGTTGAACCTATGGTGATACACTAGACAATTTGCAGTCTATGGTTAGAAGGTAGGCAGGTGGGTTATACATACTAATTCATAGACAGTGAAAGAGTTAGGACGTTGGCTGGCCCAAACAAGAAGGAACCTTAAGGTAATAAGACCCAAGGATAATTTGAACAAATTTCAAAATAAATTAATTAAATAGGAATGGAGTATTTCATAAGAACAAGGGAATCATTATAAAAATTTAAACCATTAAATTAAAAAATATAACTCATACATACTTTGAACACTCAGATACATAAGTAAAAGGTCTAAACATATATACAGTTAACAAAGTAGAAAAAGAAAAGAAAAAGAAATGAATTTGAAATCAATTGGTTCGGAGGACTACTTGTAAAAGGAAGATTGAGATTTAGACATTAAACACTTTAAACTTTTTAAATCGAAGAGAATAGGATGAATACCGAGAAGTAAATAAAATTATACTTAAGTCGATTAAAGCAACCAAAATAAAGGGTGGATAATCCAAAGACGGTGGATAACACAAGAACTTTGATTAAACAAAAGGGCCTAATGACTGTAAAACATTAGTATATAAAAATATACTTTGAAGATCCATATACTTGAAGCTTACTTTTGTTTATTTTAAATCTAAGACTTGGTTAAATAAAACAAAAGAATTCAACATTTAAATAAACTCATTACTCTAAAATAATCAATGAGTCAAAAGCACCAACCTGAAAAAAATCAAGTAGAAAATCGATTGGAAGATCTGCTCACAGAGGAAGACGCCAGGAAGGGAAGAGATGGGAAGTGGAAAAACGCCTTAGGGTTGCTGTTGCTTCAAAGCCTCCAATATTGCCGTCGTCAGAGGAGGTTGGAAAACATAGAGAAGATATTAAGAGGGAGGATCCGACTGGCACCGCGTGGATTTATAGAAGAAATCAAGGTTGGTTGGGTTGTCCCGAAAAATCTTGGGATTAAGAGATGGAGACAGAAGAGGATTAGGTGGAAAGTAGGTTTTTCGTTTTGGAGAAGGAGATAAGAAAGAAAGGGAATCAAATTTGGAGAAATTTTCCCTCACTGTAGCGATGAAGGAGATTTTGGGTTTCCCTCGTGAGTTAGGAAAGAGAGAGAGGAAAGGATCGAAACACTACCTGTTTTGTTTCCTAATTTGGGAAAAACACCATATTCGTACATGGCAAGGGAGACTTGAGCAAAAGAGGTGTGGGTCTAAGGGCCCACATGGTTTGAAGTATCCTATTTTTAAAAATAAATTTATATATATCTATATGTTAAAATAAAATATATATCTAAATTGATAATTAAATTTTCCATAGACTCAATTTCAACTCGAAGAGGATAAATTCATAAATTTCCAATTAAGGAAAATGTGTGTGCATTGAGAAACCTAAATTAATTAAATTCTAGGTTTTTGTGTGTTTATTTATTTTACATTTAAACAGTAAAAATAAAAGAAAGTAACACATAATTTCACACAACACAATCAAGAGATCTATTTACTATTTTAGTTTTATTCGATTCGATTGTCCCACTACTCTGGGTCAGGTCATTAGAAGTTAAGGTTAAGTGGAAGCAGTATCAATATCATCATAGTGCTCAAGTTCATCAATAATCAGAATATACGATAAACATCGTTAGAAGCAATAAGCACATTTCATAATAGTGCATCATGTCTGGGCATATAAGTGGGTTCATTAAGTCTGATCCTTTAAACCACTACACTAGATCCTCTTAGCCTGATTTACTCTTACTATAATGTTAAGTCTCCTCACCAAAAGTGTGGGGTATCGAAGTATCTGTCAAACATGCAAACAAAGATATAAATGAATTATACAATAAATAATCAATCAGTATACATAGATACAATATAACACATATTCATAGTATTTCAAGTTCTTCTATCATATTTTTTAGAAATATTCTAAGGGAAATGGATCTGAGTCTCCTAAATGGGTTACTATCAATTTTAAAATTACAATAATCAGCAATATAATAAGGTGCTTAAGCCATTACATATATTGCCTTATGGAAATGACCATAGAGATATATTGAGTTAGGCTTAAAGATATAAGATGTTCAGGCCACTACTTATATAATGAGTTAGGCCTAGAGATCACTTAGTGCCTGAACCCTTCTTTTCTATCGAGTCGCGAAATTAATCGCCACAGATAACGAGTATCGACTTTGAAGTGAATACATAATATAGGTTTACATAATAATATCAACGAAAGGGCGTTAGTATCATTTTTAATTATTAAATTGGCATAAACATCACATTAAAACCTATGATCATGGAATCCTAACTTAGACTAAGTTTTCAAAACCTGTTCTGGGTTCCTCGAAACATGTCTCAAAACCAGGTACTGTGGCTTCAGAACTTCCGAGCCACTGCCTAAAATCTGGGTCTTTATAGAACCTTCGGATCTTGGGTTTTATCCTTCGGAATTTCCGAAGTTCAGGTCTCGGAACTTCCGAACCTGCTTTCGAACAGAAGCAAAGAAAACAGGAAAATCAATCTGTCTCAGTGTGTCTCAGAACCTACCGAGGTCTGCTCGGAACTTCCGAACAGTTCAGGACATCCGATGGGTCTTGGAACGTCAGCATCTGAACAGCAGAGGCAGAAAGAAACATTGGCCTCTAGGGCATTTCGGAATCCCGAACAAAAGTTCGGAACTTCCGAAGGCCGATTCTCGGATCTTCCGAGAGTAGTCTTCTTCCTCTATCACGTGCAAAAGAGCAGTGATAGGAGGGACTGTGTAAATTACGAATCCAGAAACAGTGGATTTTTTTAATTCATTTTTCACATCCTTCTGATCAGATGGACTATTCAATGAGTCCTCTTCACTTTCAAAATCAATTGGATTGATAACACTGACCAGACACATCAGATTCAAAGGGAAAAACTAGTGAGACACATGAAAATCCATTTTTCAACTAAACTTCAAATCTGATTTTAGGATTCAAATCTTAACCAAATTGGCTTCTCTTTGATTCTAAACTTATTAGAATTTGAAAACAAAGACAATGGTTACTTTCACTTTTGTTCGTGGGTTGAAATTCAGTAACTAGAAAAATCTTCGACTTAAGTTAACGGTGAAAAACTTAGCCAAAAAACAGAGAGAAAAGATAAGAGATTTGCTCAATGGTTTTGAACTAGGATTGCAGGGTTTAAATAGACTCAGGGAGGTAGACCAGTAGGCTTGCCACTGGATGAAAATTCATCCACGATGATCTACATGCTATGATGGTATCTTGCATGAGTCGAACCTTATGTAGCAGCTTCGCTGAATCACCGGCTACGCAGGTAATTAAAATTTTTGAAATTTTACAATTTGGCCCTCTAAAACTTATTTGCAATTTAACCTTTCTTCATTAAATTTCAATATTTAACTATTAGAGGATTTAATTATTTTAATCCATCTTAACCAAAATGTTGGGTTTTAAAATCCAAAATTATTATAAAATTTTGGAGAATTAGATTTCATCAAAATTAATTGATTTGAACAATAATCACATTTATTTGCTATTCCCTTAATTCAAATTTGTATTTATTTAAAGGGCTTAAGACCTTTATCTTCAGAATCTGAAAACATAAATCAATGTATTGAAACATGATTTAATAACACATATTTACTTAGAAATTTCTCATTTCTAAAATTGCCTAAAATAATTATTTCCTGACTTTCGGAATCTTTTTGGGAAAATTTTAATAATATTTTCTGAAAATAAACATACTTATAAATTTCAAAATTTAAACCCCTAATAAGGAAAAAAATATCACTCAAATAATAATCAAACAATGATTTAAACAATAAAATACACTGTTAATGGTAAATTACCATTTTGCCCTTTTAATTTAAATGAGTTGGATCAATGAGCTATCGAGCTCGGATTGGGTCAATCCTTGACTTTTCACAAATCCCTCATTATAATCTACGTGATTAACAGGTCAATACATGATTTATTAAAATAAATCATATTATTTAAACTTAATTAGGGTCAGGGTATTACAACTAAAGCGTGAGATTCCAACTTCAATGATAACACGACACGAATACACATGCATAACATCACAATCATTTGAACGATGATATGATTAGGTGAGTTCATCGTGGGTATGGTTGAGACGTAAAGACTATAGTCGTGTGTCGTTTAGAGATGTAGACTCCTAGATTGAGCAAGGTTGTGCACAATGATGGTGTTGGTACACGTGGGACGTGTGCGTCGCCTCGTGAATGCAGTGGTGTTGACATATGTTGTAAAATTTTAAATACTCGCAAGCATACGAATTATTTTATAGTATAGCATATGTGCGAGCTCGAACCTAAGGGAAATTAACAAAATATATGTATAAAAATTAAATTAGCACCATTAAAAATAATGTGATCTAAGAAATCATAATTATAGAATTAAATCTAAACATGAGATCTAATCTTCTAAACATAGAGTTATGTTGTTAATTTATCAAAATCAAAATAACATCTAACTTTTTAACTTCATTAAATATGACAACTAAAATTAATTAACTCATCTAAGTTTAATTAAAATGGTGGTTTAAAATTAAATAACCTCAACTTAACTTAAAGCTATATAATTAAGATACAAATAAAATATTTCTAATCTAGTTCCATTTTACAATTGAATTTAAAAAAAAAAAAGTAAAAAGAATTACAATATGATAACCATTACATATTTACAATGGATCAGAACCATTTATTACAATAAAAAATCATACCTAATAAATAAAATAAAAATGTACACGTAAAAATCTAAACACTAATTCACGTCTTTCTATCAAAATTTAATTCCATATTCTTGCCATGTGTTTCCCGTTTCCGAACTTCCTGATCGTACGTAAGATTGTAAGAACCGTACCAGAGTGAGAGAGAGAGAATAGAGCAAGTCTAGCGTCTTTAATTCCAAAAGAAAAGGTGGTAGTTATGTGTCCTCCCTTTGGTTGAAAAGAAGATGAGTTGTGGTAGGTAAAATCAAACGAACCCAGACTGAATCCCACCTTCTTTATTAATTAATAAAACAAAACCAAACTCAAATGAGAAATCAGAATGTGCTTCAAAACCAACCCAACAAACAACTTTCTCATTGCATTTTCATTTTGTTTCGTTGAAAGGTTAAATGGGCCACTCGTCTTTGACATCACACCCAATTCTGAGCCAGAAGAAAGAGCAAAATTAGGGGATTGTCCCTCTTTCGATATCCTTTTGGACAGTATAAATAAAAAGGGAGGAAGAGGCAAAGGGTAGAGGAAGAGGGAGGAACTCTGTTTCATTATTCAAGTTTTGCTTCTTTCTTTTCCACTGCTTCTTGGCAGAGTGAGACTAGTTCAATGGAGGAAACGCCGAAGGAGATGACGAACGGTGGTGGAGTGAAAGACGTGTACGGTGAGGATCAGGCCACGGAGGATCAGCTGGTTACTCCTTGGACGGTCATGGTTGCTAGGTGAGTGAAAGAAAAAAAAACGAAAAAAATATTTTTAAATATCTGGGCTTCTTTCTTTCTCCATTGATGTGGGAAACTGGTTCTATTTTTCTTTTCTTTTGTATTTGTTTATTTGATCTTGGGTGATGCAAATGCAGATGGATTTTCTCTTTTCTTTTAATTTTGGACAGTGATTTTTGTACCACTATTTTCTGTGCACATTTTCTTAAAAAAACATTCTAATTTTATTTTTACTTCTCTCTTCAGTTCTCTTTTATTCTCTCTTTTTTTCTTTTTCAAAAGTAGTGATAAAATTGAAATTTTCACATTTAAGAAGAGCATCATAAGAGAAAATGACGGTGAAAATTCACTATTCTTAATTTTTGTCTTCTTTATGTATATGTTATTTTCTTTTTCAATGTGCTTTTGTTTTTAACTTTTTTCCACTGAATATGTTCATCAATCATTTGATTTTTGTACTAATTTAAACTTTTATAATGTTTATTTTATATTGATGAGATTATTCTTTTGTCCTTTTTATTGGTGGGGGAGGGGTTTCTGATTTATGTTGTTTCATGAGAGTTAGTTTCAGAGGACATTTGTGATGCAGCGGGTAATCGGATCGAAGGGTGAGAGTGAGATCGTTCGATCTAAATGGGTAAACGGGTCAGTAGGACCCACGGGTGGATGAGAGAAGGGTTCGGTTCGACTTGGGTCAGGAAAGAAGGGAAAAATGGGTCTGTGGGTTTGGAAGATGGGCTGGTACCCAAAACGGGTCAGGGAGCTTGGATTGGTGAAACAGAGATATGGGATCGGTCGATGGGGGGACTGGTTCTGGGATTGGGAGGAGAGCGACCGAGCAGTGCTGGGGCGGCGGCTGGATGGCTGCTTGCAGCGATAACAGGGGCAGCAGAGGCGCAGCCGGCGAAGCAGCGTGGGACGGTGGAGAACGGCAGGAAACTGCCAGGGGCAAGCCCGGACGGGCAGCAACGCGAAGGCCCCGCCCGGCGCAGGTTGAAGAGGGAAACGGCAGGGATCTCTGCTGGCACCCGTTCGTGAGTCAGAGGGCCTCAACCGAATCGGGAAGAAGAAAGGAGAGAGGGGCTCTCCGGAATACGGTCGAGCACGATCGGCCCGTTCAAAATAAAATCCACAGTTAGAGGAAGAAAGAGATCGAAGGAAGGACGGCATTACACCTCAATTTCGATCATTAAGAAGTGGCGATTTTACAGCCCTGATTAGGGATTTTATACAACCAAAAATCAATAGAAAGAAAAGAAAAAAAAAAAAGCAAACGGAAGAGAAGTGGAGAAGGAAAGCATTAGAAAATAAGGTGTGTTTTTGGATTTTGGTGATAAATTACCATTTTCCTCTCGTGTTTTCGTTCTAATGAACTGTCAGTTTATTTTGGCATTCATTTGAATAATGTCGAAGTCTAATTTCAATTCATTCGAATGAATGGGCTGAACAGCAACATGAAATACTGTTGAACCCTATTCATTCAAATGAATAGATAATTCATTCGAATGATGCTAGAGTATCCAAGAGAAATTTCAAGTATACATTCGAATAAATAGGCTGAACTAGTAATACAGAATATTGTTCAACCTTATTTATTCGAATAAACATATGGTTCATTTGAATGATGCTACAGTAGTTGCATTATTTAAAAGTTATTTTTTTAGCAGTTTGTATTTTCAAAATTTCTCAAATTAAATATCCGGACTAATTACGATAATTGATAAAAATACTTTAAGACTTCAAGTTCTTTTGACACTCCTAAATACTTGAAACACAGTATTTTACAAATAAGGGTATCCCTCAACTGTGTCGAAAACATATTTGAGAGTGTCAAAAGACTTTGAAGTCTTAAAATATTTTTATCAGGTTATCGTAATTAATCCAGATATTCAATTTGAGAAATTTTAGAAATACACGGTGCTTAAAAAATAACAGTATATGTTGCCGATGCTACATTAATGCATAGTGCATTAGTTACATAATAAAATCTCTTTTAAAACTTTAAAGTTATTTTTAAGCACTGTGTATTTCTAAAAATTTTCAAATTGAATATCTAGACTAATTATGATAACCTGATAAAAATACTTTAAGACTTCAAGGTCTTTTAACACTCTCAAATGTATTTTCGGCACAACCGATGGATACTCTTATTTATAAAATACTGTATTTTAAATATTTAGGAGTGTCAAAAGACCTTGAAGTTTTAAAGTATTTTTATCAGGTTATCGTAATTAGTCCGGATATTTAATTTTAGAAATTTTGAAAATACACACTGCAAAAAATAATGTTAAGTTTTAAAATAAATTTTATTATTTAAATAATATTACTACTGGTAGAATCATCTCTTCATTCGATATGAATCATCACTTCATTCAAATGAATGGAGCTGAACAGTATTCTGTGTTATTGTTCAGCCCATTCATTCGAATGAATTGAAATTACACTTGGGCATTCCGAATCTCATTCGAATGAATGTCAAAATGAACTTACATATCATTTGAATGAATGAAAACGTGGGGGTAAAATGGTAATTTCTCACGAAAATCCGAAAATGGGTGTGTAGAGGCAAAAAAAATTGGATGTCTGTAAGTCGCGCCGAAAATAAAAACATAATAAGATTTTTTAAATAAAATTCACTCTTAAAAATTAGCAGTCGAGAAAATAGTGAATTAAGTGTTTTATAAAATTAATGATTTTACAAATTAATGGACGTGAGACATTTTATCACTTCATAAAACTTCTTTCATCAAAGTGAACAACTGAGAAGGGGAAGATCCCGTGCCATTCGATCACACCTGCGAAGCATGTGGACATACTGCATCAATTTGGTTGAGAGGAAATTACTGGAAGATGGAAATACAGGGAAATTAAATTGCATTTTGGGAAAATGAACAAACTAAGATCAGTTGGCTCTTAAAAAAAATTGTAAATTTCCTGTCGACTTGTTGTCCAGGGAGATTCATTGAAAATAAGTCTAGCTAGAATCTTCCACAGATTTACTTTTTTTTTCAAAAAAATCCTCACTAAGGTGAAGAAGTTGAAGACGATGAGATCTTCGGAGTTGTAATGGATGTGATATCTAGATCAGAGGTGTTAAAAAAAAAAAATAGGGAAGAGAAATATATCCGCTGATAGCTGAATACCAGTCGATACCAATATTTATGCCTCTGATCTAGACTATGAAAGTGAATGCCATATGTCCAATATTAGCGAATTGATTTCTAAAGATGATTTTGAGCCATGGATCAATTTGAATTTTGACCATCAAAATTTTCTCCTTAACCTGGAAGTTTAAGAGTTGATTGATTGAAATTTTTGAATTTTTTATTTTCTATTTATTTCAGACATCTACAGTCCCTCGTCTTTAGGATGGATCCCCGTTCCATGCAATATGTTAGAAACATCTACAGTCCCTCGTCTTTTGGATGGATCCCCGTTCCATGCAACATTCTCCAAGTTTGCAGCAGTCAATCTCTCCCTTTCAAGACTCTATATATTGGAGCTATATTTGATCTTCTACTAATATGGTCAAATTAATTATATATTATAAAATTATCAAAATATTTTAAATTAAAAAAGCATTTTTAACATTTTCATAAAATATACCTAAACGCATTCAAACATCCTTTTATTATTTTTAGGAAATAACTTTTTATAAAGAATTCAATGCACCTTTTTATCTATAACACAAGAAACCATTTACTTTATTTTGACTGAATTTCCTCAAGCCGAGTGAGCCTTTAGTTTCAATAAATCATCTCTCTATTTCAATATATCTCTTGAAAGTTTTCTTTTTAAATCTTGCAGTGTATTTTTTTATGTTTTTTTCTTAGTTTTCTGATGGGTGTGATATTTCCAAATTAAATAAAAGAAAGATTTTCCTAATATACTTCATAGCTCAAATATTAAAAAAGATTTACAATAATAAAATCTTGAAATTTAGACTTAAAGGAAATTTTAAACCAAAGATGAAACAATTAAGAAAATGAGCTCAAATAATTGACTAATATTCAATTTCTACGAAGAAATTGAGTAGGCTTTCTCACCTAGGATTAATTGAATGGCAAATTCACATCTTACACAACGCAAATTGAAAATTTGTGTTGCATTAGGTACTCAAGTTATGTATACATGTAGGTGACTAAGAAAGAAAAGGAAAGAAAGTATTAACATGGTTACCTATGTTGACAAATTGCTTATTCTGCTTAAATATTTCAGTTCAGTAATCTTGTTTATTTCTTAAAATATGTAAAGATTTTTTTTGTTGTTTTCTTGTTTTTGCATGTCCATTTTACTTTTCCGTTTATGCCTTTATATTTTTAAAGAAGTGAAGCATTGACTATTTTTGAAAAGTGTAACGATTCAAATGCATTTTATTTTTTTCAGATCCTTTTCTATACTTTTTGTTTCATGGGTTTACCTAAATTCATTTTCTCTGTAAACAATTGTTGAGGAAATTTTGGATGTGATCTGAGAAAATTGGATTTTTATTAATAAATTATTGTTTTAATGTGGTTCTTCGAATATGATGATGAGAAAGGAAGTGATTCCAAAAGATAAATGTGTTTTTTATTATTTTCTTGTTTTCTTTTGCGTATGGTAGTCTACATGAAAATGAAATACATTTGTTATTTCCTTATATTTCTACCCATATTTCTGTCTAGTGAAATGACTAGGGTTGAAACTTGGGTTGGGTTTTAACTTGATTCGCATGATCCAATTTGAGAAATCAGAGGGTTTGAGTTACGTATTTTATATTTCGATTCGGGTCGGGATGGAAAAAAAAGACTGCATGAAGTTCGGGTTGAAAAATTTTAAATCAACATGCTTGACTCGAGTGCACCAAGTTATAAAACTAAGAGCAATTGGGGCTCAGGCTGGGTCGGGTCGAGCCAGCTATTGGGTAGAGTCAGGTCAGAAATTCAAGTCGGTCGGGTTGAGTAATTAGGGTCAGGATTCGGGTTTGGTCAAGTCAGAAATTCAGGTCGGTCGGGTTAAATAATTCGAGTCGAGTCACGTCGAATTCAATAAATTTTGACATGAATTAAGTTGCATTTATTAAAATCTGGCCCGGCCCGCCCAAGTTTCATCCCCAGAAATGACCATTTGTTCTAAAGACCTTTACAATGGACAATGGGGCCACCTGCGAGCTGGATTTACGGTCGAATGGGAATGGTCCAACTTGGATTATTAGACATTCCTTCTATCATTTGGATCCATCATCCTAGTTATCTATCAGGTCATCAAGCATGCAAAATGGACAGCTCTTGTTTGATAGAGGGGACCTTAGTTCATACAAGGTTTGTCATCCCTGGTCAATGGAGGTCCAAGCAATAGTCAAGGTGGTCTACATATTCAGGAACTGGCTTACTCATAAGTATCCTTTTTTTTTAATATCTCGTCTCTTGAAATTTGTATGAAATGTATATTCATGATTGCATCATAAATTTCTCAATTTAAGTTTTACAGTTTTCTTCAATTTCTACATGTTCTCCTACTTGCAGCAATAAGTGGCTGAATTTCTAATTCCATAGGTTAATATGAATTTGTAGTACTATACCTTAATTTTTTGGGTTATAATGTTATAGAATGTGCTTGAATTTTTAAAGTAAAGGAGTTGGTACACAAATGGTTCTGCTTTTGTTGTGTACTCTGTTCATAATCCCTGTAAGGATCTCATGGTTGTATGCCATTTTCATATTTACTTTACGATTTATCATAATTATATGTTGATACCATTTTAAGACCGAACATATAAGAAAACTGGAAAGATTAAGAGAATTATGATTTTCATAGCTGATCATTCCACGTGTTCTGTTTATCTTTTATTTGGTGTATAGTCAAAAGTCTACCATCCATTTCTATGACTTTGGATCTCAAGATTGAATATTAATCTTGGAGTATCCGGTGGATGAATGACTAGTAGTACCTAATGAAAAAAAAAATTGTTGGATTTTGGAAGACTTTATTGCGATTTAGATTTGTGATGCAAGTTTCTGCCATGTTTTCTGCAACTTCTTACATTATGAAGTAAAACATTGTGAAAATTTCCAACACATTTAGTGGTTCCAGATTTTTTCCTCTACCCATGCAGTGGAACTCCTGCAGTTGGGAGTATAGTTCTTTTTCGCATAATAAACAAACGAAAAAAAGTTTCATGGATTTTGCTGCAGAATCCTTGTTTCATTCTCTGTCGATTTTCTTCCAATTGGCATTCCATGTGTTATACTTCATCTTGCTAAATCTAAAATGCCCACGTTCTCATAATTCAACTAGTAATCAAACATCGCCTCCATGTCATTTCTTCTATTTCCACCATTGGATTTATATTGCACCCATATTTTTATTTCTCTAGTGGGTATTCACTACTGAGGGATCCACGCCACAACAAAGGCCTTGCCTTCACTGAGAGAGAGAGAGATGCCCACTTCTTGCGAGGCCTTCTACCACCAGCATGCCTCACTCAAGAGCTTCAGGTATTTGATTGAATTCCTCAACATGTTGGTTTGATCTTCAGAATGGCTAAGTAAATATAATTGATTTATGGCTCCAATTCAGGAAAAGAAAGTCATACAGAATCTAATGCAATATGAAGTTCCATTGCAACGGTACATGGCAATGATGGATCTTCAGGTATTGGGTTGATGAGTATTTTGATTTGTTAATGGCCTTGATTAACCGATCGAGGCCTTCTGAGTTGATTTTTGATTAATTATTTGTATTGTCTAGGAAAGGAATGAAAGGCTTTTCTTCAAGCTTCTCATTGATCATGTTGAGAAATTGCTTCCAACTGTTTACACACCAACTGTTGGTGAGGCCTGCCAGAAGTATGGGAGCATTTTCAGGCATCCACAGGGTCTTTACATCAGTTTAAAGGAAAAGTATGCTCATTCAATGGTGTCCACAGGATTACACAGGATCTTTACATTTGATTTCTTTTACTAGGTTGACTCCCATAAGGCTTCACATGCCAATGTTCATTTGAAAGATTTAAAAGCTCAACACGGTATAGATGATTGGGGCTCAAAAATGAGTTCTGAATTACATATCAAATAGATGTGTTCAGGACTTGATCAATGATCTATGTACATTTTTCATTTCAAAAAACATAAAAAATAGAATAAAAATAATCAGTACTTAACATTCATTGTAGCTGGTCCCCTGATTCTTGGGTAAGGCTATCTATATGATGAACCCACCTCATTAATGTCCTTAGTATGTGAAGCCATGCATGGCTATGTGAAAACTGTACTGTTATATTAGTAACCTCTGTTCATATAGTTCAGTTAGCTTGACAACTAGTTGGGTCTTCAGGGGTAGGATTCTGGAGGTACTGAAGAATTGGCCTGAAAGGAATATTCAAGTTATTGTTGTAACTGATGGAGAGCGTATTTTGGGTCTTGGGGATCTTGGTTGCCAGGTAAATATATTCAAGTGAACTGCTTCTGCTTCATCTATGCTAGGGAGTGACACATTGTTCTTGAATTGTCACTGGCTTGATCAATATTGATGTTTGCAGGGAATGGGAATACCTGTGGGAAAACTCTCTCTGTACATAGCCCTTGGAGGGCATCGTCCTTCTTCGGTAAGCATTTTAATAGCCAATGTGTCCTTTTATTCTGATTCATTGTAGACTAGACTTCTCTTTCATCATATGAGATTCTCAGTACAAACTTCTTTTTTTCCACTTATAAATGTTAAAAAAGTGTTTAGATAGTTAGATAAGAGAATTCCATTAAACTTTTCTAACATTCATTAAGAAGTTAATCTATTTTATACACGTGAATTGACAAAGAGATAACCTTTAAACTAACAAATCATATCTTAATAGCAAGATTGATATAAATCCTAGATCCAGAACATATCCTAACACGTGATCAAGAGTGTATCGCTCTTGATCATTCTAAACTGGCAAACTATACCATGTTAGATGAGCAAATTCTGTAAAACTTGTTTAACATTCATTAAGAAATTAATATATTAATACCTGTAAAGTGATACTTAAACCCAACAAATCTTATCTTAATATGAGATTAACATTATCCTAGATCCTAACATATCCTTACACAGATATCATGATTTCCTTTTCTTACTATGATAGAATTGGAACTAACATATCATTGTTTGCAGTGTTTGCCTATAACAATTGATGTGGGAACAAACAATGAGCAGTTGTTGAATGATGAGTTCTATATTGGGCTTAGGCAAAAGCGGGCAACTGGGCAGGTCACATAAATCTTGGCCTGTTCAACATTCATAAATTTGTAATCTGCTATCTTTCTGTGTAATACTAAATCCACTTTTTCATTTTGCAATCCATAGGAATACGCTGACTTTGTGCATGAATTCATGTGTGCCGTTAAGCAGAACTATGGAGAGAAGGTCCTCGTACAGGTCTGTCATATGACTGATCTAGTACTAAGAGCCTTTTTTCACCTATTTTTTCTTTTGTTGTAATTTATACATCTAGTTATAATCGCAATTTTGCAGTTTGAAGATTTTGCCAACCATAATGCATTCAAGTTGCTTACAAAATACAGTTCAACTCATCTTGTCTTCAATGATGACATTCAGGTAATAAATATGACAGGTGCTCATTTTTCCATATGATAAGACCTATAACTAAGTGAGAATTTGATGCAGCCCAAGGTTCAAACTGCAAAAATCCCTCAATACCCCTTGTAAATATAAACCTAAAGAAAATGAAAGCTGGCTCAATAAAATTGAAACACTTCAAGATTCAAATCCACAAATAGAAAAAAATTGGGAGATCTTCTACAAGACTCCGCCTAAGTAATTTGTAGTAAATTGGTTTAAAACTTGAGAAAACCCAAAATCTACTTTGAACTGATAAAGAGAGAGGCTCTTACTTTGAAGGTAATTTAACCTGGCCAAAACAGACCTTGAATGAATGATTTACATTTGGGAAATTGCACTAAATGAACAAAAAAAACTTGGAATGTAAAATCACATAAATTCACAAGAATTCAAAAGAATAACAAACAACAAAGGTTCAAAAGAACAATCTAAATAACTTGCATTCCATGGGTTGCTAACGACCCTTATATATAGTTTTTACAAATGAGAAGTATTAGGAAACCAATCCAAGCATGCTAAGGTTGTCCATTCCTCTTAGTTGAAACTCCAGTTGGCATGTGACAACCCATTTCATCCTTGCTCTCTAATAGAAACCTGCTACACCAACCCTCATTTTAATCAACCACTAAAATTTGGATACATGAGCATAATAAGAAAAGAAATGAACTAGAAAATTTAGAACTAAACAACCTTTTTCATGATCTCCATCTCTTTTGAATTTTCAAAGATTCCTTAGAATAATTGGAAGCTTGCAACTTGGGAATTCGTCACTTTCAATTGGTCGTTTCTTGTCCTCTTGAATGAATAACCCATAGGCCAAATAAAAGAAAATGCACTTGGACCTATATACCATGGCCCTAGGCCCTTTGATTCACCAATATTTGGCCCATAGCTCTCCAAACGAGTGCATTTTTGAGCTATCAAAATTTTCATAGAATGTGAAGACCATATTGATGATGTCATTTTATGTATCATTTCTCAGTTCTGCATCATAATTTAATTACAAAGGACATATTTTTCTTGTAGAAATTGTCGTACTGAATGGAAATTTCTGTTATTACAGGGGACGGCTTCTGTGGTCCTAGCTGGGTTAATTGCAGCATTGAAGTTTGTTGGTGGAACTTTAGCTGACCACACCTTTTTATTCCTTGGTGCTGGTGAGGTAAGAGCCTGACCCATATTTCCAATTTCTCTTGTACTGGATATTCTATATTTTTTATCACTGATATTTTCACACTGTAGTGATATTTTCACACCGAAAGTTAAACAAATAGTTGTGTGCGGAGAAATGAAATTTAATGTGGATGGGGTCTATAGGGGCAAACTAGGACCAGCAGGGATTGGGGGCGTCCTTAGAGACCATCAAGGTCATATATCTTTGGTTTTTACTAAGTCGGTGAGGACAAGGGATTCGAATGGGGCTGAACTGTTTAGTATCAAGAGAGCTTTGAGTATCGGGGCGGGTTTGGAGGGGTGGAAAACTAGTTATTGAGAGAGATTCGGCAAATGCTATTAAATGGGCTAAAGGCTTGAAGTGTTCCCCATGGAAGATGATTACCAAAGTTAGGAGATTAGGGCACTGGTTTCCTGTCTTGAGATTTCCTTTGCTCAGATCACTCATTCAATGAATGGGGTGGTGGTCTATTTTGCTAAAAATGGTGTATACGGCTCTGTCATAGGTGTTTTTCAGCTCTAAGGAGGATAGATCTTTTTGTTTTGCTTTGGATCTTGTACCGGCATTTTTGTTGTTTTGGATGCATTTTGTTGTTTTTTCTTTATGTGTTGTTAGGGTTTAATCTTTTTAGACTCTGGTTTTTCTCTTATTATTGTACTCATTTCCTCTTTTAATAAAATCCTCATTGTTACTGCTAAAAAACAAAAAGTTGTGTGCGCATCTTCTATTCGTGGTGCCTTTCGTTATGTTTTATTTGTATTTCTTTTGGCAGCATAGGATCTCACATTCAAATGTTCGTGTTTAGATTAGTTTTATTTATTTTTATCTTTTTTTATTCATTACTTCTGTGGAATATCCAGTTTCACTTTTTCTATATTTAATTTCTGGGAACCCTTTTTCTCTCTGTGGACTTCATTTTTTACTATTATTTGGACTACACTTAACACGGTTTCTCTAAAATAAATTCAAAAAAATGCATGGGAGCTACAACACCGATGCTGTAGAAGAGCCTTACTTTATTGTTCCCTTCTCAAATTGTATAGGCGTCTGTTGCATCTTTATTATTATTATTTTTTTTGAATGGTTAATATATTAATAAAAAAGGCACCAGAGGTGCAATACAAAAGAAGGAAAAACTCAAAAGAACAACACAAACCCGGCACACCCTCGGGATAATCACACACTGGAAAGGATAAAGCTAAGCTAAGTCAACACATTCTTTCCAAGCACGAAGGATGTCGTCCGTAGAGACGTTTCTGAATTTCGCAAGAGGAGAAGCCCAAGAGGCACACATAGAAAAAACTTTTCTCGAAACTGCTTCACTTGACTCAGCACGATCCTTAAAGACTCTATTGTTGCGCTCCCACCATAAACTCCAAACTATGGCGAAGAGGGAAAGGCGCCATAGAGAGGTACATTTTGAAGAAACCGAAGACATATCCCAAGCATAAGATAGGTCGGCCACTGAAAAAGGCATAATCCAAAGCACACCAAACTTACCCAGCATAGAGTTCCAAAGTGCAGAAGAGAATGGACAATGGAGAAGAAGGTGACTCGTCTCTTCCGAAGCACGAAGACACAGAGGGCAGGCACTGACAATGATTTTTCCTCTTTTGCGCAAGTTGTCTCGAGTCAAAATTTTCCCCAGACCAGCAGTCCAAAAAAAGCCGATAATCCTAGGAGGAGCTTGGAGGCCCAAATAATTGGGTTCATTACGTGTAACGCCCCGCCCTTTTCACTCGCCAAAAATCAGAGTCTTTTTTTTTTTTTTTGAAAATAAAGAGTGAGAGAGAGCGGGATGTCACGACGCGAGCTAAGTCCGAGCTTCCAAAGCCCGGCTCTTAACTGGCCAACCATGCGTGTGCGTGGACTAAGTCCACTAAAACGGTTCACACGCTATAAGGTTAAACTTGCAGAATTAAACATAGTTGTGGAATTATAATGGAGTTACTAGCCTATCCAATTTTAAATAGCAAGGAAGTCCATCACTTAATAATAATCATCTTAAGTTAAAATGTCCAAAATTAAAATCCAAACCATAGCAAATAGTCTAAGTTATTACAGTCTCAAATACTAATTACTCAAATTACATTGTCCATAATAAAAACTTAAATAAACTGAAACTAGATTATCCAAGCTCCTAAGCTTAGCTCCGATTGTGTCCTTCGCTCCGTTCATTCCCTGTGTCATTATCCAAGGTAGAAGTAGGGCGTTAGACAACGCGCTCAGTAGGTACTCCGAGTAGGGTCAAACACATGGATTAGTATAAAAATCACATAGATATAAATAATGTCAAAACCATGCAAGTCAATGCCATGCCATGGGTGTCATATGCCATGAATCCCACCCATCAACCATATCACAATCACATAGTATTCCTCTTGATGTATATGCCACATCAAGGTATTGTCATGACTCCCCATGTATGCCTTATCGGTCCTACCGAACGGAGCGTGGACTCCTCTTTTCATTTCAAATATCATATCCGGAATCAGTGCAGATTCCTCCCCAAGTTTGTTTATCGGCTATCCGAATGGAGCGTGGACTCCCCTCATGTGATCCCTCCCATGCCATGCATGAGATGTAAGTGCACACATGCCATTTCATAATAGAAATCCCATTATTAAAACATAGTACTTTGATACCAAAATAGATCATCAAAACATGAAGTTAAAACAACCATTCATATACATAGATCCAAGTGTATCAATGAGGTAGGAATCCTACCAACGTCCAAATATCGTGTCCTTGTGTTTTTGTCCAAAAACCGATCACCGATTGCGTCTAGCCGATCGTACGTCCATTTGTGAAATCTCGTTACCTTATTACACATAAATAAATTAAATCGATGTCCCATTTGATTTCCGTCATTCCATGTTCATTTCCACCTACGATTATAGTCCTTAGCCCTGTTAAGACCCCCAAGGGGTTTTCGGCCATGTCTTAGGGCTGAAAATGTTTTAAGTCCACAAAAATGCATTAGTGGGGTTCGGCCATACAATATGGCCGAGCCTCACCCTTTTGGTTTTGACCCCTCTTTCCTTTGGTCCTTGTTTCATTTTAACCAATGCGGGTCCAACATCATTCCATCTTTGATTTATTAATCCAATCACATTAGTTAATCGTTTACTATGATAAACAATCTATGTCCATGAAAATCTCCTCCATGGGGTTCGGCCATACAACATGGCCGAACCCATGGTTCTTCCATTCACCTTCTTTCCATCTTAACCATCCTTTCTTTTTCATTTATTTCTTAGTTTGATCACCCATAGTTAATCATTTAATTTCTTAAGCATACTTAGATCCACAAATGATCCATAAAAATCCCTCCATGGGGTTCGGCCATGGTCCATCATTTTAAAACCCATTTTAAATCCATCAACATTCTCCATGGGGTTCGGCCATACAACATGGCCGAACCCATGGTCCACCATTTTCCATCCTTTAAAATCTATTTAAATCCTCAACCACTCTTCCATCATTTTTCACCATTCAAGCCTAGTTAAGTCCATAATCATTCTTCCATGGGGTTCGGCCATGTTGGTTCATCATTTTTCCATTCTTCCTCCATTTTAATCATCATGAGGATGGGTTCTCTTACAAAATATTACATACAACAAGTTTAGGTCCTTTGATGGGGTTCAGCCTTACATCATGGCCGAACCTCATCCAATCCCTTTTTGTCCTCCATGATCCATATATATAAAAATTAAGGGTCGGCCATGCAAGGGGCCGAACCATGTTGTCATCCATTAATCATGCATTATCAGTCTTCCTCATCACAATTTTTATTTGCATAACCTAACTTACCCATTAACAAGATTAGGGTTTTGTCACTCCAAATACTTAACCATCACATTGATATTTCTTGGATGGATTGTAAATCCATGGCCTATAATCATTTGGCCAACCATTGTCAATCCATATGGAACCCCATGGTTTCGGCCATTCCATAGCCGAAACCATGGTTCCCTTATCCTCTTTCTAATTACTAAACCTTGTTAAACAATACATACCGATTCCGCGACTCCTTCGTTTTCTTTCGTTCCGTCTTGCTCCTCCGTTCTTCTCCTTCCTTAGTCTTTTCTTCTTCCACCTTGATCTTCGGCCAAAGAGTGTTGCTTGAGAGGGAGAGGGTTTGAGGTGAAACCCTAAGGGAGGGTTCGGCCTAGGGTTTGAAGATTGAGAGAGGGAGAGAGGAGAGAATGAGATGTGAATTTTCTATCTTTTTCTCCCAAGGAGTGGTTCGGCCAAAGGGGTGTGAGATGAGTCCTTTCTATCTTGCCTTAGGGTTTTGGAGAGGGAGAGAGGTTGAGATGGAAAAACCCTAACTCTTTTCTTTTGTCTTAGAGAGGGTCGGCCAAGAGTGTAGTGAGAGGGAAAGAGTGAATGAGATGAGAGCCCTAGGGTTTTGGTTGATGCTAACCCTAATCTCCCCAACCACCCTCATCAAGATGGGGTCTTTCCCATGTGTCCCTTGGCTAACTAAGAGGACACATGCCTTACACTTTTCCATTTCCCTCTACCCAACGGTTTCCTTGTCTAGGGTTTCCATGAGATGGAAACCCTCCACCTCTCCTTTGACTCACTTAAATCCCTTCATCTTCCATGTGACTCACCACCCATCCAACTCACTTAACTTAAATAAAACTCATTCTCCTAACTCAAGCACTTGAATTTATTCTTAATTAATTAATTCCTTAACTCCACTCACTTCACTTAATCCTCTTGGACTCACCTATGAACTTACCCATGGTTGACCAAGTCAATCATGGTGGCCGGCCCCACATGTGCCTTAGTCCACACGCCACCTCACTTGATGAGGTGGACTCCATGCCTTAGGTCTTAATTGGGTACACGACCCGATTAAATCCATTCCTTACCCATTTACCCTAATCATCAATTCATCTTGACCCATTGGGTCCCAATTGGGCATTTGACCCAATTGACCACATTTACCCAATTAATTAGAATTAACCTTATCCATGATCCATTGAACCATACTTGGGCCATTGTCCCAATTTTTTTATCCATCTAGCATCCATTCCATCTATAAATCTTAATTTTTTAACAATTAAAATAGATAATGGCCAATATAATTATTGCATTGAAAATCCAGACTATTACACTACGACAGGCCGAATCTCCCGAGTGTTGCTAGTGAAGAAAGATTTGACAGAGAAACAACCAGTTGGGTCGAACAACCAAACAAGACTGTCCACAATAGAGCTTCTAATCCGGTAGGAGGAGATCAAGTGGAGCAGCTCGGAAATCTTATCAAATTCAAGGTCAGAAAGATTACTCCGGATGTTAAGATCCCAAGCAATCTGGCTATTGTGGATGGAGTAGAAATCAGATACAGTCCCTGCTGGCAAATGGGAAAGACGATAAATCGATGGAAATTGGACAGCCAAAGTAGGGTTGTTATACCATGAATCTGTCCAAAACTTAACTCTATTGCCACGCCCCACCTTGAAGTTGATTCCATCTTTAAATTTGTCAATACAAGCAATAATAGCTCTTCACATACTGTAAGCACCACGGGAAACAGGATGAACGTCCCAACCCCAATTACCCAGACATGTTTCCCATATCTATAAGCATACCAGCATGGACCATTATGTATCTAAGATTCTACATCCTTTAGTTGTACATCTTCAATCACTTCAATCAGAATACTTAATTTGCATCTATAGGCTGGAACAGGTATAGCAGAACTGGTTGCTCTTGAGATGTCAAAACAGGTATTCTTCATTTTGGCATTTTATTTTTTATTCTTGTATGATTGATGGTTGACTCTAGTTCCCCATCGCAAAGGAATATATCAATTGATTTTTATTCTTGTTACATACAGAAGCACCAGTGGAAGAGTCGCGCAAGAAAATCTGGCTTGTGGACTCTAAGGTAGCAGAAAATCAAACATCCTTCTCAATGCTAACTGCCTTTGCATTCATTTTTTTTTTTTTCTTTCTTCTTTGTGCTGTATCACATTCTGTTGACTTCCCTTCCACAGGGTTTGATTGTTAGCTCCAGAATGGAATCACTTCAATACTTTAAGAAGCCTTGGGCTCACGAGCATGAACCCGTCACTACACTCTTGGATGCTGTTGAGGTATCATTACTCCATCATCATCAACAACAACAACAATAACAACATCAAAGTGTTATCCACCACTAGGGGCAGCATTATGAGTTCTACATGCCTACTTTTTCTTGTTTAGAGCCAAATTCTCAATCCATAGCATAATATGCCAGCTCTTACTACTTTATTCCACTTCCTAATTGGGCTTGTTCTTCTCCCAATACCTTGAACCCAATGTCCAAACCATATTATGTGATGTCTCTTTACTTTTTCTATTGGAGCTGCCTGTTCTGATTCTTAATTTACCCTTGTTTCTATGGATTCATCCCCACATATGCCTCTAGCACAACGCATGTTTCTTATTTCCATTTCTTTGTTGCCCAACATTCAGCTCCATAAAAAGTGCGTGTTTAACTGCTCTTGCATTACTAATGTACCTTCAATAAATGTGACACTCAATGATCACATAAAACTATGCTTGCTTATCTTGTTTTGCTAGCTTGAGCTGATCCTATTTAAAATCTTTGTTTAGCCCTCAGTCGCTTTCTATATTTTCCCTTACTGGTGGAACCTGCCACATTATGATATGAAATTGTCTTAAAATATATCATAATCTCTTCCGAATACATCAAATAAAATGTAGAAACTAATACAAACAACCATAACAAGAGACAGAGATTTACGCGGAAAACCCCTAAGGGAAAAAACACGGAAAGAGAGAGATTTTATTATTCTGTATTGTGAGCACAGAGATTACAATCGTAGTATTTATAAAATAACAAGGCAGAGTTTTAACTCAACAAGGATCTCAAGCCCATTAGGACTCTCTGTTCTCAATCAACATAAAATTTTCAAGTTTACGTGTAGGTGCCCATGCACACTGCGTGCACGTGTGTGTGTGTGAGAGAGGGGTTCAACTTTGTGTTTTTCCATCTATGCTCGAGACATCCATCAAACCATCAATATGAGATCCTAGAGAAGCCGTCCATCCATTCACTTCATGCCCAATTTGCAGATTTCGTGATATGAGGTCATGGATTATCTATATGACTAGAGATCGTGGATTACCCATTTGATTCATTAGGAAAAAATGTGCTGTGAAGAGTTGAAATTCAATGTTTTCATGTATTGGATCACGCCCAAACTATATAGAACTGTATAGATTGAGACAAAGGGCCATTATTAGATCCACTCATTGCATATGGAAAAAAAAAAATGCTTGGTAATACATTGTGTGGATTCTTATGGTGTGGAACCCATCTTAAAATCATAATCCTTTTTTGTTATGCGAACAGAAAAATCTGAGATAGATTCTTCTTTGTGTACCACATTTGTGCTTAGTTCCTATCTGTTCAAGGGCATGGTATTAATATTTTCAGTTTGCAAGGAAGATTGTACCTTCAGTTGATAGTCTTCTCTTCTTGGTTCCACCTTAGGTGATCAAGCCAACCATATTGATTGGATCATCTGGAGCTGGAAAGACTTTCACCAAAGAGGTGGTTGAGGTCATGGCCTCTTTCAACGAGGTATATTTGCTATTTCTTTAATATATTTGTCTTTTCTTGCTTTCAGTTGTCGGATTTCAGAATACAAAACTTAGGTTGTTAATATGATTATGCGGAAACCTGTTATCCTTGCTCTCTCAAATCCAACTTCACAGTCTGAGTGTACAGCTGAAGAAGCTTACACTTGGACTCAGGTATAAACACTCACATATCATCTGTTTCCCTATATAAGAATACTGATTTGGCTTTGGCTACTACAAAAATGATGTGCGTGAAATATCATTTTTATTGTTTGCAGGGTCACGCAATTTTTGCTAGTGGAAGCCCATTTGACCCTGTCGAATATGAAGGGAGAACTCTTTTTCCAGGCCAAGTTTGAACTCTACCCTCTTTTTTTTATTCCATTTTTCAGTCATTTTATAAATACACAAACGATTTGAGATCTGATACATTTGCAAGGCTGTACTTTTACATTTTTCTCCTTGTTCTCAGGCAAACAATGCTACATTTTCCCAGGATTTGGTCTGGGTTTGGTGATGTGTGGTGCAATCCGTGCACATGATGACATGCTTCTTGCAGCTTGTAAGTATCTGAGTTGAAACAAATAAAGATCTTGTCATGTTTGGTGGTTTTTTCTTTCCACTCAATGCTTTTTTAGCCAACTTTTAGCAATCCAAAATTATCCAGTTACTTTAGGAGAGAAGGTAAAATTTATACTTAAAGGTCTTATCTATCTGTCCATTTTTTACTTATGAAAACTAACTGTACCTTTATATTAAAAAACAGCGGAAGCTTTGGCTGGCCTGGTTACACAGGAGCATTTTGACAAGGGGCTGATATATCCACCACTCTCAAATATTAGAAAAATTTCAGCTCATATAGCTGCCAATGTTGCAGCTAAAGCATATGAACTTGGTAAGATTTCCTCAATGGGTCTTCACTTGTCTTGATAAAATATATAAAGCTTAGAAACATGTTAATGAGATGATTTTATTTGATTTAGAACTCATGTACGTATTGGCCAATCATTTCATAATTTGGTTGTCTGCTTAATTTTACAGGTCTGGCTACCCGTCTTCCTCAACCAGAGAACCTGGTGAAGTATGCAGAGAGCTGCATGTACAGTCCTGTCTATCGAAACTACCGATAAATCTTCCAAGTTTTAAATCTGTTGGCTTTTGGAGTTGGTCAAAAGTTCTTACCTTTGATCTCTCATTTCCTCTTCACGCCATAAGTTTTGATGTAGGACACCCAGCAGGCTAGAGACCCATTTAGTATTTAGTATTTTTTTATTTTCGCATTATTTTTAATTTAGAATTCTTATGTCACAAAGAAGTCAGGTCGGTGGCTTTTCTAGTTGGTTTAAGAGTCCAAATAAGATTAGAAGTTGTAAACGAATTGGAAATCACTCCCTTGGCATTCCAAATTCGTCTAGGTTAGTCGGGCATAGAGTCCTTTTCTATTTTTGTGTTTTGTTTTCTTATAAATAGGCATATGTAATAGCTAAGAGGTCACCCCTGAATTGAATAAGAGATTAAGAGTTATCTATTGTTTATCCTCCATTGTTCTGCCTGAGTTGCAGGTGAATCAATAGGGAAATAGGAAACATTAACATGAAAGACTGCATGATTTTTTCATTTGGAAAAAAAGACAAATATTTACTAAGATGCATAAGGATTTAGATTTTCCGAACTAAATGTTACAACTTACAACACAGCCAGTACATAATGCAACTTGCTCTACTTGCAGCTTAAAAGAATGAAAGTACTTGCATATTGAAATAATAAAATTGAACTAGTTGTAGATAAGCTAGCGGAGTGTTTTGTGATAAAAAAGTCACACACCATTTAAAATGACGATTTTATAAAACAATTATAAGATTATCAATGTTCTATGGAACAATATTGGGTTACAAAGAAAAAAAGTAGATAAGAGTTACGATGACAGATGCACACATGATATGGTGGATGAGTAGCTTTACTCTAAAGAACAAATTTAGAAATGATTGCATAACGGACAACTTAAAATTAGTCTCAGTAGAGAATAAATTGAGAGAAATACGATTGAGATGGTTTGCCTAGGTAAATAGAAGACTAGTGATAACTTTAGCACATAGAGTAGAAAGGATACAAAAATGAGGTACACCACTTAAAATGTAGAAGGAAATATTAGAAAAGGCACGATAAATAGTGCAGTGATTGATGGTATGATTTTGATATGGCTAAAAGGACAAGTAAAACTTTAACAGTCGACTCTAAATAGATGATGAAAGTTCCCTTGAGTGCTTAGAACTGGATTAACCCGAGGGGGGGGGGAGAGAGGGGGTGGAATGGGGTAATCACAAAGTATGGGCTTTTAAAATTTTCTTCATTAATAAAGTGTGGAATTAAAAGAATTAATCAAAAGTGTGTGTTATGCAATGTATACTGTAACGCCCCGTCCCGTTACAGGCGCGTTATCTCCGAAAAAAACTTAGAAAGTCACAAAAGACAGATATCGGGTACAAGAGTAGCAACAAATTTTTTTTTTTCAAAACGGGGTAACTACTTCCCGTCCAATAGCCCACAAGTTCAAAACTAGAATAAACACAACGAACCACAAATGTAAACTAATCAAGTGGTTATACAGTCATCCAAACAAACATATGATTGTGTTCATGTGACTAAAGTTCTCAAATATCAAACATAGCATAAACATAGGCTTCTATTATCTACTACTCCTCTCCAGGTACTTGCTCAAGGGGCCCGCCTGGCCCCTCCGCGATCGGGGCACCTAAAAGGTAAGGGGTGAACAAAACAACCCAGCGAAGGAACATATCACATATTAACAAGGTAGTCATAGATCACATATGAAAGGGGCAGTAACTATCACAAGTGAATAAAACATTCATGCCTACGATACTCAACTACTCTATTAACCGATATTCCATTAACCAAATCCAAGAAATCATCTCCATAGTCCACATCAGGTCCTCCAACGAACCCTGGTCTCCCTACCAGCATCATCGGGAGACTAAAGAATACACAACTGCCTCACCCACACGAGTCGTGTCGGAAACCACCTCGACCACGCCTGAGGGAACCAAACTTTAGAGCAGGCACCTCGACCACAGGAACACAACGGGGAAACCCATATCTCCTATGGGGGTCTCGACCGTCGGAGTGTAACAGGGAGTCCTCCCAACCACCAAGCTCATCTCATCATCATGAATGTATACACATAAACAAAACCTCTCATGCATGCACATGGTATCATGATCATGTATGACAACACAAATATGTTCTGACATGACATCAATATCAACAACATGCCTCATTATGCAATCAACTACACATAATAGTTCTTAGACTCATACTTCTATATCCAACATGCGATTACATTTGCATCTTATGCGTAAACACGCAAAGAATCACAACATCTTCCAACTATCGTGCTCACATCCATCATAATATCATATATGTGTTATAATTAATCACAAACATGTTTTCAACAACTTTCAAGCATCAATAATCATTCATTCAATCAAATTTTCCATTAGTCGCATATAATTGACATGGGTGAACTCGAACGGATCCCTTGCCACATATTCATTTCAATGGTTCCCTTAGCGAGTGGCTTAATAAACGAAAGGGTCTCATCCAGGTCACTCGATGTCCAAGGTTATAGGTTAAGAATGCAAATGCATGCTAAAACAGTGATAAATCCCCTCACCGTGTGTGTGGAGTCGAAAGTCCAAAGCGACTAAGCGACTTGTTGGGTTGAAGGGAGTTCAATCTGTAGAAACAAGGAAGAAAGGATAAGTAATTAAGACAAAACGGCTCAAAAAGAGGCCGAGAAGAAAATGTGCCTAAAACTGGGCCAAGCCCAAAACGGGCCGAACTGGGCCAAGTCTAAAAACGGGCCGGGCTTGAAAACGGGCTTTAAAAAAGGCCGAGTCTGGGCCTGGTCGGGCCAGACCAAGTCTGGGTCGGGTCGGGTCTGGGCTAGGTCGGGCCAGACCAAGTTTGGGTCAGGTCGGGTCTGGGCTAGGTCGAGCCAGACCAAGTTTGGGTATGGTCGGGTCTGGGCCAGGTCTGGCCAGACCAAGTCTAGGTCAGGTCGGGTCTGGGCTAGTGGGCTGAGTGGCTGGGTTGCTACTCTAGCCCAAGGGCCGGGTTGACTCAGAACAAACTCGACTGAGTCGACTCGGCACTCGGCCGAGCGACTCAGTCACTCTGCTGAGTTGGAGGGAAAGGGGAGAAATCCAAAAAGGGGAAAGAAGGAAAAGAAAGAAAAAAAAACATGGAAAACAAAGAAATGAAGGAAAGGAAGAAAAAAAGAAAAAGGGAAAACTGGAAAACCGAGCAACAGAGAAATCCAAGAAAGGGAAGGGAAGAATAGGGGAAAATCGGGAGAAATCCCGAAAAATCAAAAAGAAGGAGAAGAGAAAATTTGGGGAAAAACAGAGGTGGGCCGGTCGGAGGTAGAGAAGAGAAGAAGAAGAAAACCGAGAGAAAGAGGGAGAAAGGAGAAGAGACTTACCGAGAATCGGGAGGAAGAAGTTATAAGGGGGGTTAGGGTTTAGGGTTTTAGCCTTTTTTTTTTTTTTTTTATCTTTTCAGAAGAGAAAGAAAAACTCGAAGAAAGAATCCGAAAGACCTCAGGCGAGAAAACGTGTGACTTTTGAACAAGTTTTCATGACAAATGCGCGATAATTATAAAATTACCAAAATGCCCTTCGAGTTCCCGAACTAGAAAACAGGTAAATTGGGCCCACCATGGCGCCCACACTCTCTTCACTGTTACCAAGGTCTCTAAAACAACTCAGAGATCCGAAAATCTCTTCGAAAATTAAAAAATTCGGGACGGGTCATTACATATACAAGGTAAATAATCAATCACACAAGAGACAATACACACAATTAATAGTAGTTTTGGTAGCCAACTTACATCAACTGTAGAGATTCGCCCTACCTTAAGCTATATCCAATTTTACTAAGCGTTGGAATTACGCCAACATAATAGAATAAGACTTCCACCTATCCAATTGATTGAGACTTTCACCCAATTCATATCCCACTATTTTTTATAGTGGTTCAAGAGAAAACTATCTCTTTAATCCACTTTACAATAAAATGATTTTTAAAGAAAAATCTAAACTAAGGAAACACTTGCCTTTGAAGCTCTTTGCAAATGTAGATGTGTTCTTCCGAACGATCCACCTAATGTGTGCTCGTACAATCCCGACGTTGAAGACGACCCGCCGTATAGAGCAACCACAATCCTTGGGTATCCTTTCTAGAAGATTGGTCTCTCAATCTCTATCCTAGAAAATGTAGCTTAATCCTCCTCTCTTAATCTCAATCACAAAGGATTGGATACTTGAATGATTCAACAATAAATTTACCAAGAGAGAATAAGCCTAGAGGTTTTTCCTTTGATCCTTGAGAGATTTCCTCACTGGTAGATGGCTCAATTAATTGCCATTCACTCCTCTACCATCTCCAAAAATAGTGTTTGTATTTATAGGCAACATAAAAAAATTCGCTACCCCGATACACAAGATCGATCATATGTGTTTGAAATCATGCTCACCAACCCGACCGTTGAACATTAATGCACAATAATGGTAACAAAACGATAACCTCACGATTGATCGTCTATGTTTCTGGCGAAAAATCGTGGGTTCGCAAAAGCATTGTCTTGGAACTCACTGTATTTTCCAGCGTCAAGTCCCATCCAGCCTAGGGTGATTGATCGTGTACCCGATGGGTTATTGCCCTATCTCGGCGATGGGTCTTGCGACCGACTGATCGTGCTATACCACATGAAGGGTTGCCTCTAAACGAAAGTATCATCCTGAGCCTGATTGTATTTTTTAGTGGATATCTGACCCAGGCTCCAGGCGATTGATTGTGAGGACAACTGGTCGGCCCTGTATCCAGACAAAGCATCGTCTGCACGATCTGTTATCTGTGACTTTTGATAGTGCCCCAATTTACTGTGTCACCTGTTTGTCAATTCCGTGACTTAGGTGAAGCAACGCCTTGAAGGAAGAAGCTCTAGACTCAAGACTCAACTGTTGGTTGAGGTTTGAAGACTCAATGGATGAACATGTGTATAGCAATCACGAAATGTAATTGACCATAGATTACCTTATGTGGAACCCAAACCTTAGGTGGACCATCCCTAGGCTTAGACATCACATCTAGAAAATTAATCAAGCCTAAAATGTGTTTTGACATGAATAAGAACCCAACTTGGAAATATGAATTCACTGTCATGGTCGACACATCATGTCAGCGACCCATCACCATATGACAAGAAGATCAATCATGGTCATACGACCCATCATATGGATTGTCAAGGTATCTGGATACAATGGTCTGTCAAACACAGTTGGTCTCAGGAAGATACATTCGTGCTCATGATGTATTGCTGAGACAAGGCCGATGCAATAGTGTCTATGATCAATCGCCCCGGGCTTAAACCAAATATGGATAACAGTCATGCCTGTGAACAATACCAGTCGATCCACCAGTCGACTGGTACATCGTCTAGTGTCTGTTTGTAAGAACAGACAACTCTCTAATGATAGCAGTCGAGGTCTCGCACATTCAGTGAATAGTACCAGTCAACGTACCAGTCAAGTGGTACTTGAAGACTGCCGACAGTTTGAGCAGTTTTTGCCCATTTCTTCCCTTTTCTCTTTGTTTTTTTTGCGGTCTCCAACTTGTGAATGCACACCAGAGAGATTGTACAATCGACATTTGAAAAAATTAATCAAAAAGACCAAAAAAGGGAAGTTTCCACTTCCCAAAATCCTATGTTTTTTCTTGTTTCTCATTCATTCTGCTGTTTTTTCTATCCATTGTCACCAAATGTCCAGATTAACGGATCATAGTTGGACATTCTTTAGTTTGGTTTAATCCACAGGATTAAATAGGTTTATGAATTAAGACCTTTTGTTACAGTTGTTTATGTTAAAACTTTCATATATTTTTGTTTAAACTTGTTTTGAGAAAAGAAAATAAACTTCAATGTAAAGACAATATTTTCATACCATTAGCAGTATGTTACTACTTTATTTTGTTTCATGGATTCAAATTGACCTACTTTGCAATTATTTATTATGTTCACAAACGAGTCCTTTTATTTATTTTGACTTCAAAATTATTTAAAGGAATTTATTTAGTCAATTTTCAAGTGAATCAAGTTTCTCAAATTGATTTATATAGTTATAATTAATTTGTTGAACACTAAGTCACAGTCTCAATAAAAACTAGCCCATACCTTAGAGACATTCCACGAGTACATGTAGATTAGATCAATTGGAAATAGTGAATAATCATTAATATTATTAGAAATTACAACTTAGTGACATGCGAATTATGTTTTCGACATATGCATACAAACGAAGAACCGAGAGTAACCATGACACTTTTGGTGCTATCCCGCGATTCATCTCTCTTCGCTGATCATCTTCGATCAGGTAGGGTTCCTACATCGTTGAAGCACTAGGGTGTATTCCCAATTATGTTGTTATGATTATGATAAATATGATTTGGTTTCTTAAAAGGTTATACAAGTTTATTTTCGAAAATGATGCTTATTTCATTTTTTAGGTACGGAAGCATTTAGAAATATATGATAAGAAATTATGCTTATGATTGATAATAAATGGGAATTTATGAGAGAATCATTTTGCATTCATGTACCTCATGTTTGTTGCATGAGATGGGAATTGTATTTGACAACCAAAGTCAGATTGTACGATTACGCTTTGTCATCGTGAATAATGAAAATGAGTTGGGCCATAGTGCTCTTGGGTCATAGAAGTCCCGAAATGATAATTGGACCATAGAGCTCCTAGGTCAGAGAAGTCCCGAAAGGAAACAAAATGGCATATGATTGGGACGAAGAGCCCCTGGGTAACCAATCCCGAAACCCTGCTCAGAGGGAGGAGACCACACTCCACTGATAGTCTCGATTGTAAAAAATGTGGATAGGGAACAGTCCCCAGGTGGATGCCACCGCAAAGAATGGGTATTGGAGGCAACTCACCGCCGGAGGGTCCGGTTAAATTGTTGGATGCGTATCATAAGACATGGAAAATGCATGCGTTGTTAATAACACTCATGGCAGGTCCTATTATGGAAACTATGGATTATAGTTTGAGCATGAGATGTTTAGATATTATATTATGTTATCATTTGAAAAAGTATGGCAACGTTATAATGATATGATATTGGTTTTGAAAAATGTATTGTGATATGTTTTTTGGAAAATGATTTACTATAACACTCCTTTGTGCACCCCCTTATGAATAGAATTCCTACTGGGCGTGTTGACAAAGCCCATAAATTTTTTCCCTTTAAATGAAGTTGCAGATCAGAGAAAGGTAGGGGTGAAACTCGGGTCGGGTTTTGGCCTGAACTCGCATGACCCGACCCGAAAATCATAAGGGTCGGGTTATGAAAGTCGGGTCAGTGGGTCGGGTCGGGTTGAGAAGTCAGAAACCCCCATTAAATTTAGGTCAGGTTGGGTTGAGAGATTTTTAAATTAACCCAACTCGACCCGATCAAACCCGACCCGACCCGGTAAAAAGTAGGCTAAAGTAAGTTCAAAATGTGGGTCGGATCGGGTTTCGGGTTGAGTCAGGTTATAATTCGGGTCAAGGTCGGGTCAAGACGTCCAGGTCAGAAGTTCAGATCGGGTTCCATATATTAGTAACTCGGGCCAGGTTGGGTTTTAAAAAACCCAACCCGACCCGGCCCAATTTCAGCTCTAGAGAAAGGAAAATGAGGCTGGACCAAGTAGCAGTCAAGCGTAAGCGAGATAGATGCTAGGAGAAAGCATAGATATTTTAGTTTTATTTATTTAATTTTTTATTTAGTTTCGAGACAATGTGATTTATAAGGAAATTTATTTAGGGGATGTAATAACTTCAGTTATTATGCGTTTGGATATTTATGGTTGACTTATGGAGAATTGTTAATTTTTGCTTTGAGATGTGAGTTCGCTATGATCATAAATGTATATTATTAATCTTTCTGTTATTTATTCTAGCATGTGTAAATGTTTTCATGGATTTCAATCCATGCGCATGCTAGGTTGGGCCAGTTGAGGATTGAGTTTACGAACTCAGACTCGAATTGCGTCATGACGTCTCCTCTCTCTCCACGGAATTGTCCATTTATTATAACTCTGATCTAGGTGGGAGAGGGCGGGCCATTACAAAGAATCAACTTATATTTTTCTTATTTGAATAGGATATTGATTTTCTTCACGACAAACAAGTAGAACTAGTAAAATTTGAAGTTTTAGTTTAAATGCCTGAGCTTACTTAGATGCATGAAATTTCACTTCATCAAAATTAAGAGATGGTTTTCCTTTTCCTTGTAAATACACTCACGCCGACTAGGAACCTCTTCTTTGATGCCCATTCATTGTAGAATTGATCATCATCGGAAGGAGGAACAACCCATCCCTTCGCTTTCGCCGACTTCATACTAGAAAGAGGCCATAGTGAGAAGATGAAGGCAGGAGAAGAGGGTCAAAGTAGAAAGAAATTCCAACAACTGATCCATTTAGAGCTAGTTAAGGAGCCTTCTAGCAGTGATTTGTGAGAGGATGAAGGAAAGAGAAATGGGAACTTTCCCTTGAGATATTTGAATTGAAGTAAAACTACTTAGATTTGATTTTGACAGTGAAATTATGGAGTTGTTAAAAAGAGTAAGTTTCCATCTTAGCCAGTTGTAGAGATCATGGAGCAAGTGCATCATTTGACTTGGTTAAGCCACATTAAAAAGAGTAGAAGATGAGCTAAATAAATTTGGTAATGTTTTTTATTTTTAAATGCAAGATGGTTGAATAGAATTCAAGATTTCATTTAAAGGGTTGAGATTAATTTCAAATTTTTTAAACAAGTTAAGTTGGTTCACATTTGTTTCAAACTCAGATGGGTTACATTCAAGTCGAATTATCCATTTATATGATCAAAATAGATTTTTTATGACAAGACTTATACCAAAACTATTCTTTGAATCTATGAATGTGTTCCCTACAAATATATTAATAGTCAAATTAATTGAATCTATTTATTTATAAATAAGTTTTAAATCGAATTTATCTATTTATAAAATGAATCGAATTGAATTTACTATTGGCTTTTACTCTCAATGATCATGTGCATGCAAACGTTGAGGCGTTGAGCCTTTCCTCCATGAACAACAACGATGAGTTACAACAAGGTTGGACTATTTAAAAACAATACATTAACTTAGCTTAAGGTAATAGCTTAAAATATTAATGTGAGATTTAAAAAATTAAATAACCTTGTATATGAAACTGTAAATTATATAGAAGGTATACCTGATTTCGGCAATTCATTGGAAACAATATTTTGAATACTAAGCATATTAAGACCCAAGCATTAATCAGGTTGAAAGCAATATTCTTTTAAATATGTTTAAGACTATCTTTGAATTAAAAACATAATAAAATATTTTTTAATATTGTTGTTACCCTAAATTTGAATTTTATATCTATAATTAAAAATGAAAGAACAAGCATCCTGCTCTAAATATAATTTTTTTAAATTAAAGTTGTTTGTCCTTTTTTTTTTTACAAAGAAACGTAAGACCCTCACCTCTCTCTGAGTACAGGACATTAAATAAAACTCCAGATGTACGGAGTCTTTTGCAAACCACGGGGGGCATTGAGTGACTATAAAACTTGAATCTAGGATCTTTGATTCCTGAGTCAAAGTGTTTACCAATTAAACTACCATATTAAGAGTTGTTTATAAAAAATGAAGAGCATAAAAATTAGGCTTTTTCTTGTCTTCACGGGAGCTCTTTATCAAGAATTCTAAAACGAGATATCTACTCAATGCAAGGGTGCAAAAATGGTGGACCCGAGATCTCGACGTCTGATATCTCGTAGATATCGGGCGATTTTTTTCTCTCTCTCTCTTTTTTTTTTACAAATCTCGGCCATAAGGCCGATACGAGATATGTCGGGCGATTTTTTTTTCTTTCTGTTTTTTTTTTTTTACAAATCTCGGCTATAAGGCCGATACGAGATATCTCAGGCGTTTTTTTGACCCCTAACTCAATGCCATGACTTGTGAATCTCGAATTTTCAAAATATGAGAAAAGCCCAACATCTAGGTCAAGCAATGGAAGCTATAGAATCAGCAGATTAGAATCCATAACCCGTAACTTGTGTATCGTCATGGATTTGGCTGTGGAGAGAGATTTAGGATCCAAGACCTTCAATCTGGATAGACCTTGGATCTAGCCCATCTAAACCTGGTTGAGGTCAAACGCATATTTCTATCTAGGCCTTTGTTATGGAATATTGGGCCCACTATTCAATTCCTTATGGGCCATCAAACATGGGACCCAGATGCAGAAGATACATGGCCAAGATATCTACCCAAGATAGTCTAACAGCGTCTAGTATGAGAATTATATATTTGTGAATGGGTTCTTGGCAACTGATAATTAATTTTTATTGAGTATTATTATTTTATTCATTCTGAGTAGGAATATATAGAGTAGGGTAATTTATAAATATTTTTATCTCTTACTTTAATTGCAAAAACTACCCTTCGTTTCAATAATTGTAAAAGTTATCCCTATATTTTTTATTCAACTGTAAATACTTCCTTCTAACAAACTAAATTTCAAAGTACTCTTTATTAATTAAAATTTTATAATAACAAATTCCCTCAAATGAGATATATTTTTAAACACTTTATTAAATATAATAGGTCAACATGGTTTGATGCAATGTATGGAAGACCACATAGATAAGAGATGGGTGACATCTCACATGCATCCAATCATGTTACGTATATTATTTTAGTGGTTAAAAGATTGACTGCAATAAATTTTACACTCACTCTGTTCTAATTTAATTGTCTTATATGGATTTTAGAATTGTTCCAAAATAGTTGTCTCATTTGTATTAGACTAGTATAAAGTGTGTTGAAAATGGATGAAATATAGAATGCTGGACTTATATAGAGAGTTTCTTAAAAAATACAAATGTTTCAAATGAGACAACTAAAATGGGACGGAGAGAGTATTTTTTATGGCCCGTCTTATAAAGATAGAGTGATGTGATAGGAGTTAAATTTTATCCATCTTCAATTCATATAATTTTTACTCATTTAATGTGATTTTCTATGCTTCTGTATTTTTATAAGTTATCATGATAAATTATCTTACTAAAATATTTTTGTATTATAATTAAGAGAGAGTTTGAAATTGAGACAAAAGATAAAAGAAGTATTTTGCAAATTAACGCATGAAATACATCTAAGTTCAACTTGAATTTATCATTCTTACTCCTGAGTACAATTTTAAAAGTTTTAAAGTTTTATCCATCTATATATAGCTTGAGCTTAATCAAAGGATGACTGTATCTCAAAATGAGATAGTATAAATATAGATTTAATTAAAAAATTATTATCTTGTTCAAATAATCTGGTTCAAGACCATACTTTCGTTGGTCTAGTTGAGACCTTAGATTCAAAATTCGCTGATAGACACTTTGGATTTTTCATATAGCAAAATGAAAAGCTCAAAGTATTAGCTATATATCAATGCTATAAATTATAATATGGGCATTCTCTAAAACTAAAATATTAACTAATGTATACTATATATGATGATATTTGTCAAGTTTTTTTATGGCGTGTTCAGATCTCTTAAAACACTCGGACTAATTATAAGGACATGTCTCCCCCTCCACGCCAATGTGATAAATCTCGTTCTCAGGATATTAACGGCAATTATTAATAACGGAATATTTTCAAATTCTCGAATTTTTAAAGGGAATTTAACGGGAAAATCTCGTAGAAAATGTAAATATTTAAAAAAAAAAACACAATTAGTTAATGTTTAAAGAGATTTTTTGCTTAAACATAATATTTTTAGAACTTTAATATATATTGTAGTAAAAATTTCATATTAACACAATTTGTTAAACATTTAGATATTGTTATAAAGATTGAAATTTCAGTAATGTTTTATTTTTTGGGGTTAATTAAATATTTACTTCTAATTCATTTAATGTCTATTTAGATCATTGTCATTTTTATTTGGATGTTTGTTTCAAAATTTAAACATAAGCACATGGCCCACTGAATGATGAATCTATTTTATTTTTTTTAATATTTGATAGGACTTTAAAAATAATTTTATATGTAAAATATTATTTTTATTTCACATTTTACAGGTGGAATTTAATGATTAATACCTATTTCGAGTTACGTTTATGGGTTTACATTAATTTTATTCCATGGAATCTATGGACACTTATATAATTTTTAATAGAATGAAAATTATTACTCAATCTCGCGAATATTATTCAATAATTATACTCATATTAGAATGTATTTTTAATTATTTATGTTACATACGTCTACTAATATTATTAATTATCATGAAATCGATGATAAATCAAATATCTCTATTAATATTTATCAAACAAGTTTTTTTCATAAGAAATTTATTGTCTTTTATTTTCTTATAATATCTCTTATAATTATTAAAAAAAATCTTCTAATAAAAGAAATCCCTATTCAAAAAATATCCACCCGATAAATACTCAAGCCTAAATAAATTTACATTTAATTCCAGATTTTCCGTGCACGTGCGGAAATGTTGGGCCTCTTAATTCCGCATTTCCGTCCGTGCAACTCCGAGAATAGTAAAATCGTGATAAAAATGCATTTTTATTGTTAAATTCCTATTTTTATTGCAATTACGTTATTTTGCTGAGATTTTTGTGATAAAAACGAAAATCTCGACAATATTTGTTACATTTCTCCTCACACACCAAGTAACTCAACGGAGAATGATAGTTTGAGGTGGAGTGGGAATTGAATAGGGCTGAAATTGGGCCAGGTCGGGTTTTTTTAAATCCAACTCGGCCTGAGTTACTAATATTTGGAACCCGACCCGAACTTTTGACCCGGACATCTTGACCCGACCTGACCGATTTATAACCCGACTCAACCTGAAACCTGACCCGACCCGACCCGCATTTTGAACCTGCTTTAGCCTACTTTTTATCGGGTCGGGTCGGGTTTGATCGGGTTAGGTTAATTTAAAAATCTCTCAATCCAACCCGACCCAAATTCAATGTAGATTTCTTACTTCTCAACCCGACCCGACCCGCTGACCCGATTTTCATAACCAGCATGATTTTCGGTCGGGTCATGTGGATTCGGGCCAAAACCCGACTTGAGTTTCACACCTAAAATTGAGCTCAAATTCCTGCTTTGTGAGAAGTGGTTTTTACCATCACTCCAACCTCTTTGAGTTGTATGTGTCGACATAATTTTTGTTATCCATTGGTATTTAAAACTAAAGATAAAGACTTGGACAATCCAAAGTGAAAGAATAAAAAAAATGCAGGTCATAATTTGCATGAAATGTCCAATTAATTTCTTTATTTTGTGGAGATTTATTTTATAGTTTATATTTACACTTTTCTTGGAATTTAGATTTATATTCAATTTAATGCAATTATAATTTTAAAAAATATTGAAAATTTTAATAATCTATTAAAATGTTGAAAATAATCTATTCAAATTAACTTTTGATAACTTGTAATAAAAAAACTAACCTTTACAATCGAACATCTCCCCATTAACTAAGATGGATCTGATAAAAAGATATGAAGCAGATCCATGTTAAGAAGTCAATGGATCATCTTCACTTGTGGACCGTCTTCATTTGTGTGGCGTGCTGAAGGATAAGTAGGGATATAAAGCCGTTGTGTTGTCGTTACATCTTAAAAAACAGGTAACACTTCGGTATTTGAGAGAGAAAAAGGTGATTTCTTCATCTCTGCTACAATGGCTTCAATTGTAGTATCTCAATCTTCCATCTCTTCTTTAACACTTCTTCCCACGAAGTGCTCTTCCCCTGCAACCTCTTTAACTGCAACAGCTCTTCTCTCTCCGAAAAGGGTTTCCATTTCTACACTCCAAATCCACGATAGGAAACTCTCGTCTTCCTTTACAACTACTATCACAAGACGAAGAAGCAGAGTCCCCATCAGTGAAGGCATGATTTGCACTGCTTCTTCTCTTCCTTCAGCTCTCCTCTTTGACTGCGATGGCGTGCTTGTTGACACCGAGAAGGATGGCCACCGCATCTCCTTCAACGACACCTTTACTGAGGTGTAATTAGTACATCTTCCTATTCTGTCTTTCTTTGAGTTGGGTTTTCGATGCTAATTATCTTTCTTTAATTTAAGAAGGATTAGATATTTCACATGAATTTGGGTTTTGGATATTTCTTGCAAATTTGGTTCGGTCTGTTTGTCTCAGAAGAGATTTGGTGTTTCTTCAATTGGGTTCGGATTTTAATAGTTTTCTTTGATTTAGTGACTGCATTTTCTTGGTGGTTTATTAAATAGTATGATAGAGCAGTTTTTAGTTTTAATTTAGTACTTTGGGGCATTCTTGTCGATTCTCAAAAGTAAAATTCAAGTGAAATGTGACTGGCCTGAATATCACTATGATATCATTGCTCATTTCCTACATAGGGGAGAGATTTACTCGCAAATTGAAGTTAAATGTGAGATCCCAATTTGAAGAGACCCTTCAAGGATACAACCCAACGAGGAGTATCACTTTGGTCGGTCCAAATTCATGTGGTGTTACCTTTGATCCAAGAATCTACTCACCATTAAGGGTGTGCATTTGTTTGAAACCAGTCTGAGCCGACCTGCCACCTGACTAATTGGACGGGTTCAGTCAAAACATTTTGTCCAACGGGCCGAAGAAAGCCTTAACGAAAATCGAAAAAGGAAATGGATTTGGGGTGTGATTCTAGGGTTTCTCTCTGCTCTCTCTCTGCTTCTATCACAGAGTTGCATGTAGCAAGACGTAGATGCACTCTCCTGTCTCTCCGCCTCTCTCTTTCTCCCTCTCTATCTCTTGCTCTCCCTCTCCCCCTCTCTCTCTCTCTCACACTCTCTCTACAGCTTTGCTTTGGCAGCTGGCCAAGCACTGCCCTGGCCGTTCTAGAGTTCTCTCTCTCTAGGTGGTGGATCTGGAATTGGATTTTCGGGGTGGCAGAGTAGGGGAACTTGGAAGGAAGGAAGAGTTAATTGGGCAAATACAGATGTGGTGCTAGAAATCAAGGAGAAAATACAGACACACATACACACACACACACACACAAAGGTGGTGTTAATCGGGTAAATCAGAGGGTTGAGGTGCTGGAAATCAAGGAGAAAATGTTAGGAATGGGTATCCAGTCCAAAAGACTAGCTTGATAGATGGAGTGACCCAGCCCCTTACACCAGGCCACCACATGTAGACTCATGGGATTTCCTAGCCGAATGGGATGCTTGGCGACGTTCTATCCGCCGGAAAGCCTTGTTTGAGTGGCGGGGGGGGGGGGGGGGGGGGGGGGGGGGGGGCGGGGCTGGTTGGGCGACAAATGAGAGTCCTACATCGGTTGTGAAGGGAGAGATCTAGGGATTTATTTGGGACTGGGTCACTCCACTTATCAGGTTAGTCTTTTGGGCTTGATACCCATTCCTAACAAAAAATAGAGAGATAGAGAGACATAGGCTGGGGTAGTAATCGGGCTTAATTGGTGAGGCTTGGGCTTTGGCATCTGAAGCTTGTCAGGCTTGAGTCGGGCTCAGGCTTGTCCAAAAGATTTCGGGCGCTAACCTTTGTAAAGCCTGGACCGAGCCCACTTGATTACCACCCCTACTCACCATGACAAGAGTGAAATCAGATATTTTCTCTTGTGGGGCCAATGCACAAGTTTGAAAGGGCGAATATGGAAATTCCAAAATCATTGAGGGGGGAATATGTGAAAATTTTCTCTGCTATAAGGGGCCTCAAAATTGTTGAGGCACCATGCTCGCTGCTTGCTTCCCTTCATTCCATCAGACAAAATTTACTATCAGATTTGTTATTTCATGAAATTTATGCTAATCCTTCAATGAGCTCAACATGTTAAATCATATCTTAATGTTACATTGAACAATTATACAGAGAGAACTAGGTGTTACCTGGGACGTGGATTTGTATGGAGAGTTGCTCAAAATTGGAGGTGGAAAAGAGAGGTAGACTCTAATCCTTGGAATTTGAATATTCTATCTGTTGCCACATAAGAATTAAAAAATTCTGGTATCGTTACTGCAAAGTAAAAAACTGCCAAGAAAGAAAGCATTTAGTCTGCAAAATAGAAAAACAAATAATTTTTTACAAGAACATTTTTGTAGTAGTTTAAGCAAAATTGATATTATCATCCCATTGTTATTACTATTATTGTTATAGTTACTGTTATTTTGTCAATAGGATTGTTGTTTTCTTAGTATCAGCTGTTCAAGAACAAAACATCAATAGCTATAGCAATACTGCCCAGGTATTTTGACCAAGTGATACTGTTTTCTGATCATTTCAGAATGACAGCATACTTTAACCAGACTGGTTGGCCAGACAAAGCACCCAAGACTGATGAAGAGAGAAAGGAATTCATAGCTTCTCTTCACAAAAGGAAGACAGAATTATTTATGGCCCTTATTGAGAAGAAGTTGCTTCCTCTTCGGCCTGGTGTTGCGAGGTCAGTTTGTGTATGAGTTATTATTTTTTTGTGAAGTTGGGATGAACTAAAGCTCTGGCTTTACTTGTTGATGGAAAGAATTACCTTTTTTCTGTACATTCATGCATTTAAACTTGTCCTCCTCCTCTCTGCAAAAACATTTAGAGGTAGTTTCTGTTCATCCTGTTCCCTTTTTCACCAAATCCTCATGTTAATGACACAAGATATGCGGTGAAAGTCTGGAACTAGTGTTTTGTGGCTTCTATTTTATCAACGAGTACAGTTTACGATGATCTAGGGAGATACACAAGAGAAAGGAAACAGCCCTAGTGGAAAGCGGCGAATGGCTAAATAGTAGAAGATACTAGAAGCTGGGTGACCCTTAATTACTTGGACTGATGGGAAAGAAATGACATGATAGATTGTGGAGTGACTGAACATGGTTTCTGATAAGATTGAGTGGAAAAGTAGAACTAAAAGAGGTGACCCAGATAGATGGGATAATGGCTTGAAAATTGATGACTTACTTTTGATAAGAGTGAATGGCATGAATCTAACAATATAAATCCTGAATGCTAGACATTGGGCCCAATTATAAACCTTCGGACTTAGAATGTGAAGTGACCACAGAGCTGTGGAATGCCTCTCAACAACCTGATTGACCTGATATGTTAATGAGATCTGACAGCATGAGTGTTCTACCAAATACCAAAATTTTCTAGCCAAACATTTTGCGGGGTCTCGAGTATTAATTTGCTTGGTTAATCAAATAAGGTGGCCTAGGCTATGAATTGTGGAACATTTGTATCAACCATTTCTTGTGCATGAAGGTGGGGCCACTTGCCAGAGTAGAATCTTCATGTCATGGTGTGGGTGCAATAGTTTCATATGTTGTGCAAATTTTAAATTTATAACTCTCAAGCGCACGAACCATTAGATAATAGCGATTGAGTGCGAGGTCGAACCAATGGGAACTTAGGAAAATATATCTATGAAAAATATACCATTGAATTACGTATTTTAAGAAATTTAAGAAATATGGGGATAAATCATAAATATGGAGTTATTTCTCTAATCTGTGAATTTTAGTTTTAATTTAGAAACATTATAGATTTAAACATAGAATCTAACAATTTATCTAATTTTAATTAAGATGGTGGATTGAATCTAAAATATAAATAATCTTAATCTAACTTAGAAAACATAAATTAAGTTGCAATTATTTAATTACCCAACCTAGTTCTTCAATTTTTTTAAGAGTTTGAATTTTAAGAATAAAAATAACATTTAAAACACCTAAACTATCTCTGTACATATTTACAGTGGAACTGGATTAAAGAATTAGGGAGACTTTATTTTCCAAATTTTAAAAATAAAATCAAGGTCTAGAATATGGAGCTCACTTAAATTATTAATCATGCATTCCAATTTTTCATTCATTAAAGCACTTTTTATATGAAATCTATTATACTAAGAAATTCAATTCGACTCTTAGTCTAGATAAAATTTCAACTCGTAATTCCGAATCCAAATATTTCATCCACTCTTTAAAAAGAGCCTTGAATTGAAAAAATCAAGTTTTACCTATCCTAAATATTTCATCCACTCTCCTTGAATATCTTAGAATAATTTCAATCATAAAATTATAACAAGAATAAAAACAAAATCAAATTCTCATCATACATAAATTAAATAATTGGACGACCATGATTCTAAATAAATCCACCTCTCTTTTGTTAATAAAATATGAATTAAGAATTACAATGCATTGAAACTTTGGTTTTAAGAAAAATCAAAATATTCATGGAATTTTTGAATTTATTACTGAAATTAATCACACACTAACATTGAATTGAAAAATAAAGATAAAAAAAATTATACTATTATTAATTGTACTAAATTACAAGACATGAATTAAACTTGAAAAACTAATTACAAAAGAAAAATAAAAATAGTAACCTTAGAAGACAAAATTTAAAAACTCTAAAAACTCTTCTCTAAATTCCCCAAAAGTCTCAAGCTCCTGAGCTCTCCACAGAAAAAATACAAGACCAGGTTCGAATTGCACAGTAGGAGGAGTGCTCAATTTATAGAGGTTGAGAAAGACTAATTAGGCAACCACGTGGGACCTTCTTCAATTCAGCCGAATCTGTGTGCTGGCCGACCGAAACTCTTTCTTCTTTTTTTTATTGCTTTCTTTTCACAGCTCCTTACTATTATGCAAGCAACTTCTATTTTTTCATGTTTGCTAAATCAGCCAACACCCCTTTCTTTTGAGAATAGAGCAGCATCTCCTTTGATTCTTACTTCTTGTATCTTCTATCTTTTGTTTTCATTCATTGGCAGCAGCCAGCAAGACCTTTCCTTCTATTTCTATTTTCTTAATCTCGACACATGGCTATGAGAGCTGACAGATAGTGCTCACCAATTACCATGTTCTGGCAGCAGATTCTTTGGCTTTTCTTCCCTTGACATGCATGTCTTGCTGCTTGGAATGATCAATAATTTGCTGCCTCTTTCCTCTGCTTTTTTCATTCTCACGTGTTGCTGCAATTCAACAAGAGCAGCCCCTTGATTTTTCTATGCTGATTGGTTCTCCTGCTTTGAACACTTTTTCTTGATTTTAATTTGAAGACAATGTTGGCTGGCTGATTCTATTTACTTCACTTGCTGTCTACAGCTGAAGTGTTGGCTGATTTCTCAAAACTGCTGCTGTTTCTGCATAAAACCTGTCCAAACCCGTCCTCCTGCCGTCCTCTTGCCTATTCTGCGATACAGAACTGTAAAGAGTCCCAGTTTTACCATCCCATACTCATCCTCTGCTCATCCTGAATCCTGTCCTCACTCGTCCTCTGCTCATCCTGAATTTGTCCTCACTCGTCCTCTGCTCCAGCCGGCTAAACTGTCGCTGTATTTTCATTCAAACTTGGTTGACTACCGGTTTTCTTCTCAATGACATGCTCTCTTCTTTCTACCATGTTGGCATATCTCTGTGTCAACACCAAATGGTACATGGACATGTCCATTGTTGCATTCAAAATCACTTTTGAGCTTGAGCTTGCAGGCTTCAAATATCCACTGATTTAAACATGGGTCAAAGCTCTTCATTTACTCACATTTTATTTCACTTTCACTTTTAAACCTGCAAAGCACAAAATTAAATTAATTAGATAAAATTAAATCAAATGAGATACTAACAATTATAAATTTATGAGTAAAATATGTAATAATTCTGCACTCATCATCATACATAATCAAATTTTTTTTTTTGATGCGAAAGACTTTACTTGCTTACCAGATATGGTGGCATCTGTTAAAATTGATCACTGGGAGTTCTTATTTGAGCATTTTATGCTATTTTGGGAACTGAGATATGAGTCTGTACAAAAGTTGATAACTGTGTAGCTTCTCAAAGAAAGAGGAGGCTTTTAACACCATCCAGCTGTTTTTCACTATTAGCTGGAAACTTCTGAAAATCCCTCAATATGTTCTTAAAACAAGTTTCAAATCCAGCATCTAATAAAAAGTTTTAGATTAGTGAACTTCATTGTACATGAACACAAGTATCATAGCACATGACATTAGTCAAGGAAACTGATTTTTCTTTTTCTTTTTTTCTTTTTTCCTTGTTTACTCTGATTTGACCATGAAGTGGTCATTGTGGCTTGCCTCAAAATTGAACTTTTATAAATTCTAAATGGTTACCTCTTGCTATCCTTCAGAATTGAATTTATGAGATTGTAATTTTTCTATGGAACTCCAAATTTTGCAGATTCTGTCTGGGCCATTTGCATTATATTTTTCAAATCATTAGTATCTGTATGCACCAGCTACACTTTTTGCCTTTCCTTGTTCACATTTCATTTTATTGCCCATATCAATCCAGGTCAATCATAGAATTGATTGAGAAACAGGTTTTTCTGAAGAAGACAGTTTACTAGTCTGTGAACTCCAATTCGTTATGCTCTTGGAGACCAAAATCCCTTCTCTTGGTCAGCTTGTTCCCCACCTTCCAATGTTTTAAATCAGATTTTTCTTTTCATTCATTCATCTGCCAAAGGAAGGAAAGATAGGAGCTCAAGCAATACTTTTTTCAAGCAAGAAGACAAATCGCAACTGCAGAAGTCATTCCTGTCATTGCTACACCTTTTTGGATTTTTCATTGCAGCTATTCTCACCCCCCAGTTTTGCTGGTATTCACCTCTCTGATCCCCCACTAACTGAATGGACGGAAGAAAGAGTTTCAGTCTTTCTTCTGATCCTTTCTGGATCTCCTTACGCACATAATGCAAAGGAGTTGATGTCTGATCCACTAACTCCTGCACCCATAACAATCACAAGTGGCCGTTGGTGGTGGGGTGTTTGGGTAAGTTGGTGTGGCCTCTGTCTAATCTCATATCTACTCCCTAAATTTGGTGGTGGGGTGTTTGGGTAAGTTGGTGTGGCCTCTGTCTAATCTCATATCTACTCCCTAAATCTATCCCCAACTTTTCTTCAGATTTAAAGATTGAATTGAACCTAGCTCTATCTAGAGTAACATCCCATGATGAGTTCCAATTACTAATACAGGATCCTTATCATTGCCCACAATTGAGAGTTCAGGTGGTGATCTTTGACTTTCTTACTTGGCATAGTCATCTTTTATGTCTTGACTTTGAGGTACTTATAAGAATGATTGACCATGTGAAGTTAGTGCAAACAATTTGCAAACTGGCCTCATTTTATGGAGGCCTACTTGGGAAGCAACTGATTTTATGTTTGACTTCAAAAAGGATACTATAGATAGTTTAATTGACATAAAATCAGTATCCTAGTGTTAAGTGGGAAATGAAAGAAAAGGCTAGTTTGTTTTTCTAAAGGTGAGTTTGGATACTTGATTTTCCCATGGAATTTGAGAAATGCAGATCTTCACAAATTTCAAGAGAAATCTGTTGTCTCAATTACCATGGAATTGGACTTTTGAAATCCTCCATCTCAACAAAATCCTCAACATCAGAAAGATTTCAAATCCTCCAAGGCATATGTTATTTCAAAAGTTCCAGACAATGTCTCCCATCTGTCTAGATTTCTGTAACTAGAGGAAGCCCAAAAGTTTTCCAAACAAAAAACAACTTCTCATATGGCAATGACGATCCTATTTTGATGTCTGAATAAGATAGATGATAAGTCATTGAAACAATGAAACTAGAGGGTCTCAAATTCATCCATAGGTCATTGCTCCAACCTCAATAAACTGATCTGGAAGCTGTTTCATTTGATGGATATAGGCTGATTGATGAGGCTCTGGCAAAAGGAGTCAAAGTTGCTGTATGTAGTACATCAAATGAGAAGGCGGTAAGCATAATAATGTCATGTTTTAGATATTTGTGTCCTCACTCTATTTTACATGAGGACGAAAAGAAGAATGGAATTGTTTTGACTAACAGAAAGGTTGTTCAACGGAATTAGAAACATTTAAAATGGCACTAGACTGACTAGTTGGTAGAATCATCCACCGACATGTCTATCTATATATGCTATCCACATCATTGAAACTGTATCTGCTACTGTAGACCCATTGCACAAAATTTAATTGGATTAGATAATCGTGTCCACGTGAATTTTCCCTTCATCTTGGTGAGCTGAATAGTTTCTCTTGGGTGTCCACAAGCTGAAAGGTTGATCATTTGATCTAACTTCCAAGCAATAATTCAGCCATTAGGGTCCAAAGTTTGGAATGTACCAATTGGCATGTGTTTACAGTATCTTGCATGTTTCTTGTTCAGTTCATCTCACGTTCTAACTAATGCCTTCTCAACTCCGGTAATAGGTATCTGCTATAGTGTCTTTCCTCTTGGGCCCTGAGCGAGCAGAGAAGATTACTATATTTGCAGGAGATGTGGTTCCTCGCAAAAAGCCTGATCCGGTATATTCTGTTTCACCTTGTTCTAAATTATAAATGTTTATTCAGAGTACTCCCTTGTTTAACCCTAATGGTGGCAAAAAGGGTTTCAAGGGATTTTTAGTTCAAGCAATGGAGTTGATATTGTGGATTTTAATCTATCATAGGCTTATAGCTAATAAAAGCTGGAGAAAAGGTCAGAAACCCTCATCAAATGTGGTTCTTGAGGAAAATGGCCTTCCATTGGTAGAGAGCATGGCCCCCACATAGGAACGTGAGGGAGGAAGTGCCTCCCTGATGCAAACACAAAAGGCTTAAAAGTTTATAGATGGAGGTCTAAATCTTGTGTGGACCTTGCCGCACCAGCCCTAGGACCTACCACAGCAGCTGGCTTTGGTGTAGTGAATTTTGAATTCAAATATCATGCTATTTCAGAATCACTTGGTGGGCCATGTCTCTCAAGGACTACTAGATGGAACTTTGAAAAGATTCATGTCTAGGTAAGTATTGGGTAAGAGAAACATCTTTGAGATTTTGCTTTATTGCCAACTGATGTTGACCATTTGGATTACTCACCTTCCATGGTCTCTTCTTCCACTTAATTCATAATGGGATTCATTCCATAGTGATTGAAATCTTTTGAGCATATGAAAATTACGATTTCAGTGACAGCAACTGTTGCCACCAAAATAATTGTGTCAATACTATAGTAGTATGGGCTATTATAATGGAACAATATGTGTCTTTTGTATACTTGAAATGAAGTACTACTTGTATAGCATGAATCTAATGAAACATCTCAATTTTTGTACTGTTTTTAATCTCAAACTCTAAGATTATATTCCTTCAAATATATTAATATTTGATTGTGCAAATGCAGTGATCAACAATAGCTTGGTGCATGTGCCTTGTGGCTTTTCAGTTATAGAAACCATGCCTTTCATCAACTAAATATTCTGAATAGATTTAGTATTGGCCCTTAGATATGTGCAAATATACACTATTATGACTACATTGAGATAGGGCTTCTGCAATTCTCTAATATAAAAAGTTTATAATATATCATATTTCTTGAAAAATAAGCACCATATGTTTTCTTGGGGTTCTTTCTTCCGCCTTCAGTGTTGTGACACCAGGGGACATTTAAAAAAGACTGGTAGTGACTAGTGATGTAGAGAAGGGGTGGAGTGTGGAAGAATGTATTTCTCACCATGCAACAAGGTTAATGGGCATTGCCGGCATTTGTCTGCCACATTCACGTTTAACTTGACTATGTTTGCTGAGCCCATTATCTGTCCTCTGATTAATTTGGTTTAATTTCTGTAATTGAATTATTTCCAATGATTAATAAATGAAATATTGATTACCATTACCCTGGCAGGCCATCTATCTATTAGCAGCTAGTACACTGGGTGTTGATCCATCAAGGTATTGCTTGCAAATCTACAGAGTTTGTTTCATTTTGTTTTAGATGTTGCTACAAGTAAACTTATACATCAAAGAAAAAGTATACTTTCATTACTTTTTCAAATAAGTAAAAATAGGTTCTTCTGCAAGAATGATCTTGTTTGTTATGTAGCTTTTGATGGTTGTTTATAATAATCTCAGTTGAGAATTATTAACTGTGTAAATAATCCATAGGGATTCTCTAGTGGATCTAGTAAAAGTCAGTGTGAGTATCATATAATAGGTAAACATCTCTCATTTGTTTTCTATTCTTTGCAGTTGTGTTGTTGTTGAGGACAGTGCCATCGGTCTTGCAGCAGCCAAAGCTGCTGGAATGAAGTGCATAGTGACAAAAAGCGGGTGGGTGACTGAGTGTTAATCGTTCATTTGATGAAGCATTCTTACATCTCCTCATCTTCATAGATTTGGTTTTGTATCAACACTTTGAAAATTTGTCATTTTAAATTGGACCAGATTTCGTTACACGCTGTGCACCATCTAGCGATCTGTATAGTTCATCTTGTGACACCTAAGATAGGCAAAAGACCAAAACTCTCCTGCACAAATAATTCTAGATATCTGATCAAGTGAACCATTGGTGTCATTCATCCTTAAAATTTGAACTATACATTTGCAGCCCAATGATCAAAAAACCAAGATTGTTCAAAGGAGTGTTTTTGCAGTATTCCACATCCGTGATGCTTCCCCACGCATTGAACCGTCTTCTTCTCTAAAAAGTGGGTCTAATGTGTATGTATTGTTGATTTGAACTAAAACACTCCATTGGGTTGAGTTTCTGTGTTTCCTCTTGTGGAGCGCATTTCACTTCCAAGGTTTCCTGTTCTCAAATCTCACAGGAACCACAGAATTGATTTTTGACCCTGGGAGTTTCATTCTTTATGGTAAGATTGATCTAAATCATCAAAAATCAGGAAAGATTTTTATTGACTACGAAAATGGAATTGAACCAGATAAGTTCCTAATTCTTATGTTGCAAATTCTTGATCAGCTGTGGTATCTATTCTATCCGTTTCTATTCAATCAGATTCTAGAGTTGCTGAATGCTATTTCTTTACTTTTTTTGAAAGGTAATGCTATTTCTTTACTACTAATAGAAATAGGAAATACTTCAAGAACATTAATCATATTTTCTGAGTATGTGAGGGGATAACTATGAAGCAGTGTTTTAATTTTTGGTCTAATTCATTTGTTCATTTTTTGCTGCTTTATTTTTTGTTACAGTTACACAGCTGAGGAAGACTTCCTAACTGCAGATGCAGTATTTGACTGCATTGGGGATCCCCCTGAGGAGCGTTTTGACTTGGCATTCTGTGGAAATCTTCTGGAGAAGCAATATGTGAGCTAGTGGTTATATGATAGCCACTATATCAAGTCGGCATGAGCTTCACTTAATTTTTTGCAAGAAAATTGAATTCATTTCTATTCTAATGAGTAATTTGATAGAAAAATATGAGGATAACTGCTTATTGATAGCAGTATATCCAGATTAAAACCCTTGGCTACCAGATCCTTTCTAAGTGGCTGGCCATTGTTTTATTTTAAAATTTGGTTTCTCTTTCGAATGTTGATTTCTAGGCGGCAGGTAGGATAGATAGTATCATCTGGTGTGCTAAACGAATCTTTGTTTGCCTCTAGAGCCACTTAAGAGTCTGCACTTGGGCCTGACACCCATAGTTAAGAAACTTGGTCATACTTTACTTGATAGCCAATTGAGCTGAATGACTATCTGTTTAAACAGAGCAAAAGACTGGAGTTGATATCAAGTCAAATTTTTGAGGATCCATTCTTGTCATTGTTGTTTGAGATTCGAGTTACCGAGTACATAATAAACTTCATTAGCTCATTGATGTTTGTTGTATTGCACGGCTATGGATCCATTGTTTTTAAAGGACAGAAGTCAGTCCTGGTATTTGAAGTCTTTACAACCTTGCTGGCATGACCAGCAGTGATAGCAGGTAGACCCAAGAAGAGGAGGTGCTTGATCATGGTGCCATTGGCTCAACTACATCATTCCTTTACATATTAAGCCTCTCTAGTCCATGAAAGTATCACAGATGCAATAGGCTGTTGGAGAGAGTAAAAAGTATGTTGCCAGCACATGTGAAAGCATGCAAGGGCAGTTCATGCTAGAGCAGAAGAAAATTTTTGAGGAATCCATATGGCTCGATTCCTTCTCTCTCCTTCCTTTCATGATTATACTATAATTATTTTAAGCTCTTAATTTTGGAGATAAAACAATTTACATAAAGAGGCTTAGGCCTTCAGTTATAATATAGAAATTGGGGTTCTTCCTTTGTGTCTCTTTTGATAGAGTTTTTTATTGAGATTCGGGGGAATTTTTTTTTGGTAATTTTGAGGGTCCTTTGTGAGATTGAGAGGGTGAGCATTTGAGTTTGTGTTGAGCACAGTGTTATCCTCTTATTCGTTTTCTCTTTTTTGATTAGTGAAGCCATCGTCTCTTTCGCCCGTAAACGTATACATCAACGTTGAACTGTGTTAAATTTTTCTGACCTTTTGTGTCATATTTTTATGTGATTTGATTTTATTTGTTTTTCCTATTGCAGTATATCAATTTCATTTTCTCCACATCAAAACAATTGGTATCTGTTGCTTTAGTTCGATTTGAAAATTTTCTTCTGCTCTAGCATGCACGTGTTTGGCATATATTTGATTGAATCAAGTTCTATGGTGCTGATATTATTCGATAGCTGCCAATATGTCAAATGTAAAGTTTGAGGTGGAGAAATTCGATGGGAGAAATAATTTTAATTTATGGTAAATTAAATCAAAGACATCATGCAGTGGGCCTGTCGTGTGAAGAGGGTTGAGTTCGGCAAGAGCCGTGAGTTTGATAAGAGAGGTGAGAGGGGAGATCGGTGGAAGTGAGTGAATCGTGTGCAAGGGACTCCTAGTCTTTCAGACGAATAGATAATTTCTCATGGATTTGTTAGCATGGAAAACAAAGAATAGATATAGATTTTCATCCTTGATCTCAGGAAAGATTACAAATTCAAATTTAAAATAATCAAAGCTATCCTAATGAGTCCTATTATCAAAGGAAACTAAGGAGGAAGAGGTGCACGGAACAACCTCCTCGTTTATTGCCTAACTTCTAGCCAACGCATGGCTGGCCGAAGATGGATAACCCACTCATCGCATAGCTGGCCGAGGTGGATAACCCAGGAAATTATGCACGTAACATTCCGCCCCACTCGAACCTGACATCGTCCTCTAGGAGGAAGGTCAAAAATTTGGCCCGCAATTGATGATACTCCTCCCACGTGGCATCGGCGGGCGCAAGGCCTTTCCACTGAACCAAGACCTTAGTATTGGCCCACCGCCTGCGTTTGGCCACCTTACTACCCAGTATCACTTCCGGCTCTAGAACAGTGTCACCCTCAGGATCTACATCAGGAAGGGTTGATTGCCAAAGGGCACTGTTCCTAACCCGTCGCTTGAGGCATGGAACATGGAACATGATGAATCCGACATGTGTCTGGAAGGTCCAACTTGTAGGCCACTGTCCCGATTTTCTAGAGAACTTTAAAAGAGCCGTAAAACCTGGGTTCCAACTTAGCATTGCGCCATAGGCTGAGAGACTGTTGGGTGTAGGGTTGGAGATGCAGGAATACCCAGTCCCTTTCTTCAAATGCTCGCTCAGTACGCACCCTATCAACAAAGAATTTCATGTGTTGCTGAGCATGGGAAAGATTATCCTTTAACGACTGTAAAATCACTTCTTTGCTCTTCAGTTCTTGTCAACTGCATCCACCCTGGTTGTCCCCTTAACATAGGAAAGCAGCTTGGGCGGAGGCCAGCCATAAACAACATTGAATGGAGTGATTTTGGTGGACGTATGGGTACTAGTGTTGAACCAATATTCAGTCAAGCTACCATCTACTCCATTACTTTGGATGGAGCGCGCAAAAGCTCCGCAAATAGTGTTCGACGCATTTGTTGACCACCTCCAGTTTGCCCGTCCGATTGGGGGTGGTAAGCTAAACTCATGTCGAGAGAAAAACCCTGCAACTTGAAAAAACTGTTCCAAAATAAACTGAGAAACACCGGGTCTCGGTCGCTAACAATTGAGGTAGGCATACCATGGAGTTTAAAAATGTGGTCAAGGAAAAGCTAGGCCATGATCAATGCCGTGTATGGATGAGATAATGCTACAAAGTGGCCATATTTAGAGAGATGATCCACCACCACCATGATCGTGATTTTCCCCATGGAAAGTGGCAGTCTTTCTATGAAGTCCATTGAAATGGACGACCAAATGAGCAATGGAATATCCTAGCGGTTGTAAAAGACCAGCTGGATGCACATTCTCACCTTTGTTTCACTATCACGGATCACATTGCTTAATGTATTCACGGGTATCCTTTCGCATCCCGGGCCAAAAGAACTCACGCTTCAGACAATGATATGTCTTATGGTAGCCCGAGTGGCCTCCTTGCGGGTTGTCATGCATATAAATCAGGATATCCTTTTTCATAGGGGACTGTGGTGAGATATAAAACCGCCCTTTATAGAAGAGGATATCATGTTGCTCCGTGTAACGTGTCGGATCCAGTGAGCCATCTTTAAGTTGGGTGAACAAGTGCTGGATATGGGGATTAGTACATTCTCGCCTCTGAGCCTTTCCACCCATGAAGATACCAAAAATGAAATATGCAACAGCTCACTCTCCTTCCTGGACAATGCGTCAGCCACGGTGTTAGACTGTCCACTCCGATACTCAATGCCGAAGTCGTATCCAAAAAGCTTGGAGGCCCATTGTTGTTGCATTGGGGTACCTATCTTCCGCTCCAAAAGAAACTTAAGACTTCTCTAAATCGTCTTGACTACGAACCGACGACCCAACAGATATGGACATCACTTTCGTACAGCCAGGACTAGCGCCAACAACTCCTTTTCATATGTGGATAGGAAGAGAGATTTGCCACGCAATGCCTTACTGAAGAAAGCCAGTGGTCGGCCACGCTGAGTGAGGATAGCCCACACCCCCACCCTCGAGGCATCTCATTCTACATGGAATTCATGTTGGAAATCGGGGAGGGCTAACACAGGTGGCTTGCTTATAGCCTCCTTTAGAGCTTCAAATGTAGCGTTAGCCTCGACTGACCATTCGAAGGAATTATTTTTGAGTAAGTCGTTAAAGGCTTAGCTATCTTTCCATAGTCTCTGATAAATCGGCAATAGTATCCTGTGAGGCCCAAAAATCCTCTTAGCCCCGGACCTTTTTTGGTATTGGCCAGTCGATCATGCTACATACCTTTTCTGGATCAGCCGCTACTCCATCATTAAAGATGATATGGCGTAAGTAGTCCACTGGACATAAATCCAAACCTACACTTACTTCGTTTGGCAAATAGTTGGTGATCGCAGAGGACGCCTAATACACGCATCAAGTGCTCCCGATGCTCGGTTAGAGAGGCATTGTAGACAAGTATGTCGTCAAAAAACCCAAGACAAATTGCTGTAGGAAAGGTTTAAAAATCTCATTCATGAGGCTCTGAAAGGTAGCTAGGGCATTTGTGAGCCCAAAGGGCATGACAAGAAACTCATAATGCCCTTCGTATGTGGGAAATGCAGTCTTGGGAATTTCTTTCGTACGGACCCAGAAGTAGCCCGATCGTAGATCCAGCTTAGAGAATATCCGAGCACCATGTAATTCATCTAGTAGCTCTTCGATGACTGGGATTGGAAACTTATCCTTAACAGTCTACTGATTGAGAGCACGATAATCGATACATAACCTCCATGAGCCATCATTTTTTCGAACCAACAACACTTGTGATGAAAAGGGCCTCTGACTTGGGCGTATCATGCCACTTTGCAACAATTCGCCCACTAGCTGCTCTATCTTTGCCTTTTGATAATAGGGATATCTGTAGGGTCTGACACTGACTAGCTTAGCATCTGGTAAGAGGGGAATATGATGACTCTGAGCTCAAACCGGGGGTAGGCCCTGGGGGGTCTCAAAGATGTCTGCGTAGCTATTGAGAAGTGTTTCCACTTTTGCTAAAACTGTTGGGGCAGGTACATCAGGCCGAACTGGAGTCATGGAGAAGACTTGCAGCGAATAACTTGGGTTTCGGTTCTGACTTAAGTGCTTAGCCCGCACCTCCTTGAGGAGCATTAGTTCTCGCCCCTCCTCTCCATACCATACATGTGTTTTACTACCAAGTACAAATTGCATAGTTAACTTGGAAAAATCCCATGTAACCGGTCCCAAAGTCCTCAGCCATTGTGCCCTGAGCACCACATGATAGCCACCTAATGGCAGCAGATAAAAATCAGTCTCCACCAGACCATCCCGAACCTGGATTTGCACCCCCTTGCATTCTCCCTCAGACATGACCCTATCGCCGTTGGCCACCACCACTCCAAACAGTGCATCCCGGGAAATGCATAGCCCTGCCTTGGTTCCCATCCTAGGGCTGAGGAAGTTATGAGTGCTTCCTGAGTCGACTAAAATCATCACTGCTAGTTGATGTAACAAACCATTCACCCGCATGGTTTGAGGTGACGGACTACCTGTGACTGCATGTAGCGATATCCCGGGCTGCTCAACATTGTTGGATTCCTCAGCGTCGGAATCCACTGCCTCGGGGTCCTCTGGCCAACTCCCTTCCATTAAAAACAATTTTTGGGATCTGTGCTTGTGTCCAGGAGCGAACTTCTCATCGCAGTTATAGCATAACCCCTTTGATCATCATTCTTTCATCTCCATTGGTGTGAGTCATTTGATCATCGGTGTGGGGGGTTTTGTTTGTTCACTACTGTAGGGTATACTGGGTCAGTTTGGCTCAAACCTTGACCTTCATCTCCTCAGGTTGATCTTCTCTTCCTGCAGTCTCGCTAACCCCACCGTATCTAATAGAGCGCTCGGCTGTAACATCCTTACACTGAGTCGGATATCCTCCTGTAATCCCCCCAAGAAGTAGCTGATCATAAAGGACTCATTCAGTCTCGTTGTCCTATTGGCGTGTTCCTCGAACTTCGACTGATAGTCTTCCACCGTTGATGTCTGCCTCAATTTTGTCAGGGAAGTCGTGGCATCATCATACGGTGATGGACCGAACCGTGTGAGGAGTCCAGTGGTGAAATCTTCCCAGCTTGCTATTGCGTTGGACTTCTCCATCCAGCGAAACCACTAGAGGGCTTTACCTTCCAAATGGAAAGAGGCCATCAGCAGTCGCTAGGTTGCAGGAGTCTGCTGGTGAAGAAAAAACTGCTCCTCTCTATAAATCAATCCTGATGGGTCTGTGCCATCAAAACGTGGGAACTCTAGATGAGTCGTTCAGGTCATAATGGTCTGTTCCTTTTCGCTTCTTGAGAAGTCTCCTGAGTTTGTGCCTCGGAAAAAGGAGCGCGAACTGGAGGCATCTCCTTTGTCCGGCATGCAAAGTTGTGAAATGGTGTCAAGGCATGTGTTAACTGCAGCTAGCCGAGACACCAGATCATCCATTCGGCGCCCTTGAGTGGTGACCAAGTCATCCATCCTACGCCCTTGGGTCTCCATGGAATATCGTAACAGTTGCATCATTTCTTCTATTTTGGCGTAGCGTGTACCTTCTGCCATTAAAGTGAAACCTGGCTCTAATACCTTGCGGTGGCCCTGTCGTGTGAAAAGGGTTGAGTTCGGCAAGAGCCGTGAGTTAGAGAAAAGAGGTGAGAGGGGAGATCTGTAGAAGTGAGTGCATCGTGTGCAAGGGACTCTTCGAGGGAATCCAACCTCCTAGTCTTTCATACGAATAGATAATTTCTCATTGATTTGCCAGCATGGAAAATAAGGAAGAGATACATATTCTCTTCCTTTATCTTAGGAGAGATTACAAATTCAAATTTAAAATAATCAAAGCTATCCTGATGAGTCCTATTATCAAAAGAAACTGAGGAAGAGGCGCACGGAACAACCTCCTCGTTTATCGCCTAACTTCTAGCCAACGCATGGCTGGCCGAAGATGGATAACCCACTCATCGCATAAATGGCCTAGGTGGATGACCCAGGAAATTATGCACGTAACACATACTGGTTCAACAAGGTCTACACAAGGTTTTGTAGGGAAAATCATTAAATTCATCAATTACTGCTGAAGATATAAAAGAAATGGATTTTAGGGTTGTTAACAAAATCCGATTGTGTTTAGCAGGCAAGATGGTTTTCAACGTCGCTGATAAAAAATTGCGGCAAAGAAGTAATTGAAATTGCACCTACATGACCAAGTCTTTGACAAATCGACTCTAATAGAAATGACAAGTGTACACTCTTGAGATAATGGAAGGTACATTTGTCATGATCACCTCAATTTATTCAATGAAATTATTTGTCAATTATTCAGTATAGATGTAACAAATTGATAAAGATGATAAAAGGCCTTATTCTTATGAGATTGCTCCCCAAGTTGTGTCATCATCTACTTACAACATTCGTGTATGGGAGAAAAACCATTTATACGGACGATTCTATGTACTGCTCTTCTATCTGAGGAGCTTGCACAAAAATCAATTAATGAGGAAGTGAAGGCCGAAGGCTTAGTGGCCAGAGGTAGATCTACAGAAAAGGGATTTGGAAATTAGAATTGCTTTAGATCTGAGTCTAAATTGGGAAAGAAAGTGAGATGTAATTACTATAAGAAATTGGACACGTGAAGGGGTACAACAATCTCAAAGAAAAAGAGAATAAAAATGAAAAGTCTTCAAATTTTGCAAGTGCAGCTAATAATTCGTCTATTGAGAATGATGATGTTGTGGGATTCACTTTATGACACAGTTGGCCAGTGGGATCCATTTCTGGACAAAAATATCTAAAATTATTTTATTTTGGAAAGTCAATTTAGTTAGTTGTCTAATTTATTGTAATTGATCATTCGTTTATTATTTTCATTTTTTGTCTCCATGAATGGCTTCCTTTGTATTATTTATACATGTAATCTTTACAGTTTTTTTTTTTTTTTTGAAGACCAAGGTGTCCAAGCGTCCCACCTGACTTAGCCAATGTAATCTTTACAGTTTAAAGACATGATTCAATACAATAGAGAGGGAAAGAATTCTTCTCCACAAATTATCTTTCTTGTCTCATTTTCATTTTTTCTTATTATTAAATTCTACATGGTATCAGTCAGAATGATTTTCTAAACGCTTTAATGGTTTTCGTACATCACCGGATTCCGGTGTCAACTTCGGCCCTAATCTCTGAGGACATCTGTAGTGGAAGTTCTCCTCTTTAAGGACACTACTCCAGTTTGTGCTAAGTGGGACCCACATTTAGTTGCACATTCTACTTCTTGTCTGGGACATCTATAACCCAGATTTTTTGGGTTTTTTTCCCAGATCTGCTAGCTTTCAGCCATGGACTACCTTCACACCAGCATTCCTAGTGTTGTCCTTACAGGCTTTTGGAATCCACATGCTTGCTTCAAAATCAAACACTCCTGGGGCCCCACTTCAGGAGACTTTCTTATATTGTTATTCTTTGCATTGGATTGTTTTTCAGTCTCTTCCTTCCAACTCAGTCTACAGCCCTCACATCGTTTTCAAATTTTGTCATTGTCGTCACCCTTATTGGTACTTTGCTTCTCTCCGACTTCCACTCCTGGTCGTGCTTGGTGGGATACACTTCAGAGGTTTTCTTTTCTTGGTGCTCCTCCTTCTGAGTGACTTCAAACTGCACTATTGGGTTTCTATTGGATTTTATCCATTGTTGTTGGCTTCTTCACCCTTACTGTATGATGCGGGCATCATACATGAGCCGGATGCGATAAAAGCACAACCTATGTCGAGATCTAATAAGAGCATCACGCCGATAGTTAAGAAAGGAAAAATTGTTTTTGACCGTGGCAGGTGCAGGATGAAACTAGCTAACTAAGTTTCAAATTGGCGGGTGTCATGCATGTGGGCCCCTACTTGAAGCTCACTCCACTAAGAACCCTAATGTGAAATGGGTTCAAGGGTTTTTGTGCCACTTAAGCATCCACCTAGGCAGCCACCTATGCTTCCACTTACTTAATCATCATCCTTCAACATCATTTTCCATAGTGGCATTAAGTCATTGATCCATGTCACCACCCATGAAAAGTGTGCATGACATTCATTATCTTTTCATCCCAAGATGCATGTCACCATTTCCTATGTTGCATTGACACATTCTCCCATATGCATCAATTCTCTTTCCAATGTGCATGATTTCTTATTCCTATGCATTAGTAAATCAAACTGTAACACCCTGGATTTTTCAATGCATAAATATATTGGATTTTGGTTATTTAAATTGTTAAATTGGTTGAATTTAAGATTTATGGATGAAATGGACTTTAGATGGGTAAGAATTGGGTCAATGGCCCAATTATGATCCAATGGATCATGGATAGAGTTTGATTCCAAGTAATTGGATAAGTGTGATTAAATGGGTCAACTACCCAATTGGGACCCAATGGGTCAAGGTGAATGGATTTTGAAAGTAAATGGGTAAAAGATTAATTTAATTGGGTCAAATACCCAATTAAGATCCAAGGCGTGGGATCTACCTCAAAAAGTGAGGTGGCATATATATGAGGTGGCATGTGAGTGACATGGCCAAGTGGGACCCAAATCCACCTCATCAAGTGAGGTGGCAAGTGGTTAATGTATCATGCATGGTCGGCTAACCATGGCTGACTTGGTCAACCATGGGTGAGTTCAAATTGAGTTGAGTTGATGAATGAGTTCAAGTGGGATAAATAATGCTTGAGTTGGAAAGTGAGTTCACATGAGTTGAGAATTTATTAATGTTGAGTACAAGTGCTTGAGTTGGAGAATGAGTTCATTTAAAGTGAGTTGAGTTGAAAGGGAAGTTGGGGAGACTCCCATTTGAAGTGAGTCAAGTGGGAGATGGAGGGTTTCCATCTCAAAGGATGGAACCCAAGGCACCAACGTTGGGAGATGGAATGGGTTTCTTGAGCTTAAGCCAAGTGTCCCTTGGTTATGCCAAGGGACACCTTGGTTAGACAAATAATAATGAGGGAATTGAGACGGTTGTGGGCTGATTTACAAAAGGGCAAACTCCACCCCCTTTGGCCGATTTCACCTCTCTTTGAAACAAAGAGATTTTCATCTCTCTCCCTCTCTCAACTACACTTGGCCGATTGCATCCCCTTGGAACAAAGAGATTTCCTTCTCTTCTCTCTCTCTCTCTCTCTCTCTCTCTCTCTCTCTCTTTCTCTCTCTCTCTCTCTCCCATTTTCAGCTCTAGACTTGGAGAAATCAGCGAAGAACAAGAAAGGAAGGAGAAGGACTGAGGAGCAAGTTCAAATTAAAAAGAAACGAAGGAGACAAGAAAGAAGGTAAGGTTTTATGTTTCATGATATAGAATTAAAAATTAAGGGAAACCATAGTGTTAATCATAATATGGTTGAACCAATGGTTCCGGATTTGGTTGACTGGACTGGCTGAACTGTGGTAAGCCATGGGAATGGATATGTGTTGAAAAGAAACCAGCAAACCACAAGATTAAATTCGGAATCTTGGTTGACTGGCATAAGATGGAATAAATTAAGGAAAAGACCCTAACCTTGTTTGGTGGGTAAGATTTGTTAAAATGAGGTATGATGATGATGACCATGTTTAGACAAGATTAAAGAATGAAACTCATGAAGAAAAGATTTACAAATAATTAAACAATTAAGGACTGAACACTGTCTGCTGGACGAGTATCACCGTCCGCGGACGGGTTTCTATCGTCTGTGGGATGGGTTTCGACCGTCCGCAGACGGGTAACAGACAGGGATAGGCTGTTGTCTGCGAACGGGTTGCACTGCCTGTGGGACGGGTTTCTACCTCTGTGGGACTGGTTTCTACCGTCCGCGGGACTGGTAGCTGACGATGATCTGCCGAGTTCAGTCGACTGAATTTTAAAGTGAATTTTTTTTTTATAATTTTTCCAGATTGTTTAAGTTTATCTGGATGAGTAAAGGATAATGGGAATTGAATGGATAATTAAATTAACTATGTAAACACAAAACTTTATGAGAAAACTAAGTCAAACAATGTTTCAATGACTTAGGAAAATGCCTCCAAGAAGAAGAACTCGAACAAAACCCACATCTGGACTGAAGATGAGTAGAATAGCGTGAATATTCCTGAAGTACCTCCTGAGTTGCAAAACCTAGTGCATGCAGTGGTCACTTCTATTCTACAGCAACATTTGAACGGCACTAGAGGGGCAACCTCCAATGAGGCACAGGATCGAAGCATGGTTAGAGACTTCCAACAGCAGCATCCCCCTCATTTCAAATGGAAAGAAGGACCTACAGGAGCGGAGAATTTGCTAAGAAATATCACCAAGATTTTGACATTACTGAAGATCACTAGTAATGAAGATAGAATACTGCTGGCTACTTCATAACTGATCGATGATGCAAGCAAGTGGTGGGAAGTAATTGAACGACAACGGGCACAGGTTCCAGCGGAGGAAAGGATTAAAATGACATGGGACCAATTCTCTGGAATGTTCCTGGATCATTATTTTCTAGAAGAGGAGAAGGAGCGCCAGACACAAGCGTTCATATCTTTGATTCAGGGCACCATGACTGTTGCAGAGTATCATCAGGAGTTTCTCCGTCTATCATGTTATGTTTTATACATGGTGGATACAGAATACAAAAAGGCTCATAAGTTTGAGCGAGGCCTTCGACCAAACATCAGGGTCAAAGTGACAATTTTCAAGCCACCTACATTGGCGGTAGTGGTCAGTCGAGCTACTATAGCTGAACAAAAGCTAACAGTGACAGTTTGGTTTGTGGACAACCCCCGAGGTCAAAGCGAGGGACGTGCTTTCCGCCCGAATAAGAGATTCAGACCAACTTTGGGAGACCATCACCTTCTACTGGGTCAACTGGAAGTTTTCGTCTCAATTAGCCCTCCACATCAGGATCCGTCTCTCAAGTTACTCAAGGTGTTAGCACCTGTTTTCAGTGTGGCCAGCAGGTCCATTTCAAGAGGGAGTGTCCGCAGAACAATAGACCTTCTCACTCTAGGGGTTCATTCCGTCCTCCAGTTCGACCAGCTCATTCACAAGCATCCAGAGCATATAACCAGACAAGACGGGCACCTATTCCGATAGGATCTAGACGACTATATACTTTGGCTCCTCCTCCTAGAGACTGGTGGATCACTCAGTGATACAAGGTATGGCAGTAGTTGGTAGTCCTATGCTTTTGTATTATTTGATTCAGGAGCATCCCACTCCTTTGTATCTGCTGCTTTCATATCTGCTACTGGTACCCTAGTAAAACAACTGTCCACTGCACTTACAATTGTATCCCCTATTGGAGACACATCACTGGGACTGATCTGCACATCGATAAACACTGAACTTTACTGGATTCAGATTTGAGTTCAACTATCTGGTACTCGAGATGACAGAGTACGACATCATATTCAGCATGGATTGGTTGGCTAACTTCCAGGCCAGTATTGACTGCCATCTCCGCAGGGTGATATTCTGGTCACCCGAGGGAAAACGATATGTGGTACATGCCGACAGATAGAGCATACCAATGACCAGAGGACTGCACGAGGAAATGAACTGTCTAGTACTGAACAGCATTAGACTAGATAAGGCGCCAATGGCTGAACTACCTGCGGTAGTGAAAGACTACGCAGAGGTATTTTCGACAAAACTCCCTAGTTTGCCACCAAAGAGGGAGATTGATTTTGAGATTAAGCTATATCCTGGCACTACACCAGTATCATTGCCGCATTATCGGATGGCCCCAGCAGAAATGTCGGAATTAAAGAAGCAAATTAATGAACTGCTCAGACTAGGATGCATCCAGAACAGCATATCATCTTAGGGAGCACCGGTATTATTTGTGAAAAAGAAGGATGGTACGCTTCGGATGTGTGTAGATTATCGGAAATTGAACCAGCTGACAGTTAGAAACAAGTACCTTCTACCCATAATTGATGATCTATTCGATCAACTCAGAGGCTCCAGTCACTTCTCCAAGATTGATCTGATGTCAGGCTATCATCAAATCCGTGTTAGGGATGAAGACATAGAGAAGACGGCTTTCAGAACTCGGTATGGACTATATGAGTATGTGGTCATACCGTTTGGACTTACTAATGCACCAGCTGTATTCATGGATTTGATGAACAGGATCTTTCATCCTTACTTGGACAAATTTGTAATTGTTTTCATTGACGACATCCTGATTTATTCTAAAAGTCGTGAGGAGCATGTTGAATATCTAAGGATAATCTTGGACACCCTGAAGAAGAATCAATTGTATGCCAAAGCAAGCAAGTACGAATTCTGGCTATCTGAGGTTAACTTCTTAGGGCATGTCTTATTAGCGGAAGGAATAGCCGTGGACCCAGCTAAAGTGGCAGCAGTTAGAGACTGGAAAGCTTCAAGGAATGTGACCGAAATCCACAGCTTTCTGGAATTGGCTGGTTACTATCGGAAGTGTATTATGGACTTCTCCACGATTGCAGCTCCACTCACCCGACTCACTCAGAAAGGAATCAAATTTGAATGGTCTGATGTATGCAACCGAAGATTCGAAGACCTAAAGGAGAGGCTTACAACTGCTCCTATTCTGATTTTACTGGAAAGAGGCAAGGGCTATGAAGTATATTTTGATGCTTCAGGAGAAGGACTTAGGTGTTCTGTTACTCAAAGTCAACATATAGTGGCATACGGTTCAAGGAAACTAAAAATACATGAACACCACTATCCAACTCATGATCTAGAATTAGCCGCAGTTGTCTTCGCTCTCAGAAGCTAGAGACACTATTTTTACGGTGAGAAATTTGAAGTATTTTCAGATCACAAAAGTTTGAAGTATTTGTTTGATCAGAAGGAACTCAATATGAACAGCGCAGATGGATGGAATATCTGCAAGATTTCGAGTTTGTGCTTCGATATCATCCTGGCAAAGGAACATAGTGGCGGATGCCCTCAGTCGCATGTCACATTCGACAGTGGCCAGTTTGATTATGAAGGAATGGGAAATGCTGAATACCATTCGAGAGTTCAATTTGTACATCAAGAATAATGGGAGTATGTATAATCTGATAGTACGGTCCAACATGGTTTCCAAGATTGAACAGGAACAACGGACAGATCGGGAAGTGGAAGAGATATGTGCTAAAATGTCTACTGGTGAGGTTGTACTAGAATGGGAATTATGACCGGGACAAGGCCTTTTATTTCGAGGCAGGACGTATGTGTCTCAAAGCTGCAGAAGAGAGTTGTTGATCGAAGCACACCAAACAAAACTCTCTATACACCCGGGTAGCACCAAGATGTACCATGACCTAAAGAGACATTACTAGTGGCATGGACTTAAAAGAGATGTAGCAGATTTTGTTGCTCATTGCCTAACTTGTCAGCAAGTCAAGCCTGAACATCAGAAACCACCAGGATTACTCAAACCCTTACCAGTGCCAAAGTGGAAATGGGAATATTTTCCATGGATTTTGTGACAGGGTTGCCAAGGTCATCAAAGGGCAACGACGCAATATGGGTCGTGGTAGATCGATTCACCAAGTCAGCACACTTTCTTCCAATCAAAATGACAGATTTATCTCAGACTCTGGGACGACGATACATCAAAGATATCATCAGGCTACATGGTATACCCAGAACTATTGTATCCGACAGAGATCGCCGATGACATTGTGAATCAAAAGAACACTGGAAGAATACCAGTGGAGACTTGTGACCTAGTGAGCTTTTAAGCCATTCAATTTTTCTAAGGGTTATAAGTAAATTCTTATTTTCTTTTATATGAGCACTAATTTGTTGTAAGATCTCATTATTCTTTATTTTGGTCAAATATTGAGAATGAAATCAAAATTGAATTATTACACCTGAATTTTTTTTAATTTATTTGAAACAATTAAATATTCCTATGAAGCTTAGAAAGTGATATAGGCCATTATTTTGGATCGTTTGAGACTTTGAAGCCTACCTATATTGGTCATATGTTGTATTGTTAGTTCCCATTTTGAGCCTTGAATTTGAAGTTACGCCTGATTTTTTTTAGCTATGCTATCCATATCCAACTCCGGCTATGAATTTTGAACCTTCATTGATTAAATTAACATATGTGTATGTTGAATTCGTTAAGGTAACGGGATTTCACAAAAGTGTGTACGATCGGTTTTGACGTGATCAGTGATCGATACCTTCACGAAAACAGCAAGGATATCATCTTGGACGTTGGTAGGATTCTACCTTGTTGACACACTGTGGATTATATTCATGTATGGATTTTTAGGTTGGTTATGTTTTAAGAACTGATTTTCCATGCTATTATGTACTTGGATATGAAAAGGCATCATTGCACTCATTATCCTCATGCATGGCATAGGGACGGAACACAAGGAAGGAGTCCACGCTCCATTCGGTGTATCCGATAAACAAACGTGGGAGGAATCCACACTGATTCCGAATAACATATGTGGGAAGGAGTCCACGCTCCATTCGGTGTTTCAAATAAATAAACGTGGGGGAAGTCCACGCTCCATTCGGTATTGCCGATTAACATACGTGGGAGGCATAACAGTGAATACTTTGATGTTGCTTGTTCATCAAGAAGATTAGCAATGTGATTTGTGATAGGGTTGTTGCGTGGGAGATCATTGGCATATGACACACATGACATGGCATCAAATTAGCATGATTTTATTATGAGTATCATGCGCTGATTTTAGTATTACAAGTTGTTTACAGTTTTTGATATGTTGTACTTATTGTGATTTTATACTAATCCTATGTGTCTAACCCTACTTGGAATTCCTACTGGGCACGTTAACTAACGCCCTACTTATACCTTTAGATGATGGTACAAGGAATGGAACGGGTGATCGACGTGAAAAAAGCCAAGCTTAGGAGGTTGGATAGCTTATGCATACTTTATTTTAGTATTTATTTTGGATCAATGTATTTGAGTTAATTGCACTTTGGGACTGTAATAACTTAGATTTATCTTGCTATGGTTTGATGATGTTTGGATAATTAAGTTCAGTTTATTATATGGTTGGATTGTCTTCCTTGCAAATTAATGGATATGGGTAGCAATTCTATTTGCATGTTATTTTCGCAATTATTTGTAACGTGTGAAATGTTTAGTGGACTTGTCCACGCATACATATTGGTGGCCAGTTAAGGGTCGAGCTTTGGAAGCTCGGACTTATCTCGCATCGTGGGGTCCTGCCCTCTCTCACGCTTTATTTTAAAAAAAAAATACTCTGATTTTTCGGCGAGTGAAAAAGGGCAGGGGCATTACACAACCATCTTCTTGGAATTATCTATGGCTCATTGAATCCTGAAATTTGGCAAGATTGAGGCTTAGAATATCTCACCACCTCATTGGGATTGATCATGTCTTGTTGAAGTAAGAGTTGGTGCCAAGTCCAATGCAAAAGACTTTTGGGAAAAAAAAAGGGTTGCATGCATGAAGTTCTTTAGAGGTTTCCCATGAGAAAAAATCTAGGTGCTTTGTGTAAAGTGAAATATTGAATTTTGTGTGCATGGCTTGGAATTTAGCACAACTTCATTAAATTGGGTGGATAATCAATGTAACCACCCTCCTCCTTGGCCTATAAAAGGAGAAGGGCATGGTTAGCTTGGAGCATCTTGATTTTGAGTTTGAATTGACAAGGACAAGATAAGTTCTTGTGTTTATTTGTATTGGTTTTATCTTTTGAACCTTTGGTTTTCTTAAATAGAATTAAATATTTGTTACAATGTTTATTTGAGAATTATTTCATTAGTCAATTGAAGGTTCATCGTATATTGATTGGATTCATGTTATCGGAAGCTAGATTCGGGTGAAACTAGTGACACGAAAGATTGCTTATAGTGACGTCTTTGGTCGAAAACCACTACGAACAAAATTTCGTTTGGACCATTTTTTCATTTAAGGCTAAGGAAGGTCTTTACAGTACCTTGGCCTCATCAATGTATCGGGTTCTCTTCTTTGTTTATTAGCATATAGATTCTTCTACTGCTTCTTGTCTCTTTAGACAAAGGGCGAAAGGTCCCCAATTTTGCATCTACTAGCAACATACACAATCATTCTGTTGACACATGCTATAAGCTTCATGGTTGCCCAAAGCAAGCTCATCTCTCTGCCACTCCTTCCTCTGATGTGGCTATTGACAGTGCCCCAATGATTAGAAAGGACTTTTAATTTATTACTCCAACGACTAGGAGCTTTCAATCCTCCAAGGTCTCTAATGTTGTCTCCTCCCCGTCAACTTTGTTATCAACTTGAGTTCAATATGAGCCTAAAAATTAAGGTTCAATTGAAAATTAGGTCGATCTTAGACCTTATATTTTAAGAGTCAATTCAATTTATTATATAAAAGAATACCATAATACACAGATACAAAAGCTTCCTATAGGAATTAGAATTGGTCCAAATCATAATGAACATTCGCATAGTTTTGCATTTCTTGACAAACCTAATATGTTTTGCTATTCTAAGTGATTATTATATTCTAGATAATGAAGTGTAGTACCTTGTCCCAGAGGAGGCCAGTGCCTTAGCCAGGTGTCCAAACACAGAGAGAAAATCGCCAGGTGCTTGCGCCAGTGCCTAGGGGTGTGTTCTCAAAGTCCCACATTGCGTGTGGGCAGTGGGACTCCCTAATATATAAGTTGGAAGCTTCCTCCTTCCTAACACAAGGCCGTCTTTTGGGGTGTCTCCTTGGGTGAGACTTTCAATACAAAGTCGTGCGGACTCGGGTGCAGACCCAAAGCAAACAATATTGTGCTGGGTGGACTGGAGCATTATATGAACTTTTATTATTCTTAATTTTTTTATGAAGAATTCCTCTATCACTTAACCGACAGAATAAAGGCTTTTTCAATTATTTTATTAATTGATTTATGCGTCAGATTCCACTCACCCTGTAGTTGGAAACTAATTATTGGTTCGCTCTACAAAGATTTGACAAGGTCCATCATATTTGGTTATACTTTATACTTTATTAAATATCTATCTTATACAATTTATTATAATATCTCTAATTAAAATTCTTTTCAATTTAAATGATTTTAATCTGATCATTTAAATTTAAACTGAATCTAATTTCTAATATAAGTTCACTAAACCCACCACAATTTAGCTACATCTTTGAAATAGAGTTTGAAATAAAGCATTTATTTGAGTACAAACAAACACTTTGTCATATAAAAACTATCTTCTTCGATATTGTAAAAGTAATGAGAGTGGATGAAGAGGAAGAAAGTAAATAGAAAGTGATAGAACACAGGTGTTTTTTTTTATAATAAAAGACATTGGTTTACTTTTCACCACTTAAATAATGACAAGTGGACAAAAGAAAAAGCCCGATGTCCTTATTATCAAAGACATTGGTGTTCGTATCAATCCCAAATAAATTGAGAATGGATTCATATACTTAAAATGTTGGAGATTAGACCCAACAACTGGTTTTAGAGCTCTGGGTTTAGAATCGGGACCGGAGGAAATCACAAATCAAAGGAGGTTGCTGCGCAGAAGGGGTTTCAGGAGTGCAGCAGCAGGAGCACCAGAGGAGGCCGGATTTGGAGTAGATCTGAGGAGCGGCCATTAGACAGTTGTTGTTTCTATGGGCTGCAGCAAGGAGATCCGAAAAGGGGGTTTCAGTTTTGAAGCCCATCGCATAAAGGCTGAGCAGCTTTCTCTGGCGGGCGACACGTGCGAATGAGCTGCAGCAAAAGAAGGGCAGCCAGATCTGGACCTCAAGGGTGTTTTTTCAGATCGAGTACTGCAGCCAGATCTGCCAGATTTGAGAAGCAAGTGGCTGCAGAAGAAGAAGAGGCTAGATGTGGCAGCAGCCAAAAGAGCGACATGCAACACCTGCAGCAATCACCGACAGCCAGATCTGTGAACAGAGGAGATCTACGTTGGATCTGAAGGATTGAGATCTGAGACATGCAAGGAGGCATCGTCGAAAGTGGAGATCGTCAGATCCAGAAAGGGAGCAGATTACCCATTGTCGAAAGCAGCCAAATTTGAAAGTACATATGAGATCGTGAGGTTCAGATCTGGAAACAGAGGACCAGATCGGGGCTGTGAGAAAGACTAACGGAGATGTCGGCAAGGGGACTGTACGATTTGAGAAGGAACGGCGCGTGCGCGTAGTGGGATCGCTCCAGCAGAAACCTAGCACAAGAAAGCAGATCTGAGATCAGGGGTTGCTGCGGCTGATGTAGCACCTCAAATCTCTGACCCCGCTTATGAACTCCACCGATCACAGGGAGTCGAGCAGGAAGAACTGCGGTAGCAGTAGGCAGATCGAAATAGATCTGTAGCAGACCTGTAAAATTGCAGGCGACAGAGAAAGAGGGCCAGAACGGCAGAGATTGCCATTTTCTTAAGCAGTAGCAGAGATGCTCAAAGAAAGGAGGACTACAGCCACGCCAGAGGCGGCCAGACCTAGAGTAGATCTGAGGCACGGCCATCCGCGAGCGGCGGTAGAGGCAGCTGCGATTATTGCAGATCTAAGGTAGATCTAATCTTCAGATCAGAGGGCTCTCTCTCGGTTGTGCAGAAAGAGGTGCGCACGACAGCTGCAACGCCAGAGGTGGCTGAAGGAACAGCGGTAGGCGCAAATCTGAGACCGAGAGGAGAGGAGTAGTCAGCTCAGGAGCAGTATACAGCTGAGCATAGTGGCGGCGGTTGGGGTTATGCAAGAGAGAGGGTCGGCCAAGCCAGCAGTAGCATCCCCATCAAAGGCCAGTAGTGAGCGGTGGCGGTAAAAAGGTTGTGTAGCGCCCCTCCCTTTTCTCCCTAATTATTAGAGTAGATTTTTTTATTTAACAACATGAAGAAAAGGGGAGAATGCCACGACAAGAGTCAAGTCCGAATCCGAAGATTCAACCCATAACTGGCCCAACCAGTGTGTGCACATGGAGAGACTCCACGTAATCTTAGCAATATACTAACTTACAATAATGCGGAAATAAGTACATTCATTTAAATCCAATATTCAATCTTTCTCAATCTAAGCAAAGCAGGATGATAATCTTGATAACATGTATTTCTCAAATCAAAGGTTTAAATACAACAACTCAAATTTCTCAAATAATTCAACCCTACGAAATGTTTTATTCTCTAACAATTTCAAAACGTCAAGCCTCTACGCAATTCTCCATCTTGCGCCATCCTCATCTATACATGGCTAACGCTTGGTCCAGCCTCATCACCTTTCTCCTTTCCTGTATTAATTTCTAACAGAATAGAGTATTATGGGCTTAGTCAACGCCAAGTAGGAATTCCCATCAAAGTAGGTACCAACATGACATATATAAAATTCGGGGAAAACATATACAAGTTCTTCTTCATCCCCACCCCATATTTCAAAATCAATTCATATCTCATATTTGTAAAGCATTTAAAATCAGTTCATAATTATTTCATAAATCAATTCATAATCAACATACTTTTTATAAGTCATTAAATCAACATGATGCAAATGCCATGGTACATGAATCAATACAAATCTCTCTCATGCCCATGCATTTCTCTCTATCATACTCTCCATTCAATAGTTATAATCATTGGCCATTATGCCCGTAGCTTTCCTGGGGCATCAGTTGGGAACTACTATCTAATACCTAGTATTTAACCGGAATTACTGGGGGTATACTATCAGCCATCCTCTCCTGCGCAGGTTTCGAATCTCGCACCCAGGAGCTTTGAGCCCATCTTATGTGCCCAATTTCTATGTTCATGGACGGCGGCCATACAGAATAGTTATGGTATTTCATACATTTCAGGTTAGAGTTTAACATTCCTTAACCTTTGACTCAACTATTCCCATCCCCCACAAGATGCATGTTTTCATGTCATGCATCGATAAATCATACAAATCATGTATTGATCGAATAATAAATCAACATATATAATATTCATGTGATACTTCAAGAAAGTAGGAAAAACCTACCTAATCAATAGATTCTACGAAGGAGTGACTACGGGGTACGTATAACTCCTAGACTATCCTCCGATCCTCTGATTACATTCATCAATCAAAATAGACCATGTAATGAGTTCGAGTTCATGATTTCCAACCTTATAGTTTATTAATCTCATTAATCTTTCATTTAATGGTATCTCTTTAATTCTAAGTTCATTAGAGTTAATAATTTCCCCTTTCAACCCTCACTATATTTTACATACCCATCAAAGACTTGCCCTAGTACACCTCATAATTGACTCTAGTGATGGAACACATCTGAAGCTTTCCAACTCTTGAACACCAGTAACTGAAGCCTCAGGAAACCTTTCATACTTCCTCAGCCACTTCCCCAAATACCTCACCAATCTCAACATCTCAGACCTGCCCAGCCATGCCACCGCTGATGATACCGCTAGCCCCTCTGCATTCTTTGATCCAAAGAGGTAGTGCAAACACAATTCTGGCAATGTAAACCCGTCATAGGCGGCTGCCAGCAGAACTGTTGCCTTCTTTGAAAGCTGTGACAATGATCCCTTTGTCGCTTTCTCCATTACCGAAAGCACTTGGCTTTCCCACTCCTTGTTGCACAGTGATCATGCTGCTTAAGATGTCTTTTGGTGGCATAAGGAAGTAGTTCAAAATGAGAAGTTCTGAAGGTGGAATATCAGCCACATGTTTGGATATAGAGGCAGAGTGTATGCATGGCCCTCCAGGCAATGAGATTGTCCACTATATCAGATGGCTGGCAGTGACAGCTGTGGAAGGTGCCTCAGACACATCATACACTTCCTTTGATTCCAAAGCTATCTCTTGCTCATCGGTGATTCTCCTTAACTCTCCTGCTTTGTCAGTAGTGCCCTTTTTGCCAGCTTTCGAGGTGGTTGTGTGTCAATGTCTCTGTTACCAGTTTTCCATTTGTGGGAGGCATTTTTGGCAAGAGGCTTCTTTGATTTCAAGATATTTACAGTACAGGTTTTTCGGTGGGGAATTTGATGGAATACCTTGCGGGCATAATGGAGAACTTGGTGGATGGAAGAGTATGATTGAAATGGAGGAAGAGAAACAATAACTATCCACTGTACACATACTTCTCTATTCTCCTTCTGCTTGAATGAATCACTGAAGCTAGATTTTTTTTTTTTTTGAAACCACAAGGAAACCAACAACATCTGCAATCCATTCGTCCTCAAAATTATCATTTTCGTGACTGACCTAGAAACACGAAATGCAACAAAAACCTACTATTTACCCACCAAAGTAGGAGAAAAACCCATGTTTCCTTGGCTTTCTTCGGCATCAACAAGGGCACCGAGTTGTTTCAGACCCTTGATGGCCTGAGGGGTCTTTTCGATGGACTAAACAGAGTCGGAGAATTTGTATTAACGGAAATAAAAACAATCAAAACCCAATCTACCCACTGCAACTTGAGAGACAAATGGCAGCAGGAACTCCAATCTTCCTCAGGTCCCAAAACCGATCCAGATTCGTTTTCTTGTCTCAGAGGGGAACAGAGGAATTTGAAGAAGAAGAAGAAGAAACTTGAGATAGAGAGAGAGAGGTGGAGTGGATGGGATGGTTTCGGCTGAGGTCTTCTTGGTTGGGAAAACTGCTGGTTATACAGCCGTACGCAGGTTGGGTTCTGTATTTCATGAATTTTAAATCCCCAAATGTTGTAATTAGCTAATTCTGTCAATTCTAGAGTTTAATCTATGGTGTAACTTAGAATTACAAACAAGAATATGAGAATTCCAAGATTGAAGTGATTTATTTCCAAAATAACACTTACAGATGGAAATCCTCAAATCTGTGGACCAATTTCTCCCAAAAGAAACAATATGTAGAATCCCTGTTATCTTTATTCTATTCTTTATAATAAAATATTAATAAAATAAATCATTAATTATGAGAAGAACAGTAATTAACAATAATAAAAGAAAAAATGATCTTTTTCTTCATCAATTCCAATTCCTTTCCACAATCCCAATTTAACAAACAATTTCACGGATTTGAACTCAATCCCTGAATTGGGGAGAATACCCGACAATTCCCGAATCGGTCCCATTTTCATTCTATAGATCTGTATTCGTCCAAGGTGTAAATGCCCCGGTTCGTCTGAGTCACCCTTGTTACGTGACTCAGTTGGACTTACCTTAGATGTATAAGAAGATCTACCATGAAATTGAAGAGTCTACACCAAATACGGTATTGGCACACAGGTAAGTGAACCATAGGAGACCTTAGGCTAAGTCAAAAACTTTAGAAGTCAATTGGTTATAAACTGGAAAACAAGATAATAAGTGACTTTCAGCCTCGAGGCCTCATACAGTTTGCCGAGGCCTCGCAGCCAGTTGTGCTGAGTGTGATGAGTTGTATTTTGGACAACTGTAATGCAGCTGACTTTGTGTCTTACTGACTCAGTTTCCTACAGATTTAGGAAGTTAAAATCTGTGTCCTTTTTTATTAGGAGTTAATTATGGTAAAAGAATATATCCACATGGTGAGATGTTGTCACCTCACATAGTTTGAATTTAATACCATTGGGGAGCTGGCCATGTATAACAAGAATGGAAAGGCTCCTCCATGAGTTGTAAACTCATTTACATTCTTCCCATCTAATCCTTGATTGATGGCTAAGATATATCTACTGCAAATCATGCACGATGGCATACGAGGTGGTTGGATTCTTACTGTTTTAATAGACAGATTAACTTATGCATATATGTGTTGTCTTTCCATATTTACCTGCCATGAGGCATCATTGGAAGCCTCGAGGCTTCGTGGGCGTGACTTATTGCAATACTGCAGATAGTCTTATAAATAAATTGTAAGCTGTATGTAAGATGGACCGAACACACAGAGAAAAACAGGAAAAGTATAGCAGTGTGTCCAGATCATTCAGTGTTCCCTCTTTACACCTTCTTCATCATCATCCTTAGTGAATGTCTGCGTAATCAATACCCCAATCCTGATGAAGAGTAAGGTGTTCATATAGAACTATAAAACCAGTCATACCCAAGTCCTACTGTTATGCCGATGAATACTTTGATGATGCTGATTTGATGGAAAGGAGCACACAGATTCAGTGAAGAAGAAAGAGCTTAAAGGAAAACTGGTTAAGGCCCAAGGCAAGTATTTCTTCTTCCTTTTTTTTTTTAAACATTGTAAAGTGGATTAGAACAGTGTGTTCGAACCACTCTAAAAAATAGGTATAGAGGATTAGACCAATTGGGTTGAACCTCTATAAAAAACTAGGCTATATTATTTGGGTGTGAGACCCTTACATAGTATATTTGGGACGACCCTAGAGTTGGGAAGTCTGATAGTGGATGTAGGTTTATTGAAACCGAACCACTATAAAATATCTGTGTTTATATGTGATTGAATGCTTGGATTGAATACTTGTTCACATATCACACACATACATTGATCAGTTAGTTTTATGAACAGCAGTTAATTTGAAGGTGAATATAACTCATTGAATATTTTATTTACTTAAAGTATAAATCGATTAAGAAAATTTTAAAAAAGAATTAAAATTGAAAACTGACTTATTCACCCCCCCTTTAAGTCGTGCATTCTTCTAGTAACGAAATTTCACAGGGTTGATTCTAAATCACCCTAGACTCTTATTTAAATCTAAATATTAATTTAGAAAATTACACCAACCTTTCACGACGCTTTCCGTAATTCCTTTTTGTCATCCCTTTTTCGCCTCTCCCTCTTTTCCTTTCCTTTCCTTCCTCTTGATTCTTTCCTTGCTTTTCCTTCTTGGCTTTCATAGTGGGGAGATGGGTTTCTCAGTAGAAAGTTTAGGGAGTGGAGTTGCCGTGTAAAGAAAAAGAAGGGGGGGGGGGGGGGGGGGGGGAGAGGAGGGGAAAGAAGTGTCGTGCGTATATGAAGTGGCAGATGGAACTGCCGTGCGCACAGAGTGGGCGAGTGGGGAGTCGTGTGCATGAAAAGTGAAAACATCCACACTGCCATACGCATGCACTAAGGGGATTACTGTTCATGCGGTGGAAGTGGAACCACTTCCACTGTGTGTGACTTGGTCAAATCATGTGTTGGCTTTTTCCATTCCTATTTCGCCCTTATGTCTTTAAGGTGTACCACTTGAGTCCCTTTTTACGTGGCATGTCATGTGATCGAATCATATTAATTAAATCTTATACATTTAATTTCCGACTGTGACATCCGACGATTAATTTCCTCAATTAATCAACCTCTTATTTTCTCTAATTAAATAATTAATTCATATTAATCTCAATAACTAATACAAATTTAATTATAATAATTTCTAAAATTCGGGGCATCACAGGTGGAGGCAGAACATCAAGGATTCCACTCGTTTCAGGCAAAACGAGTGGAAGAAGAAAAGGATATTAAAAAAAAAGAAGTTTTGGTGGTCTGGAGGACCACCATTTCTTGTGCACTCGTGAGACCACTGTTTCAGATGATCACTCGAGGGACTACAAATTGGGGTAGTCCCGTAAGACTACAATATGCTTATATGGTGATCAGCAGGACTACAGTTTCGGGTGACCCCGCAGGGTCACATATTCAGATACTCCTTTAGTAGGAAAAATCAACGGTCCAGATTAATTTGCAGTTCCTGGAGTCATCAGGACTCAAAATTGAGATCTGTCTTCCCTGTGCGACCGTAGCAAAGAGATCTATGCGGTGACCTGTGTAGATTTGGAAAAGAGGAGGAATAAAAAATATTGGAGGAGTCGGGAGTGGTCAACGGCGGTGCAAGGGACTCGGGCGACATTGCTCGAGATGGAGCCCATTTGGTGCGGAGTTGTAGAGGCAACATGGATCTCGATAGCTATGGTTTGAGGTGGAGCCGGCTATGGTTTGAGGTGGAGCCCATTTGGTGCAGAGTTGCAAATGTAACCTAGGGACTCAGGCAAGAATGATCAAGGTGGACCCCGGTTGGGCTTTACAGTCTTACTCAAGACTAGAGGAGCATCCCAAGGAAGGATGGACGCCTTACAGGAGATGCAGAACTAGAGGTACTACACAGCAGGTGGAGGTGTCATAATCTGAAGGCAACAATTTTCATGTTGTTGGGCTTTTTCACGAAGGTGGAGTTTGTTAGATTTATGGCTCAAAGCCTTATTGGGCCAGAGTTGTCTAATGGGTACAGGCTCAGGCCCAGGCCCTGTTTATTGTAAGACACTATATAATGTCTCTTTCTGTAGGGTTTATTTGGCTGGTGTAGTTTCTCTTGGGGAGAAACAAAGAGGAAAGTGACTGAGAGGAAGGGTGGGTAGGATGTATTAATCCTTGTAGCTTGTATGGGCATTCTTCCTCTTAGTGGATTCTAAGCACTCTCCGTGGATGTAGGCAATTGTGGCACCCTAAATCGATGTGGGAGAGTCCCACATCGGTAATGAAGGGAGAGAGGATGGGGTATATATGAGGCTACCCACTTGTACTCAAGTAGGACGCGTTTTGGGCCCGGACCCAAAAGCAAAACCGTGCGGGCTCGCTTGTGTGCTAGGCCCAGAGCGGACAATTTCTTGCTGAGTCAAGCCCTAAGCCCTGTATTCGGGTCGGGTAGTTCCAAATTTGGTATCAAAGCCGAGGTTCTACACTCGGACTGTGTTGGCCTTCCTCCTTCCCTGATGTTGTTGAGCCGGGGGCGGCTCGAGGCTTTAGGGGGAGTGATTGTGGCACCCTGAATTGATGTGAGAAAGTCCTACATTGGTAATGAAGGGAGAGAGGATGGGGTATATATGAGGCTACCCACTTGTACTCAAGCAGGACGCGTTTTGGGCCCGGGCCCAAAAGCAAAACCGTGCGGGCTCGCTTGTGTGCGAGAACTAGAACGGACAATTTCTTACTGAGTCAAGCCCTAAGCTCTTTATTCAGGCCAGGTCATTACAGCAACATTGCCGAACCACGTATATCTTGGTTCTTCGTGTTCTTGCTTGTGTGTGTGTTTGACCTGTGATTTAATGGTGAATGTGGGTTGGGTCTAATCTCCAACATAAAAGCCTGTTTAGCCTTTATTTTAAGGATTCAAACATGTCTTAAAATAATTAAGGCCACAATTAGTCCAATCTAGTTGTTTTTTCCTTTTTTAAACCACGGAATATGATCATAGCGACATGCATAACAACTTTTGATCCCAAAGTCATGATTTTATTAACTTCAAAGGTTAGCTACTTGTTCCCAAGGTCAATTTATTTTTACCACAGACCACCCTGTAATAAATATACACACTTTTATAATAATTTTAAGACAAACACTTGGCATGACTATCAACCAATATAATTTTAAAATAAAAACTATAGATTGGCCTATTTAAAAACTTAACACAATTGATAAGTGTTATTATTTACGACTTTAAAGTTGTTGATTCAAATCTCATGGTATTAATAGGTAATTGCTCCATAGGAAAAAGAAACATATCAAATTCAAATGAAAGAATAGCATCAATTTATCCGCAAACATCAAATGGGAGATTGAGACAGTGATCTTTTCAAATATAGTTTTGATGTGGGCATCCTTGAGAATCATCATTACAAAGATGAATTTGATGACAAGATTGTATAAATTACCTTGCAACCCCATGAAAATTTTGAGAGTTCAAAAAGAGGGCCTTTCGATAGGCATTTTGGGCTAAAATGCTAAGAAGTGAAAGGCCCATGGGGTACATACATGGGTTGGGCCTTTAATCCTTCAATTTGGACTTATTTTAATTAATTTAGAAGGTTCATTTGCCAATTATAAGGGATTGTAACAGCACTGTTCTTTCACCTCCTTAATTAACATTATAAGATTCCTTTCACACCTTTTCTTGAAAGGTAAGCAATCACAATTAGAATATGAATCCTTCAAAGCTTGGGTTTCAACTCTTTAGTTATTGTTAGGATTTTTAATTTTTATGTAATAATGATGCAATGCTGGTGTAATAAAGACACGTGTCTGATGGAGAATGCTTTGATTCTTTTAGCATATTGTAAAAAGATAAGGAGGTAGCAAGTATCCCTCTATGTAGGACTTCAAAGTGTGTGTTTAAGTGTGATAGAGTACTATACATTTAGCTATGAATCTAGCATTTTACTCTAGAACTAAACACATTAATTTGTAATATCGTTGACTAAGAGATGTAGTAGAGTGATGAAAGCCAAGATTCAAATTATAGAAAACATGCTTTTGGTTTTATTAATGAGATTTTAAGATCTTCATTAGAAAACTAGATCTAAGGAAAATTAAGTTTAGACTCTATGAGATAGAGGAAATCTTAGATCAATCCACTTAAAATTGGGTTTTGAGACCTAGGCAATGGCAGCTAGATTTAGAGAAATTCAATTATGGCTCTTACAGAAAATTTAGAAAAAATCTATGATGTATTTACTTATGGGTGATTTGGATAAGATCCTTAAATTTCACCGAAATTGAAGAAAACTTCAACAAGTTTTGGCTCTAAAAATTAGAGAAAAGTCACAAAATTAATTGGTTAAACTGAAATCTAATTCTATCACAAAAGTAAATAGATACTAAGTAAAATTCATCACCAGCATAGAAATTAAAAACCCTTTAACGTACAATGGTAAATTATGATTCTTGTACTATAAAATTGTACAATAATTAAAACTAAATTTGACAAGAAATATAAAATGACAATTCACCACAAAATGAGACTCAATTGAAATAGACAGAGGCATGAGTATGGCTCATGGTCACCTATGGCCTTGATATAGTGGAGCATTATAAAAATTACTACACCTTATGCTTTTCCAATTGTACATGATTCCATATCACCCATCCAAACACAATTAAACACACAATTTATTCAAGATAAATGTGAAAAAAAAAAAAATTGAACTAGAAATCCTCCTAGGCGCCCATGGTGCATCCTTGTATGCTACTTTCTCTCTTGTTGACTTGGTTAATTGCTTGCGACTCAAGGAAAGAAAGTAAATTCATATATGGACCTTCTTACTAAAATATCGGCTTCTTAGATAAACATTTTCAAACCCAAATGACTGGAAATGAGCTTAGACCTATAGTGTATGTACTTAGACCGCGGAAAAACAATTTTGGGACAAAAGTTTGTTAAAATTAGTCAATTTATTAAAAATTCTGCAAAATTTAAGCAAATTAAGAGTCTTCTCATCATCAACTATGTCATTCATCCATCAATCTACGATTGACCTATATTTATATTTTACAATTTATTGTTATAGATCGACTATCTATCTAATATCTATGAGACTTGAACTTACAACTATTATTTTATTATAGGCTTTTGTCCAAAATAAGGCCCTTATTTCTACAAATGCGTCTGCATGGTACAATTAGTACCGGTAGAGCTAAAGATAATTCACAAAACTAAAATTCCATCAAATATGATGACGAAGACCTAACCAAAGTACCAATAATATGAACATTGGTTTGTTGGACCATTCGTATGCAAAATGCATGCTGCATGTCTCCCTCGTAAGTCTTAAAGGGGAGGCTGTTGAGTTTTAGTGGCCATCCTCATGCCGTCTCACTTATTTTTAGCTATATGAGTGAATTTTTCAAATATAGGAAAATAAGTTATGGGGCCCATATTTAATGGTGTGTGGCACATGTGAATTTCTTCACATGTGTGGGTGGCTTATAAGTCATTTCCTATTCTCTTATTTTATAAAAAAGCACAACTTTGTTCTCGACTTTAGAGTAGAAAAGAGAGTTAGGAGAGAGAAAAACCATGCAAAAGTTCCTATTATTGTAGAGAGAGTGAGATCTTATTTTCTTTAGATAATGTCTTGAGAAAGTATATCATATTCTTGCATAGTGGATTTAGATTTTTGCCCCATGGTTTTGCCTTTGATTTGAATTAGCTTTCCATATAAATCGGTGTGTTCATCTCTTCTTATTGCTATCTTTATTTTCTCCATTTCATTAATCGTCTTTGTTGTTGTTGACATATTTCATATTATAGAGTAGAAGAGTTCCGCATTGCTCCCCAACACTTTTTCTATTCAAAAATCACATTGCACGCCATAGCCTTTGTAAATGGGACATGACTTAAAAGGTCTCATACCAGATGCCTAATGTGCATCACTGTTGAGTTAATAACACAATTTTGTCAATTTAAAATGGTATCACACATTTTCTATGTCCTTTATTCGGAGCACTTTTTCCATGAACAGCTATAAGGCATCCATTAACTCTCTCGATCTCTTTTAGTGGGCAATATTGTCGGCTACATTTAGTACACACGCAGAGAGAGGTTCTACAAACCAGTTTGTGCAGGAACCTCATATCACAGGTCTGGTTCCTGCTTGCATCCCAAAACAGTGACTGAAATTGGGAATGTCAATTGTAAATCTGACTTTAAAATCGGTATGTTAGAGCAGGTCGTATGGATAGGTGGATTTGGATATCCACATCCAAGTTGATTTAGGATTAATTTTAGTAATTGCCTGCGGTTCTCACTAGTTCAGTGTTTAATTTTTTGAACATTGCAAATCAATGCAAAAAAGAAATTGGAGCAGCAACTTGCAAGGTAGTTCTATAAGGCGAGTTCTTGGATCTCTGTCTAGTGCATTCATGGTGCTCTGCACAAGTTCCTTTGAGTGGCCTTGCTTCGTGCCTCCATGAAATGCAAAAGAAAGACATTGTGCATGTTTCAAATGGGATTGTTGATCTACATGCAATGCAATAAGATAAGCCGAGTCACATCATTAGCATTGGATCATCGCATAGTGTCGTAGAACATGAATCAGATCCGATCCAGATATAGATCTTGGGATCAGTTTAGTTGCAGCAAACACGGCACAACATCGACCATTCCAAATTATGACTAAGAGGTTTATTTCTGGGGTAAATCATTTTTTAAACCACCAAATGAATAGATTCAGATTATACAGAACCATTTGTCAAAGGAATTAGGTTTGTTTTCTACAAACATGCTCTTGAAATTTCAAGAGACAATTCTGCAGATGCCACTGCTGCTGCTGTTCTTGCTCATGCCTAGTAGCATGAAGAAAGGTCAATTGATGTATATCTTCTTGATGAATCATCACTTCAATTGAGTTCTATTTTCTTCCTAGTTTCAGCAAGTGCTATCCACAACTTGAGTCATTCGAATTCCCCAAAAGGATCTTGGTTGCAACTTCTTGTTGGTGGCAGTAAAAAGCCAACCCATGTTTGACTCACAGGCAAGACAAGTAGCGGTCGTCCATGCATATCTAGATAAAACAAGGAGAGAATATTAGCATTTTCATTGTCTAAAGTGAAGAGAATACAACCAGTTACAGGCAATATAATCAATGTAACTGAATTGTGATATATATACCTGCAGAGTACATGATATATTTATTGATGCATAGTAACAACCAACCACACATCATCAAATTGGAAAATTCATGACTCGTTAGACAACTAATTGTAAAAGTTCAGGAGCCATTCACTTGCAGATCATGGACTCAGCAATTTTTAGAGGAGTAGTAAGCACAATGTACATTTCAAACACTATCTATATGGTGCATCTTAATTCATATGCATATCAGGTGCTAAGAAGAGATAATACACGGATTTGTCAGTTGATCTAGAACATCATTGTTATTTTTATGGTAGCTCCACACTCATGTTTTTAGAGAGGAAATTAACATTTATCAACTGATACAAATATCAAAAGTTTGAAATGAAAGAGTATCTGGGTCCAGATTTCAAGTATCAATGACCCATTTTATCACCTGATATCATGTGTATTACATAGCCACAAGATAAGAATAGAGAAAAACATTCTTTTGCCTTCTACTTAAGAATACTGTGTGGTCGCTACTCAAAGTGGCATATACCTACTTATGGAGGGCCTATCCCCTTCTGGGTTAAAATGCAACAATAAGGTTTCAGATTCAAGTTACAGGAAGTCAGATAGGCAATTAGTCTGGAAAAAAAAATTGCCACATCCAATTATTAAGTGCCAACCCATATGAATGGGGTAAAAAGCAGTGATAATGATGATGAATGACGTGATTGAAATTGACAAAGTTTTTCTAATTTTTTAAGATTACCGATGTTTTTATTAGTAAATATATGTATGAGCATTTAAAGGTTAAGATTATACCCTGGAAACCAGTTATGCTCTTTAACAGGAGACCCAATGAGTGCTAACCCATTTGTATTGTATAGAGTCATGACCTCATGCATATAGCCACGTAAGTTTGCAAATGCACTGAGAGGCCCATTAACCAACATATCACTTCGCTTTGCAATCACATTCTACAAAACAAGCAATCATTTTACAAAAACAAAAATAGGTAAGCAAAATGATCATTTCCATCATGCAAGACAGCAAAAAAATTAAAAGTGCTCATGTGATCAGATTTTTTTTTAAAATTAAGAAAGCATGAAACAATAAGTACATTTTAATTTCAATACAACTTTGAGAAATTTTGCAAACCAAAAATGAAAAGATGAAATAAATTAATGCACGTAACATGGTTTTGTGACTTCTATCTATCGAAAAGAAAAGAAAAAAAGGGGGTCTTACAACTCTATGGAGATGCATGTTCTGCAGAAATTTCAGAAGATGATTAAACTCGTTTCTCTCTTTATATTGAATGGACAGTTCAAACAATGTGAATTCGGGGAAGATGGATATGTGAAGAGTAGCAATTTCTAAGAAGCACATGATTGCACAACCCATTTATAGATATCATGTATGATAATGACGAGAATTAAGGGCCAGCCATTTTACAAAAGTCGATGGATATGATGAGAAGTTAAAAGATGTAATTTTATCAACAGACATGATTAAATATTATATTAGGATTTAAGGTTCTTTATGAGTAAAGAATTCAAAAGTATGCTTTCTATAAGATTACTGCACTAGCTAAGTTGCATGGGCATGTCAAAGTTTGACACTGGTGCAACATGTCAAACTCGCAAAGAACACACAGACATGGCACTATGTTGAAAGTTAAGAGAAAATAATCTCTGGTGTATTAATTCACTAAATAAAAGCCATATATATGGAGTACAGGAGATAATCTTTCCCAATATTTAGGGATCCTAATTTCCTAATTAATAGATAACAAAATCAATCATAATCTAATCCTATCAACCATAAATGGAAATACAACAATAAATCCTAATATATTTCTAATATATCTCAACAGCCCCCCACAAGCTCAAGTGTGTCCCACTTGAGGTTGAACATATTCAACTTGATGATCCAATGGGGATGTCATCTGATGGAGCGAAGGCAGATCAACAAGAATCTCCAAAAGCAAAGTCTGGTCGAAGCATGGAACCATCTGACATCCCACAACAGCAAATACCGAAACAGGTACTGGAGAAGGAACGGTGGAAACTCAGTTCTTGAAACAGCAAGGCTGAAACATCACCGCACAGAAGTATAGTTCTCCAAAAAATTGCAGGAAAAATGTGGGATCCCGGTGGGCCCAAAGCGGACAATATTGTGCTGGAGGGTCGGGGCGGCTTGGCATTCGATGTGTAACAATGCAGTTATCTCGGGAGGTAGTTCTTTCCGCAGAAATATTTGATAAGTGACAATGTTTTGCATTGTTCTGTCTACCTAATTAGAGAGAAATAAAAAAAGGGTCTTTCACGGGATGTTGCATTCTTTCGCACGAGTTATTCAGTTAATTAAATTTAGAGATGTGGTGGATGTTGGGGTCGAAGCAATATCGGGTGGGGCTCATTTCTTTGTAGGGACTGGTCAAAGTTGGATTCAGTCTCCCTGCAGTCAGTCTCTTGGCTTCCTCCATAGTTGGGTTTCCTCAAGTTAAATTTTGGCAGGAATGAGGTATGGTTGGCCTTGATGGAGTGATTAGAGACCACCAAGATTCAGACATCTTTTTGATGTGGCCATCTGAGGCCCATTTGAATTGGGAGAAATCAGAAAAAGCCTATTAGACGAAAATGGGGCCCATATGAATTTATTTTTGACCTGAATTGAACTTAAAGATAATGGAGAGAATAGAGGGCCCCTAGAATATCTTAATGGACCCATTTGTACCAGGTATAAAGCCCACTTAAGTCAGTTTGGGATTGGGCCCGTTTGGGAGACTTTTGGGCCTCAAAAGCTCATTAAAATAAGACTGTTCGCTGCTGACTCAGTAGTGACATGAACACCTCAGCGCCTAAGTGGGGGCCACATGGGCTACCATGTGGCTTCTCAAAAAACAACACAATGGACATGTGGGCCTGGAATCCGAATTGGAAATCCAGGATTAGCAGCAGATGGGGCGGTGAATGTTGCTGTTTTGGATTGAAAATAAACCGAATCTAGGGGTTGTTCTTAAACGCCAAGAGTCTTCAATCAGTGGTTGAGATCCTCAACAAACTTGAATGGACTTGGGACAGAAGAAGAAAGCACAATCACGTTAATATGGGCCTTAAAAAGAGTGAATGAAGAAAGGCTGAAAAGCCTCATTTTCAGGCAGAGTTCTAGCAGATCTGGGTGAATTTTGCAAGGACATTTTCCAGGATAAAGGACCGGGATTTGGAGTTGATTTTTATCCAAATCTGGTCTGATTTGGGATGAGAATTGTGCATCCAAATCAAGCCAGCATGCAGTGAACGGCTGAAATCGATCCAAGACAGTGCAGTCCAAATTTGCTCATTGTAGGGCCTGATTTTTGGATCAGTTTTCTGAGGCAAGGAAATCAGATCACCGACTGAAATTTGATCCAGATGTAGACAAGGATCAAGTTTCTCTATAATTTTCTTTTTTTAAAAAAAAAAAATCAATAATTAAGCAAGAAAGCCCATGTTGGGCGTTCTGGTCCAGCAATCGTTGAATTTTTATTTATTTATTTATTTTTCTTTTTTCTCTCCCCTTTTTTAGTCGGATTGGTTCTATAAATTCAGTATTGGTTAGACAATGTACAGAAAACAAAAAAAATGAGTGAAATTTGAGCAAAGTTTGCTTGTTGAGTCTCCAAGTTTGTTGAGTCTTTTATTGGGTTCTTTTGATCTAGTTTGAATTTGTGTTTGAATTAAATTAATGTTCGCATGGTGAATTTCATTTGTGTATGTCGTGCATTTTCAACTACTCAATAAAATTTTAATTCCACGTTCCAAATGATTCATCAGAAGGTTCTTCAATGAAAATTTAAATACGAGCCAAATTAGAATTCATGCATGTTTAAATTTTAAATTGCATTAATTCAGTTAATTAAGTGCGTTAGAATTTACATTCGAATTCCCAATTCCTCGTTCAAATTGAATTCCGAGAACACCAAATTTCTTCAGTGAATAGCCCGTCGAAATCAGAACCATCTCTTTCTTTCAGAGTGAGGGTGAGAGTTGGATATCTGGGGTTTCAATTCTAAGTCCTTGATTCAGATCCGAGGATTTCGAGTCTAAACCTATTATTTTCAGTATGATGGTCTAAGTAGGTGTTAAACCCGGCCTTAGCCTTCATCACTTTTGCTGGCCCTTCCCCAATCGCTCAGCTATTGAAGTTGAATTACATGCCCTTTGGAGAGGGACATCAAGATGGAGGAAATGGGAGCTGATGGGGGTATCTTGGAAGGGGATTACAAGGTGATTCTAGGCCAGCCTACATGCTCTCTCTGTCCATGGATATTTGTAGATAAAGTTCAAAGGATTCGGCACTCTATCTCTTTGAATGGTTTCACTGTTTCTTGGGTTCCTAGAGTTGCGAACTCTGAAGTTGATGAAATGGCGCGGCAGTGTCTTGATATGTCTTAAGATTTTGTAAACAGGTTTTTGTAATTCTCTTTGAGTTTTAGGGGTGGCAGGCAATGTCTGTCCGCTTTTGTTCTCATCATCTTGTAAAGTTTTTCTGATTCTGTGAATAAAATAGTTACCTTTCAAAAAAAAAAAAAAGGTTGACTTTGGCCCAACCAAAACTAATGGCTAAGTCATTATATGAAATTTTATTTTTATATTAACATAATTATGCATTTTTTCATATCACAACATTTTGATCGAGGATGTAGATCTCATGAATAGGATCTGTTAATCCCTTAAAAAATATATACGTACACAAGTATATTATGTAATAATCAGAATTCTTAATTAAGGATCACTAATATTTACTTTTCACTAGCTATTACAAAAAAAGAAAAGTAGACTCTAAAATTTTTCTAAAAAACCATGTGAAGGTCTAGGCACAAAATGGGTTTTAGAGACTAGGCAGAACTAAGGCGCACCTTGGACTATGCTCTTCATTTTAGGTTAGCTTTAAAGAATTTTATTTATTTCATTGGAAGTTGACTTGACATATAAGACCTAGACACATGTTAATAGATACTAAAAAGTATAGTGATGTAAACCTGTTATATAAGGAGATAAAAATAAGCTCATCCTAGACATTCAACACCCATTTCAAACTCAAGTTGGTCCAAGAGAGTGCAGCTTGACTTTGAATCCAACAACCAAGTGACAATAGTAGCAAATGAACAAACTGGTCAAACATGGATTCATTGTTTTGGGTATCCGTTGGTGGCTTGGGACTGTGACTCGATACTGCAATTTGGAAGGAGATTGGGGAAGGTTTTGAAGATTGACAAAGAAAACCTAGAAAAAGGGACCTTTCCTGATGTGGACCACCACACAAGTTTCCATATTTAGCAAGTTTCTATATTTAGATTTAGGATTTCCACATTCTCATTGTTGTATTTTTTTCTCTCATTTATTTGTTTAGTCCAATAGTTGGATTAGTCTTGTTTTGTTTGATGAAATTTAGTGATTTTACATGAAATTAGGGCTTTCTAGTCATTGGGGATAGTTTGATCTTTGTTTATTTGAGTGTATTTTGGTCTTTTCATGTTTTTAAGTCATTATATATATATATATATATATATATATATATATATATATATATATATATATATATATATATATATATGATGTAACCCTTCATACAGGATTGACACTTAATGAATGAAGAATTATTGAAGCCAAATAGACTCCTCTGCTCCATGCGAATTGGACATTCCCTTGGTGAGAAATCAAGGTTGCCATGGTGTAATCCACAAAGGCGAGAAGCCTTCCTCTATTTTCCAAGTATTTTCTATCAATCTTCTCCTCTTTCTTTTCTTTTCTTCTTCTCCTTACCTTAGCCATACCCTAGCCGAACTGCCATCCTCTTGTTGTTGTCCCACCCTTTTCACATCTTCTTGTCCTAGAATCGTCCATATGTTGTCCCAGAATTGTCCTATTATTGTCCCAAATCTTTCCCAGAACAGTCCCTGTTTACCATCCAGATCTGTCCCAGAACAGTCCTTGTTTACGATCCAGAACTCGTCCCAGACCATCCAGACTCGTTCCAAAGTCGTCCCGACCCTCCCCAGATCTATTCCAGATCTGACCCTTCCCAGATCATCCAAAACCCGTCCCGATCCGTCCGTTTCACTTCCTGCTACCACTACCCTTCCTAAATTTGGTTTGGTAGGTTATATAATTGTTTACATTAGATTTCCAAGAATTGCTTTAATTATTTGTGGTAAATTTACATTATTGAATTGCAAGTATTAATTGGATTTAATTTCAGCCCATTTTAGATTTAGGGTGCATTATTTTCATCCATTTTAATCTTTTCACAACCACATTAGGCATTTAGTGTTACCCTGTCCCTTATCCTTCATCAAATTTGGTATCAGAGCTAGGTTTGGTTGTTTCACTAAACACCCACAGTCCTAGGTTGCATTTGATTTTTATAAAAAAAATCATAGCATGTAGAGTCTAGGACACAACATTTAGAATCATCTAGAGTCATGTCAGGAGATCAACCCATAGCTTGGACTACTCAGTTCCTTGCCCAATTCCAAAACCAAGTGACTGAAATCCAAAGGCCACTTAAGACCATGAACAATAATCTCATCACCAGCAGCAACAAGTGGCTTGAATGGCATGGTCGTGGTGGGTTCCAGCCTCATAAGCCTCAGGAATTTACCAAAAATGACAAACGTGTCTTGAAGATCATTCTTGTCGAAGCCCGGAATTTTGATGGACGTCTAAATCCCAAAGTTTTTCTCGATTGACTATTGGACATGGAACGCTACTTTGAGTGGCATGATGTCAGAAATTTGACGAGTCCGTTATGCCAAATTGAAATTGGTAGAATAAGTCCGGACTTTCTGATGATGGTGGAACAAAAAAGTAGGAGGTTAACAAAAGACCCCCTAAATTTGACACGGGATGAAATAAAGAAACAGTTACTTGCGAAATACGTCCCTCCATTCTACCGTCACATGCTCATTAATCACCCTATGCTTCGGGAACTTGACACATATGGTGAAAGTAATTATAAATCACAGGTGATACAATCCCACAAGTTACCCAAAACCATCGCATCAAATAGAAAACCTCTAGATCCCATCCCTGTATAGTGTCACCTAAGCCATCTAACTTTGCACCTTTAGACGTAGTAAAACCTCCAAGGGAAGATGGGCCTTCTGAAAAACTAGAGCCTCCAAGAGATGGCATACCATTAGAAAAAGTAGAATCTCCCCAGGATGAAAAGCCTTTAAAAGTAGAGCCGTCCGAGTCTATACCCTCATCTGCACAACACACTCACAATTTGCATGCTGAAATTGAAAGTCAAATTAATATAAACGATAAAAATTATGAGTTTGTTACAAATAGTCATTGCAGGTTCAAGTTGATGTGGATAATTATGTGGGGGATCTAGTACCCTCTCAGTGTCCAGCACCTTCACTTCCACACCCTGATCCTCATCAGACTCACCATGAGCCACATCAGACTCACCCCACCCCACATCAGCATGATCCTGATCACCCACTTGACCTTCTTGACCCACAACCTCTCCTTGATCCTACTGGCCTTTCTTACCCACAGCCTGATCCACAACATAACCCGCTCCATAACCCATGGCACATACCACTACAGTCCCCTAAGCCTTTACCTGTGCCACCATCTTAGCCTCTACCTTTTGTACCTCTTGGCATTCTAGATCCATTTTATGACCCATGTCCTACACCTGCACAATCCTCTCAGTCCCTACCTGTTTTACCATCATCACATATTGGTCTACCTTTTGAGTCTACCTTCCTTACTCTCCTTGTTACCCAAGAGAGAAGAGAGCGAATTTATCCTGATCGAGGAAGTTGTTTCCACAGTTACAGGAGAACATCAGCTATATCCGATGACATGGAAGCCCAGGCCCATGGAAGATATCATTTGGTTGCCTGAGTGTGAGCTACAGCAACGTGATCCAGATCCCCTAAAGCGATATCAGAGTTTTGTCTCATTTGAGGTGTATTCTACTCACATCGTGTTGTTGCCACCATCCAGAGTTGATCGTGACATCAGTGCCAGATTCCGAATATACCATCGGTGGCGGAGGAGAGCCGCTACAACATCTTCATTGTGGCTCGATGGCAATCTGTTAGGATCATGGCCCCCCCCTCACGCCACACACGTGATATTGTCCACTTTGCTGACCCAAGTCAATGGGCCCCCTCACCCCCACAGGGTCTATTGGGCTCATGGCATTAAAACGTGTCACACTAGATGAGGGAGGCGACCCCTCATATAAGCACCCAAGCCTTACACCTCCTAAGCAATGTGGGACTTTTTCACCCACTCCTTATTGTTTAATATTAGACTGAAAATAAGAGATGGAGAAGAGATCGATTGATAAGAATTCTTCTCTTTTGTATTGTATTCAGTATTTTAAACTATTCCCTTGTACATATATAAATAACATGTAAGAGAGCCAATCATGTTGGCAAAAAAGGAAAGAAATCATCTAAAAATTAATTGCAAGCTATTAGACACCTAATCTAGTTGACTATGCAATATACATTGGATGTGGACAATTTCAGCCCAAAATAGGTCGGGACCCACAACAAGGATCCAAAGTAGTCCAACCGTAGTATTAGCCATGGCACGATACTCACCTTCTACATTAAAGTGAGCAACAACAAATTGCATCTTGCTACACCAGCAAACCAAATGGGAGCCCAAGAAGACGCAATAACCAATGGTAGAGCATCGGTCATCAGGAGAGCCAGCCCAATCTGCGTCGGAATAACCACAGACAAGCAGTGAAGTCTGTTGGGCAAAGAACAATCCTCGTCCTGGATGAGATTTAATGTAGCGGAGGATGCGGAAGACAACATGAAGATGAGTATTTCGGGGAGCCTGCATGAATTGGTTGACCACACCAACTACATATAATAAATCAGGCCGGGTAATAGTGAGATATATCAATTTCCCAACCAACATCTGATAAATGTAGGAGAATCCAGAAGAGTCTCATCTGAAGCAGAGAGCTTGGTGTTGGTATCAAGTTGAGTGTCAACTGGTTTGCAACCAGAGTACCCTGCATCTTGAAGGAGGTCAAGAGCATACTTGCGCTGAGATAAAGTAACTCCTTGAGAGGAACGAGCAACCTCAATACCACGAAAGTAACGCAAGGGCCCTAGATCTTTAATAGCAAATGCACGGTGGAGATATGCTTTGAATGTAGAAATTGCGGTTGCATCATTACCGGTGAGAATAATATCATCCACATATACTACCATGATCATGACAACATCGTGACGGCAATAGATGAAGACTGAGTGGTTCATTTGACATTGAGAGAAACCATAAGGCAATACAACACTACTGAAACCAGGCCCTTGGAGATTACTTGAGATCATAAAAAGCTTTTCTGAGGTAATAGACAGAATGAGACTCCCCCTTCTTGACAAACCCAGGAGGCCGGAGCATATAGACTTCATCCTATAAATCACCATGAAGGAATGCATTTTTCACTCTAACTAATGAAGCGGCCATGCATTGGTGGTGGCAGTAGAGATCAAGATTCGAACAAATGTAATCTTGGCCACAGGCGAGAAGGTTTCCTGATAGTCCACCCCACAGGTGAGGATGGACAAGATGGTGCAGAAAAATATGGGATTGTCTCAAAGAATGTGACATCTATAGACACATAGGTTTTGACAGTGGTAGGATCAAAACACTTGTAGCCTTTGTGAAGAGGTGAGTAGCCTAAAAAAATGAGCACACAGCATGAGGGGAAAATTTATCACCAGTGAACTGGTACAAAGCAGGCACATCCAAAAATGAATAAGGGCAGAAGAGGAATATGTTTATGGAGTGATAGATGGTGAATAGGTGATTTGTCAGATAACACATGGGAGGGCATGCGGTTAATAAGTAACAAGAGGACAAGACTGCTTCAGGCCAATATGACTATGGAACATGCATTGTAAAGAGGAGAGATTGAGCGACCTCAAGAAGGTGTCTGTTTTTTCTCTCCGCTACCCCATTCTGTTGTTGGGTAGAAGAACAGGACAATTGTAATTCAACACCATGCTTGTGCAAAAAATTAAGAAAAGAATGAGACAAATATTCCCCCCGTTATCACTTCGCAGAGTTTTAATTTTCAAACCAAAATGAGTAGCAACCCAATTATAAAATGCGCGAAAATGATCAAACACTTCAGACTTATGTTTCATGAGATAAATCCATATCATTCGTGAAAAATCATCAATAAATGACACAAAATATCGAAAACCAGTGCGAGAGAGAGAGGGTGATTGTCAAACATCAGAATGAATAACAGAAAATAAAGAAGATGACGTTTATTCATAGATGAAGGAAAACAAACCCTAATATGTTTGCCATATTGGCACGGTTCACACTCAAAACGCTGAAATGATAAAGAATGAACAAGCTTCCGCAAAACAAAATCACAGGGATGGTCAAGCCGGCAATGCCACAGCCACACATCAGACGAGAAAGAGGACGAGCATCCTTCAGAAGCACCAGCCGGATGATCAAAAAGATATAAGCCGCCAACTTAACGTACACCACCAAACACCTACCTCGTGGTCAGATCCTGAAAGACACAATGAGATGGGAAAAAGTGGCTAAGTAATTAAATTATTTAGTGAGCACACTAGCAGAAAGCAAATTACGAGATAAATGAGGGACATGTAACACTGATGGAAGATGCATGGTGGAAGAAAGAGGAATGGTCCCTTTACCAGCAATGGTAGTAGAGGAACCATTAGCTAATCAAACATTACCATATGAAACAGGATAAATGGACGAGAAAAGTGTAGACATACCAGCCATGTGATCTGTGGCACCAGAATCGATGATCCATGAAGGAGAAGAGGTATGATTGGCAATTGGCCCAGTACCTGAAGTAGAGGAGACAACATTGGAGACCTCGGGGTGTTGAAGACAATCCAGTCATTATCACAGCATGTTAAAGTCCTGACGAGTCACGAGAGCATCATCACTAACCACATCAAAGGAGGAAGTGACAAGAGTGGCAGCGGAGACGTTTGTTTGCTTTGGACACCCATGCAGTTTGTAGCAGGAATCCACATAATGGTTTGTCATCTTACAATAAATGCAGAACCGAGACCCCTTCTTTCGGGTACCTTTGCCAGGGGGACCAGGAGCCCCTCGTGCAGGAGAAGACATGGGAGGATGAGAGGTCACAAAGGCATAGCGTTTAGCAAGCACAGGCGTCATGACTAAACGTCTCCGATCATCACAGAGTAAGGCAGAGTAGACCTCTTCTAGAGATGTAAGAGGCGTTGTCCCAGCAGATGGGCCCAAATAGATTCAAACTCCTAGTTGAGACCAGCCAATAACTCAAAAACCCGTTGGCGAGAAAGGAGTTGCTGATGGAGAACTGCATCATTGGGGGACACAAACTTAACTGCTTTAAGTTGATCCAACTCAAGCCAACATGTCCGTAGCTTGGAATAGTACTGGATTAGTGAAAGCTCCCCCTGTCGGAGGTGAGAAGCAGTCTAATATAACTCATAGAGGCGTGCAGAATTATCACTATCTGAATATAAGGCTTTAATGGTATCCCATACATCTTTGGCCGTGGGAAGTGTATATACGGTCCCACGAACATGATCCTTCATGGAGTGAAGGAGCCAAGATTGCACCAAAGAATTGTTGGCTTTCCATGTGCAATAAGAGAAGTCCGTCTTAGCGGGTTTTGGGGCAAGTGCCATCAATATAATCAGACATCTGTTTGGCGGTAAGAAACATTTTCGCTGAATGAGACCATTGGAAGTAACTTGTCTCATTCAATAAGACAGTGGTGATCTTCCCAATATGTGTGGGTCCAGAGGAAGTCACAATCTCAGGTTCTTCTGAAGAGGAGACCATGGCTGCGTTTGGATGAGGGGTAAATTTTAAAGGGGTTACCCTTGAGTAGGGGTCACCCTTGAGTAGGGGTCAAATAAGGGTCACTCTTGAACAGGGGTTACCCTTATCTTGTTTGGTAATTGCACTGATAAAGTAAGAACTGACCTTAAGGGTAAAAAATCTTATTTGATAAAATAAGCAGGGGTAACCTGATATATAAACAATTTTATTAGAATTAATATTTTTTTATTAAATTCAATATAATAAAAAAATTATAAAATATAATTATTAAATAATATTCATCAATTAAAAAATATTTTAAATATTTTTGCTCCATAGGTGCAAAGAGGGGGTAAAAAGGGGGAATATATTAACAATTTCATTAAATTCATATAATATAAAAAATAATAAAACATGATTATTAAATAATATTCATCAATTAAAAAATATTTTAAAATATTTTTGCTCCATAGATGCAAAGAGGGGGGTAAAGAGGGGTAATATATTAACAACTTTATTAGAATAGATAATTTTATTAAATTCATATAATATAAAAAATAATAAAACATAATCATTAAATAATATTTATCAATTAAAAAATATTTTAAAAATATTTTTGCTCCATAGTTCAAAGAGGGGTAAAGAAGGGTAAGTAGTGTTTAGAAGGGTAAAGAACGGCAATAAGTGCAAAGAGGGGTAAAGGGGGGGTAAAGAGGGGTAAAGAAGGGTAATAGGTGCAAAGAGGGATAAAAAAGGATAATAGATGCAAAGAGGGGTAAAGAGGGGTAAATAAGGGTAGGGTAAAAAGGGTTTAGAGGGGTAAAGAAGGGTAACAGGTGCAAAGAAGGGTAAAGGGGGGTAAAGGGGGGTAAAGAGGGTTTAGAGGGGTAAAGAGGATTTATTAGAATTAATAATTTTTACTAAATTTATATAATAAAAAATAAAAAATTTATAAAACATAATTATTAAATAATATTCATCAATTAAAAATATTTTAAAATATTTTTGCTCCATAGGTGCAAAGTGGGGGTAAGAGAGGGTTTATTAGAATTAATAATTTTTACTAAATTTATATTATAAAAAATAAAAAAATTATAAAACATAATTATTAAATAATATTCATCAATTAAAAATATTTTAAAATATTTTTGCTCCATAGGTGCAAAGAGGGGGTAAGGAGGGTAATATATTAACAATTTTTATTAAATTCAAATACTATAAAAAATAAAAATAAAATTTTATGAAACATAATTAATAAATAATATTCATCAATTAAAAAATATTTTAAAATATTTTTGCTCCATAATGTAAAGAGGGATAAAGAGGGGTAAAGAAGGATAACGAGGGGCAAGGGTTTCATGAAAACCCCCATACTCCAAGGGGTTTTCAAAAAAGGAGGGGAGGGGTAAAATTTTGAATTTTTACCCTCACCCCTCTATTACCAAACAAGGGTAAAGGGGGGTAACCCCCCCATACCCCCCATCCAAACGCAGCCCATGATCCCGAAGGAGAAAGCTCTGAAGTTGCAGAGAATAAGGACAATACAACTGTCCGGGATGAAAACACTGCACTGAAGTGGGGCCCACCAACGTTAGGAAATGATGAAGATCAGTCTGATGAGATCAGTGGGGAGGAGAAAACCATGGAATCCAGCCAAACCGAAGCTGAAAACCAGCAGATCTGGTAAAAAACTGAGTACAGAGATGTCACAGGCTGCAAGAAGAAGGTCCAAAGCAGGTCCCACCGTGGACGATAGATGGGAAAGGCCAATGCAATGGAGGAACAGTGCAGGGCGACTCCAAGGAAGGTGATTGGAAGGAGATCCAATCCCAAAAATAGCAGATCCAGACCAAAAATCCCAAAAACAGGGGATCTGGGCGACATAGGCAATAGGAGAGAACAACAATAAAGTGGGTCCCACTGCTGATAGGGGTGGGGCCACCAGGTTCGGTGAAGACCATTCTAACGGGCGATGCAGAGGGTAAGCATCAATTTGGCAGAGAGCACTCTCTCTGCAGATCTGAGCAGAACAATCCAAGGTTCTGGGCGGAAGAAAACGTGAGGAAGAAGAGGATAATTGGGCCCCACTAGGTACCGAAAGGCAAGGACAGCCTTAGGCAGAGAAGGAGGTCCCTGGGGCGATGCAAGGAGTAGCAATCTTTGTTGCATAAAGGTGAGACCCAAGCGGATCCGAATGGAAGAACCTCACAGCAGGTTTGGAGACCGCAAAGGTCATGGGGCCTAAAAAAAAAAGGAAGAGCTCGACCCTCCACAAACTCAAGGGGAAAAAAACACCAGCAAAAAACTCCACTGGACAGTATATCAACGGCGAAGACCAAGAACACGTCACAAAAGCGTCCAGAAAATCGTTCTAGCTGATACCATGTTTAATATTAGGCTGAAAATAAGAAAATAAGAGATGGAGAAGAGATCGATTGAGAAAAATTCTTCTCTTCTATATTGTATTTAGTGCGTTTTAAAATTATTCCTTTGTACATATACAAATAACATGTAAAAGAGACAATCATGTTGGCAGAAAAGGAAAGAAATCATCTAAAAACTAATTACAAGCTATTAGATATCTAATCTAGCTGACTATACAATATACATTGGATGTGGACAGTTTCTGTCCCAAAAGGGGTCAGGATCCACAACACAAGGATGGTATCCGAAATTGGGACAGGTCCCTCAACACCTATTGTGGCATAAGTGGCCCTTTTTTATGAGGTTGTGGTGGTCAGTTGATGCGGTGCAGAGAGACTTACAAGTTGCCGTGTGTTTGTTTCTTTTATTTCAAGTTATTATTTTCGTTTTTAGTAAGGGTATTATTGTAATTTCTAGATTTCCTTATTTAGAAGCAATACTAGTTATATAAGCCTCTCTCTTTTGTAAACAATAGATGATGCAAAAGAAATAAAATTCCAGATTTACGGAAATCTCTTGGTTTGGCAAGAAGCTTGGTTATTGGCGAGAAGCCCTCTTCCTCTTCTTTCAAGTATTCGATTCTTCTTCTCTTCTCTTCGTCTTCTTCTCTCTTTCTTCTTCCCTCTTTATTTTCTTTTATTCTTCCCCTACCTTCCGTGAACACCCAAAGCCCTATTCCTCTTTGCCGCTGTCCCAGAATCTCTGAAACTCCTTCCTGGGTTTTCGTCCCCTCTTCCAATCCCCTTTACCTGCTACAGAAACCTTTCCATAGCCCTTTCCCACATCCACCGACCCTCCCTAAGCCCTCCACTACCTTCTCCTGTCTTAGAGCCCATCCAAAACCTTCCGTCAACCCCTCCTATTGCCAGATACTGCCTAAACAGCCTTCTGTACTGCTGTCATGATCCCCTGGACCCTTTTAAGGCCTCTTATAACCATTACCACCTGTCCTAAACCCCCATACAGTTCCTAAACTACAGCTGTCCTGCTTTCCTTAAGCCTTTTAAACCCTCCCATACACCTGTCCTGCTTTCCTTAAGCCTTTTAAACCCTCCCATACACCTGTCCTGCTTTCCTTAAGCCTTTTAAACCCTCCCATACACCTGTCCTGCTTTTCTTAAGCCTTTTCCTACTGTCCCACTCTGTTTTACACATCACTTTGATATCATACAGTCATACCCAGCAGCCTTATTGGATGATAGCTTGTAGTGTTTGTGTGGTCTGATAATCCTCTTGGTTTTGAAGCCTTTTATCTATGAACTATAACTTGATTTGAATTAAATATAATTGCTTATATTGAATTCTTAAAATTTTCATGTTTGTTTGTGGTTGATTTTATTATTCTAATTGTTATTATTAATCTTAATTTTAATTTCAACCTCACATTAGTTTCTTTTTACATCATAATCGCATTTAGGCATTTAGGGTCACTATTTTGTCTTGTAATATTTATTTTTGGCAACTCTTTAAAATTAGAAGTTTCTATTTTTTTAGAAATTCTAATTTTAGAAAGTTACCTTATTTAGAAGTTCTAAAAATAATAAAAATCAGGAGATTATCTAAATTTGGAAACACTGCTAAATTTAGAAACGTTTTATTTTTGGAAACTTTTATTTTTAGAAATTTTCAAAATTAACTAGTTTCTCTTTTTAGAATTTTAATCTAATTTAGTCATATTCTATTTTTAGAAAATAGATCTCAATTTGGAAGGTTCCAGTTATAGAGTCTAAAAAAAAATGGAACAACTTTGAACTTACTTGAATATCTTATTTGGATTAATTTGGTGGATATTAATTTAAAAAATTTTATGGTCTTAATTTAATTTAGAGTTCATAATTAGGTTTCAATAATTTAATTTCCTCCACTAGTTATAACATTAGGAAATCTGCATTTAGATTAGGTTTCATGCATTTTTTATGAGATTCAGAATCTTCACCAAAGTTTGTGGTGTTCTATTTTTCAAGCATTTTAATCGTACGCTCTAAAGTTTCCGGAAGTAAGCACTACACGCCAAGGTAAGTGCCTAAATCTCTTTTCTTTAAATTTTCAATTTTTCATGCATTCATATAGATTTTCTTAGGTTGTCTTGCATTTATTTTGCATATAAAAAATTTAAAAAAATTGCATATTTAATTTGATCATGCATATTAGGGTGTTAGTTTCATGCATTAGCTTAGTTATTTGATTATTGTTTGCATATTTGCTTTGAATCTTGCATTGTTAGATTAGGATTGCATTAACAAAAACTTGAAAATCCAAAAATATGAGTGAAAGTGGTTAATACATTGTAAGTTAAATCAATTTAGACTCATTCTCTTTTGGGGTGTGATGTTCAAAATTTTTAGAGTTTAGGTCATATACTGTGTGGTCTTTGTTTTGTTTTTATTTGATGTTATTTGTCAATCCATCTCCAACGAACTCCATCCATGTCCACCCGTCACTTTAAGTCAGTGTTGAGTCAGTCTATGTGTGTGTCGATGTTTGACTAGTTTAGGTTTTCGTTTTTTTTTTTAGTCAGTTTTGTGTTTTGTGTCAGTGTAGAGTCTTTGTTGTGTGTTTGTTGTTTTTATTTTTGTTTTCCATTTATTTTTGCAGGTTTTGAATAAAGAGAGCCCTCTCAGGTATTTTTCTGAATTTTTAGTTGTTCTATTCTGATATTTTCTTTTAATTTACAACTGATCACTGTAGATTAGGGAACATTGAAGACAATGTTCAATTTAAGTTTGGGAGTATTGAGGGGTGACACTTGTTAATTTTGTTTGTTTGAAGTCCCAAAAAAAAAAAAAAAATCAACCTTTGAAAAAAATTTAAAAAATCTTTGATTTTCAGCATTAATATGTGGATGAAAATGTTTTATATCATGCTTTTCCAATTAAAATTTTATGAAATTTATACTTGGAAAATCTTTGCACAGTCATATTAACTTAGTTGGAAAAAGAAGAGTATTCATGAGTTAAGTAATCACCGGAAGAATACCAGTGAAGACTTGTGAGCCAGTGAGCTTTTGAGATATTCGATTTTTCTGAGAGTTATAAGGAAATTCTAATTTTTCTGTGAATTGTGCATTATTATGTTTTGTAAGATCTCATTATTCCTTTGATTTTGATCAGATACTGAGAATGACATTAATTTTGGATTATTACATCCGTATTTTTTCTGAATTTATTTGAAACAATAAAAGAGTCATATGAATCTTAGGAAGTGATATAGGCCATTATTTTTAGATCGTTTAAGCCTTTGAAGCATACCTATTTTTTATCATATGTTATCCTATTAGTTCCCATGTTTAAGCCTTAAATGAGAATTCAGCCTGTTTTGTTATTAGCCATGTTATCCATACCCAACTCCAGTTGTGAAGTTTGAGCCCACATTAAAAAATCTGTAACCTATTCTAAGGACCCAGGAAAGGTTAGAGATGACTGTTATTGGGATTGTAATTTGAAAAGTACGGCACTTGAAAAGAAAATGATGATTGAATTAAACATGCAAAAATTAATTAAAAACAACTAAAAATAGAGATTGAATTAAGTGAGAGAAATTACTAAGGTATCGGATTCCACCACCATTAAATCCATAATATTCTAATTATTTATTTATTAATTCCCAATTTTAAGAGATTTAAACAGTCGAGCACATTAATATGGTGTTTAAAAATTGATTTTCCTTCACTTAAAAATGTAAATTCTAAGTATTCAATGTATTCAATCTTAACTCAAAAGACAATGGATCAAAGGGATTAATCTAAGCATCCAATGTATTTAAATTAAAATAAAAGAAAACAATGAATCAAAGGGTTTTACTTTTAAGTTAATTTAAATGCCAAGCAATGATGAATCAAATATTAATATTAACTACCACAAATACATGATATTAGTGGTGAAAATAATTAACATCTAATTAATCTAATAAAGCACAAATCATAAATAATTGAACACACATTCAGAAATTAAATAAATAAATAAAAGAACATTATTTCATTCATGGGGTTTCATCCTCAACCTTAGTATAAGAAATTAGTTAGACATTATGAAATTAAAAGCAAAAGAGATAAAAAACATATAACCCAATCCATCGTCGGAGATCCCGATGAAGACCCGATCTCTCTGCTTCAGCCGAGCCTTCTTCTTCTATTATCTACTTTAAATAGCATATTAACTGAAGATCAATAAGACTTCCTACTAGGACGAAACGTGGCTTAGGACCAGTCATATCAAAGAAGGATAAAAAGACTCTAAAATTAATACATTGACAAGAAAAAATGAGAGGTCTTCAAAATTTTAAAATGGGATATTCTTCCTCTATTTTTCTATTTCATCACTTTCACAATACGCATTTTTCTTTTCTCCTACCCTTTTTTTTTTTTTTTTACATCCTTCCTTTTTGATGTATGGATGTTCCCTTCCTCTTTTTTTTTTTTTGTATTTTCTTTCATTGATGCTTTATTTTTATTTTTTTGCATCATTCAATTTAAATCAAGTTATAGCTCATAGATAAAAGGCTTCAAAACCAAGAGGATTATCAGACCACACAAATACTACAAGCTATCATCCAATAAGGCTGCTGGGTATGACTATGATATCAAAGTGATGTGTAAAACATAATGGGACAGCAAGGAAAAGGCTTAAGGAAAGTAGGACAGGTGTATGGGAGGGTTTAAAAGGCTTAAGGAAATCAGGATAGCTGTAGTTTAGGGAACTGTATGGGGTTTAGGACAGGTGGTAATGGTTATAAGAGGCCTTAAAAGGGTCCAGGGGATCAGGACAGCAGTACAGAAGGCTGTTTAGGCAGTATCTGGCAATAGGAGGGGTTGACGGAAGGTTTTGGATGGGCTCTAAGGACAAGCGAAGGTAGTGGAGGGCTGAGGGAGGGTCGGTGGATGTGGGAAAGGGCTATGGGAAGGTTTCTGTAGCAGGTAAAGGGGATTGGAAGAGGGAACGAAAACCCAGGAAGGGGTTTCAGAGATTCTGGGACAGCGGCAAAGAGGAATAGGGCTTTGGGTGTTCACGGAAGGTAGGGCAAGAATAAAAGAAAATAAAGAGGGAAGAAGAAAGAGAGAAGAAGGCGGAGAGAAGAAGACGAAGAGAAGAAGAATCGAATACCTGAAAGAGGAGGAAGAGGGCTTCTCGCCAATAACCAAGATTCTCGTCAAACCAAGAGATTTTGCCGTAAATCTGGAATTTTATTTCTTTTGCATCCTCTATTGTTTACAAAAGAGAGAGGCTTATATAACTAGTATTGCCTCTAAATAAGGAAATCTAGAAATTACAATAATACCCTTACTAAAAACGAAAATAACAACTTGAAATAAAAGAAACAAACACACGGCAACGTCTAAAGTCTCTCTGCACCGCATCAATCCCCCCCATCTGAGAAAAACTCGACCTCGAGTTCAAACAGATGAGAAGACACAAATCTTCCCACGCACGCTTCTTCCCAGTGTAGGGTCTTCATAGTGCAAAACACACGCACGTGAGGTCTTCAATGTCAACCAAGTGAATCTTCATCAAGCCATAATGATGGAGTTGGAGCGGCTCTCTTCCGTCGTCGTTGATAGACTCGGAAACCTATTTTGTCATTGTTGTTATCTTTTGTTGTAGAAGAAGAAGGTACCTCTGACGAAACAAAACACCGATATCTCTCTAGAAGGTCTTGATCAAGTTGTTGTAGCTCACTTTCTGTCAACCATATGGTGTCTGTAATCGGTCTGTTTTTCCACTTCACAACATACTTCTGATAGCCTTCGGCACATGTAGAAACAACTTCCTCATCCAGAATAGATTCTATCTCATCTCTCTTAGGTGGCAAGGAAGGTAAAGTAGGTAAAGGTTGTGATAGGAATACTAAGTTCTTTCACCAGTAGTGGATAGAGGGCCCATGCTATTTAGATTCAGTAATGCTTTGTTGGAGAACAAGGAGTTTCATGACAGGGAAACTACTTGGCGGAACTCTTTTCAAATTGAGGGATGGGCAACCTTCGTCTTCCACAAGAAATTGAAATTGTTGAAAAAAGAAATTAAAGAATGGTGTGTCAATGTTAGGAGCAATGGAAGAGGAAAAAGAGTTCCACTCTAGTCTTGTGGAGGAGTGGGAAGGGATGCAGGCAATCACACCCAGTAGTGGGGAGAAACATTGGTTCGTGTTCAACCGCGGCAATTACGAAGCCAAACTCGTTGCTTCTGGACCCGAATTGGATGACGCGGTGCATGCAGACCCATATATGGGCCCAAGGCCCACTAGAGATCATGTGGACCCCACTTGGAGGAGGGGTACACATTCAGAAACCCTTCAGAAAGAAGGAAACTCATGTGAGGCATGAAGAGTTGACACTTGACATAAATCTAGCAAATCTAGATTAAATCTGATGGCTGAAAATAGTAGTGACTTACAGAGCAGTTTTGAGGTATCAAATGACATCGGATTTCGATGAAATTTGAACCATTTGGGAAGTTTATTCGAAGACCTTTCCAACGGACCCAAGTTTGGCCCATTCCAAGTTATGTAGCTCGAGTTACAACCGTTTTCATCAAAAGGTGCAGATCCAGTCCAAACCCTAAATCCATGCACCTACTTTCTATCCAATTAGAATTTTGAAAACCAAGTAAAACACAACCCAAACTCCTCCAAGTCCTTGGGCCTGCAAGATTCAAACTCATTTGAATTTTGAAAGCAAAATATGTTGAGGGAATTTTGGAATATTCTTTTGTTTTTATTATTTTTGATTGGTTGCAAATGAATTAGGATTTTCCATTGTAAATTCGAAATTTGAATCCACATGAGAATTCAAATTCAAATTAGGGTTTAGGTTAGATTTAGTTAGGTTTATTCTTCTATATAAAGACATGTAATTTTCGATTTTTGGTCAGTTCAATAGATACAATTTTTGGAACCCTAAAACTCATTTGGAGGGAAAATGTGAGTGCATTCCGGGCCTAGTTCCCATGGCGTTGAGCCAAACCCCCGGGATGGGCGATCGCATCGATGGATTAGAATCCAACAAGAAGTACCATGGTTTGATTTATGTCGTGATTTGTTTAAGTTGATTAAGTGTATTCAAATCTATTCAAATTAGACTATTTTCTTTCACGTCTCAATTGAATAAAAAAAGGCTTAATCTAACTTAAATAAACACACATAATTCCCTAGTCGCTTGTCGTCACGGACTTCACTTGTCAACTCCTGGCAAGGCAAACCCATTCGTAGATACTCGAATGGTTGCAGATCCATTGGTGAGAACGTCAATCGGATCCATTTATCCAGGCACGCTTGGGTAAAATTGGAAACCTGCCCCAAGCCTGCATTAGAAGGAAGTGAGGAAAGGAACTTGTCTGAAGAGAAATTTAGGGAGAAATGTGGTCATATATATCAAAGGATCTGGGAGCTTCTCAGGAGGGAAGAGGTGGAGAGGAGACAGAAGTCAAAGGCGACAGCTTCAAAGAAGGTGATAGGAATACTAAGTTCTTTCACCGGATGGAGAATGCTCGATCCACATCCAATGCTATGAAGGTCATTATGGTGGATGGGTGGAGGGTGGAGGGAATAAAAGAGATGAGGGAGGCAGTGAAGCCTATTTCAACCCAGTCTTTGCACCGAGGGTGGTTGAGGAGCCAAACCACGAACAGTTTCGCGCTCACGTAGCTTCCCTTACCAAATCCTATGACTGCTTCTGATTCAGTCCTATGCCAGCTATCATTCCTCGGACCCTCACTCCAGGGACGCCTCTCCTGCTAGTATTATCTCGCATTCTACCACACCTTTTAGGTTCTATTTCTCCAACCCCTATACACAGACAGGCATGGGAAGTTTCTTCTTTTGTTTTGTCCAGGAGCATCTATTCACACATGAGGGAGCTCAATTCAGGAAGTACCATTTTACTACTGCAGCAGGAGCTTCTACTACATCGACAGAAGGGGTTTTGTCCACCGCGAGCAGACCTATGGCTAGATCACAGCTGGGACCAACACAGCAGAACACAGGTGATATCCATCCTACCCCCTTACTCCAATTTGGAACCTTCAGTAGAGACCAAAGACTGGGGAATTTACAACATAGATCCTTAATCTTGTGGATGTGCTTGCATCAGTTTAGGATCTTCAAATAGCCCTGGGTCTCAATATCATGTGAAATTCAAGAGAACCCCATTATTCCATTATACGTGGACGTATTAGATCTATCCTAATAAATACTAACAGATCTTGAGAGACAAACATACCACAACAAAGCTATAGTCCTACAGGTCAGGGATGTTAGGATAGTCAAAAGTTGATTGGCACAATACTAAGTGATGGATGGGTCAAAGAATTTGTTGATGATGATGATTGGTAATATTTTGAGGTTGGTGCCATCCTTCACTTTAGATAGAAGTTTATATGTGACTATTGGTAGATACATCTAAATACACCCCACTGTACCAAATGATTCCAATAAATTCTAGTAGAAGATACATGAGTTTTTCAGGTACAAGGAAATCAGTTGAAATGTATCACCTGCAAATGTAATTTATTTTTAGGAAATATAACTCATTTCCTAGAAGGAGGCATATTTTCAGGATGTGACCAAAAAGGCGATGACATCGAAACCTTGAAAGAGTGAAAAATGCACCAGAAGAGGGGACAAGAGGGAGACAGGAAAAAGTACACTTCCTTGAAGCAGCCATCCAAATATTCCAACATTTAACAGTTCTCTGAAAATAAAGTACATTTCCCTTGAGTCTATACCTCGGAAACTAACCCATTATTGAATTGGCATCTATTTCTCTAACAGCAAGACATAATAAAGTCATATAAAGAGTAGAACTAGAGTAGAACTTATGTTTCAAAGTTCTTAAGCCAATTGTAATTTGAATCATTACATCGGAGTCTATAGCATTTTACCCCAAATTTATAAACTTGAACAGCTCCGCTCTCAGTAGTTTCTTCTAATAGTCATTGCCTCATTTAGATATTCATAACAAAGAGAACATAAAAATGAATAACTAAAATGAGCAACCCTGCATGGGTAGCTCAGCTGGTCTAAGTTTCTACGATTAGACTAAAGGTCTTGAGTTCAACTCCTCCCATGCTAACCCGATACATGAGGCTTGTGGTTTCGTGTATCCATGGCATTAGCCTCACTTCCCATGTGGGTGGGGATACCTATGTTGTCCTCCCACCAATATATATATATATATATATATATAGACACACACACATACATATTGAAACTTGGAGGATAAGTAATTTGAATCATTAGATCTAAAAAAGTATAATTTTTTTAACTAAATTTATAAACTTGAACAACTCCGATCTCAATAGTTTCTTCCAATACTCATTATCTTACTTGTTTTTTGAGCAGTATACTCGTTGTCTTACTTAGATATTGAAAACAAAGAAAACACAAAGAATGAATAAACAAAACTATTAAAGTTGAGGACAAGAAGTGCATTACCAAACAAGCCTTACAGCGAATGAGATCTAAGTGATCAAGTAACTCTATTTCCCTGCGTAATCTATAGGAAACTCCATCAATCTCTAGCAGTTCCTGCCTTGTAGATTCTGACACAGGAATTTTACTGGCAATGTAAAACGACAAAATATCTGGCTTGTTTACAAGACCATCCATGTTTGGAGTCCCAATTATCTGCTTCCACATGCCTGAACATAGTAGCAACACACAGTATCACTGCATTATTGACACAACTCTTAATGAACATTTAACAGTAAAAACACATGTAACACATAATTAAATGCTGAGATTTTTTAAAATTGAATATTTCTTTCGCATGATCAGCAGTCTTGGTTCATCCATGATATGGAAAGAAACAAACTCTACAATGCCTAAATGGAGAATGATACAAATAGAGGAGGGATTTGATTTTACACCCAAACCTAAGGCACAACAGACAAAGAAATGCTGTGTGGCAGTGTTATATCATGAGATATTGCTAGGACTCTAGGAAATAGTAAACCCAATACACTTGGGTTACTTTTCAATATGTACCGTACTAGTACCAATGCAGTATGTAGTGCAAGTATCATCCTAGGGAAATAAAATAATGGTTATATATATAGATAGATAAATAGGTAGATATAAATATGTATTCATTTTCGCCTTCACGGAGGAACCGCGACTAAACCAGGCATGCATTGAGCACCGTTGGATTTGGTGGGAATCCAATGTAAGGTTTAGATACTTTCCACCAAGTAGTTTTTCAAACCACCTTGGTTGATGAGAGAGAAACTGATTTTGAACACCAGGTGGTCCCAAGATGCCATTCCTTCCCTCTCTTTCTCTCTTACCACATGCCCATCTCTTCTCTTTCTCTGCATTTCTTCACCTTCTCAGATTCACAACGAAGGAGATCCACCATTGCGATACCACCGTAGCAAAACGAGGATGGCCGACGGCAAGAACTCGTAGAAACACGCTTAGATCAACCACTTTTGAGGTTTTTTATCAGATATATTTTTTTATTTTCATTATTCTACATTAACAGGTTTCAATTTGGCTTCATATTTTTAAAAAGGTACCAAATTGGTGTAGTTTTTTCCTTTTTAAAATCCTAAAAATAGCGAAATGGATTTTTAATTTTTTATATGAAATCACTTTTTCTTTTTCCTTTTCTTTCTAAATTTAATCTAATTTTAGGTTTTCAAATTTGTTTAAATTTAAAATTATTTTAGATTTGGGGTTAAATTCTTTTAATCAGATTTGTGGTTAACAATTTTTAAAAACAACTGAGAAATAAAATCAGATTTGGGGTTTTTAATCTTTTATATGAAAACTCATTTATTTAGGTTAAACAGTTAATGCTAAATTTTGGGGTTTCTAATTTTTTATATGAAAACCTATTTGCTTTTTTTAATTTAATCTGATTTTCAAATTTCATAAATTAAATCAGATTTAGTGTTAACATTTTTTTAACAGAGAAATAAAATTAGATTTTGGAGTTTCTATTTTTTTATATGAAAACCCATTTGTTTTTTTATTAATTTAATCTTACTTTCATATTTCTTAAATTAAATGTGACTTAGGATTAACAATTTTTTCTAAGACTGAAAATAAAATCAAATTTTGGGTTTTTAATCTTTATATGAAAATCCATTTTCTTTTTTTTTTTAATTTAATCTGACTTTCAAATTTGTTAGATTAAATTAAATTTGGGGTTAACAAATTTCTTTAAAACTGATAAATATAATCAGCTTTTGGGGTTTCTAATTTCTTATATGAAAATTCATTTGTTTTTTATTTCATGAAATCAGATCTAATTTTGGGATTTCAAATTGTAGAACATGGTTTAAAATAAGTATCATATTAAACCATGTTAGTATGTGTTTAAGACAGCATGAAAGAAGATTCGATATGTTTAATCAAATTCAGTTCGGTTTTAAAAAACCTAAACTAAATCGAAACCCTTTAATGTAGAATAATTAGAAAAAGTCATAGCTGAAAAAAAAAAAAAAAAAACCTCACAAGTGGTAGCTCTAAGCCATCAGCCATCTTTCGTCTGCAATGGTGGTTCTGCGACGGTGGTTCTCCTTCGCACTGAAGCTAAGAAGATAAAAATGGAGAGAGAAGAAATGGGTGTGTGGACCAACCCACCCTTTCTTTTCTTCATGTGAGGTAAAAGAGAGAAAGGACAAGGAAAGGACATCTTGGGACAACCTTGTGCCTAAAATTAGTTTCTCTCATAAACCATGGTAGTTTTGAATATCACTTGTAGACGGTTCTTGTTGCAAGCGCAGTTTAGTCGCAGTTCTGCAACACAGTGGACATCAAATCACATGCAAGACTCATACAACAGTGTTAAAATGTGCGCCTTCATTTTGTCTTTGAGATATAAGCATCTTTGTGCACCTCTATTGGATATGAAAATGAGACTATACCTTTCAAGCAAAAGAAAAAAAACCAGAGACTGCCTTCACCAGTACAGTCCTCCTAAGTACAAATACAAGTCTATTGCCTTCCCTTTTTATTTTCCAATATGTGAACCAGCTGTACTGGCTGGTGCAACTAGCAATATCAGTGATGCAGGACAACTAATAGGGTGACCCTAAATGCCTAATGTGGTTTCCCTAAAAAATTAAAATGGATGAAAATAATGCTCCCTAAATCTAAATGGACTGAAATTAAGAACTAAATTAATAAAGCAATAAAACAATATAACTTGTACCACAAATAATTATGCAAATATTAAGAACCTAATAAGTGAATGCAAAAAAAGGGTCCAAAATTAAATGAATTAAATAGCACGTGGGTTGGAAACTTAGGCCAATGCGATACTAATAAATTGCAACTCATGGGGATACGGATGGAATTACATGAAAAGGTAACACATGGGATTAATGAAAAGGCTTGGCTTAGGGTAAAACACGATGGGGGGCACATACGAAAAGAATGGAGAAAAGGGAGAGGGGCTTGCAGCAGTCTGAGAAGGCACAAGAAAGGGGCAGCGACAACAGAGAAACGGAATAGAGGGGTTGGCGTACAGTAAAGGATGGATCTATGGGTGGTTTTATGCAGCAGGGTGTGGTTTATAGGGGATAGAGAAGGCACAAGAAAGGGGCGGAGACAACAGCGAAAGGGAATAGAGGGGCTGGCGACAGTAAAGGATGGATCTATGGGGTTTTATGCAGCAGGGTGTGGTTTATAGGGGATGGTGACAACACGAGGGACAAAAGGGGTTGCAGCAAAGCAGGGGTGGCCTAGAGAAGGGAACGGAAGAAGAGAAGAAGAGATAGAAAGAAGTACCTGAAGAAGAAGGTAGGATGGCTGTTGAATCTAATAATGAAAAGAAATAAAGAAAGGACAAAAAGGGATGAATATCAGAGAATAATGATTCTCAGAATTGTATTGAGATATATTTCCTCTTAGAGGGTACAGGTATAAATAAGAGAGAGAACCAATTAAGGTGGCCAAAAAGGAAAGTACAATCAGTCTAACTTATCTACTCCTAATTATACACCTACACAGTTGACTTGCCAAGATAGGCATAGTCAGTTTAGTTTGTCCTGAGTTGGGTCCCAGTGGGTCCCACAACAATGGCCTCACACCAAGGCTTCACGCCCAAAGGAATCACTCGCACAAGGTTTGTGAAAATCTCAGACTTTATTTATCAAAATCAGTGTTTTTGCCTCATGGAGGCTACAATTTATATAAGCTTTCTCCTTACTAAAAATAAAATCATTACTAATTACTAAAAAACCTATCAAAAAAAAATTAAAAAAACTAAAACTAAAACCCAATAATATACTAAGAATACGAAAATAGCAGAACGGTGGAAATAGCATGGGCCTTTGCTCCGCATCAATCAGTTGTACATAGAAAGTGCACATGACAATATCTCACATGATACATCCAGCTGAAATATCCAAGTCATTAAACTACAATTTAATCTGGATCGTTCTTGCTTTATAATTCCAAGTTCTAACAAATCATGGCAAAAAACAAAATAAAAATTGCATGATCTGATCTCTTTAGCCCAAAAGTTTGGTATTTGAAATGAAACTTTTCTGATCAATGGTATGGATCACTCATATTGTCAGCACAAATCTGCATCATGATGCTCTACACGTTTGCTCTGTGTCTAAATAGATTTGGATGTGCCACAAATAATAGATTTTTTTTTAAATGGTTCATATATTAATAGATAAAGAGGCACCAGAAGTGCAGATACAAAGAAACAAAAAAAGATACAGCAATAAATAGTAATCACAGGAAACGAAATGAAACGCTCAAGCCTCAGGCAAGATCAAAAAATTCTTTCCATGCGCGCAAAATGTCAAACATAGAAATATTCCTGAATTCCTGTAAAAAAGCAGCCCAAGAAGCACACTTAGCGAGCGCCCTTCTCCCAACGGCCCCACTGGACTCACTAGTATCATTGAACACCTGATTATTTATTTCCCACCAAAGGCTCCAAAGAGTGGCAAATAGTGATAACTGCCACAAAGAAGAGCACTTAGGCGAGACAGAAACAATGTCTCAAGCAAAGGACAATTCAGCAACCGACGCGAGCATAACACAAACAATAGATTTGGATGTCGAATGGGATCATCTCTCTCTCTCTCTCTTATATATATATTAAGGATCGCCTAGGCATTGATGCTCAAGTTATTATTTAAGCACCAGTACCATGTGTGGCCTCTCTCTCTCTCTCTCTATATCTATATATATATATATATATATATATATATATATATATATATATATATATATATATTGAGGATCACCTAGGCATTGATGCTCAAGTTATTATTTAAGCACCAGTACCATGTGTGGCCCACAATAGACCGAATGGACCCCATCTCCCCTCACATTTACCTACCCCCAGGGGATGGTATTCTTATCCAATTTGACACCAGTTTGTGTTTTACAGCCTATTGATCTAACCGATGAATTTCCATCATTGGATAAAATTGATTTTTCAAACCCTTAAAAAACATGGCTTTACATATCCGAGTGAGACAATTTTCTAAAGATACCAGATAGAAGACAAGAACTTTCAAGCCCACCCATCCATGTGGGCCTAGGTGGGTGGGACCTAGGAGTGCTCAAATTAAAACTTGAGCACTAATGCCTAAGGGGTGATCCCATATAATATATACAGAAAAATGATGAGCGGCACACCCTGTAAAGTGCTCCCGTGGTGAGAGCTCCATATGGAGCCCACCTATGATCATAGGGTTGGGTGGTTTAAAGATCTATGCGAGTATGTAATGCTTATGAATAATTAGCTTGATTGAATGGCTCTAGCCATAGGATCGAACTTGATAAAATCACACCCTATTTATCGTTGATTTTCGAGTCTTTCAAAAACATGGGTAGAGTTGTTTAATTAAGCTACTTTTTATAGGCATTATATACTCACATAGATCTTAAAAACCCATTTAACCCTATGATCTCAAGTACACTCTACATGGAGCTCCCACTATGAGAGCACTTTATAGGATGTGCAGCTTGAACACTATCCATATATATAGGAGCTCTCTCATAAAAATAAATTTTCACTAAATTTGGTGCAAACGGCCAATGGGTGCCTGATGCAGAGCAACCCAGCTGGGCCTGGGCCCAATTTCGAGCCAAGCCCAACCAAACCAGGCACAGCCACCACTTAATGTTGTAGGGTTTTTATAACCTTACTCCAGAAGCAGAGAAAGGATATGATGGAAATGAAATGAAACTTGAAGCCTTAGCCTCCATGATGTGCATGGTGATGATTTCCCCTTGAGTGTTTGATGTGAAGCCAACTTCTTCTCCTTCTTCTCTCTGCATCTTCTTCAAGTATTCCTCTTCTACTTCTTTGTTTCTTCTTCTTCTCTTCCTATCTCTTTTGTTCTATCTTCTTCTTTCTCTTTCTTTTTTCTTTATTCTATTTTCTCCCATAACCGTGATCAAACCTTATACCATCCAACTCCCTTCCTACTACTTTCCGAGCATTCCCCATGATCCATACAACCATCGCCACCCTCTCCACAACCCAGATTTGCTGTTGTTTCACCAAAACCAGCCCAAACCTTTCAGATCTTGTCGTTGTACCTTCTTTCCCTCTTCTTTTTTTTTCGCCACCCCCTTTAGGCCCTTCTAAGGTCTTCGCCGCCCCCTACTATACCCCTATCAGTCATCGCTCATCTCTCCTTGACCTAGATTTGTGTCATCACCAACCCAAATCCCATCCTAGGCTATTGCTCCCTCCAAATATCCACTCCTATTGTTGCCGTTTCACTCCTAAGCCCATCCCCTTGCTGCCATGAGCCCCTAAAACCATCCCCTTGCTGCTGTTTGCTGCTGCTACCTTCCTATACCTAAACCTGCTTGTCGCCACTCCCATATCTTCAGCTTTGCTGCCACCACTACCATCCAAACTCCTCTTATTGTTTTTGTGAGCCCCAAACCGTAAGCCCTTTGTTTCCTTTTCCATAGCCCTCGCCTCCTTCTGTAGTCACAACCTCCCTCTTTTTATTATTTAAAACTATAGTATGCATATTTCATTAAAAATCATGGCCTCTTTGTTATTAAATCTTTCATGTATTTGTTTACGTTGATTTAGAGGATATTTGCATGATTGTTTGTGATAAATTTATATTAATTAATTGCAAGTATTAATGGATTGCTTAATTTCAGCCCATTTTAGCTTTAGGGTGCATTATTTTCATCCCTCTTAATTCTTAGGGAACCAAATTTAGGCATTTAGGGTCACCCTATCCTTTTTCCTGCATCAATGTCCCTTTGGTCCATATGGATGGGTGATTTTGAGAGGCCTTGACTTCTATAAGATGCCTATAAAATTTATCTTGATTGGATAAGAGAAACCATGTTTACAAGGACCTCAAAATTTAAATTTATCTAATGTGGAAATTCATCGGGTTAAATCAATGGGCTTTAAAAGTCAAATTGGTGCCACAAAGGTTACATGCGCAATTTACGGAAGGTAGGTGGCTGTGAGGGAAGAAGTGGATCCATTAGGTCTACTATAGACTCCACAAACCAAAGTTTTCATGAAAGTCCCATGACAACCGTTCTTAGAGGAGAATTGTTATATATATATATAAGCCAATGATCCCAAACACCACTTCTTACCTTGCACTCTTCGTGAGCTCACCTATTTGTAGCCCACCTGTGTTGATGATGATAGATTCATTGGAAAGGTCTAACCTTAATCTTGTGGATCACAAAAAATCATCTTTGACTTGATCAATCAAGTCGTGTTTTTAAGTCCTCAAAATTTTATAACCTTTTTAACCCTTAATTTTTTATGGCTTTGAAAATAATGGCTTCATATGTCCAATTGATGTGATTTTTTATGGTTCACAAGTTCAATTTAGACATTTCCAATGGAGCCATCATCATTATTAATGGTTTGGCCCAACATAGATGGGCTCATGAATAGTGCAGCATAAGGAGGGGTGTAAGGGATTATCATATATATATATAAAGAGTGAGAGAGAGGCCTTCTCCTATACATTTTGGCTTACGACATTGTTTAGCTTTCTCAGACATGAGTCACTGATGAGAGACAATTAGATGGCTCCTTTTAAAATTCAATTAGCAAAAGTACACATTGATGTGATACTTTCAGATGTACACAAGAAATGTCACCATTGACTTAATTATGGTTAGGTCTCTTGCACCTAATCATTTCTTATGTCTGTGTCCATCTGGCTAAGGGAATGGATAGAGACTCTAGCGTCTTCATAACAAGGGACATTGTGCTCGTCCTCTTGTCCACTTGTCATGACGTAAGTGGTTAATCAAAAACAACAGTGTTCCTTGTTATCAAAAACAACAGTGTCCTTTTCGTTTTCCTATGATTACATTTATTTTTTGAAGAGCTCGCTTATTGAATTTGATGACCAGACTCACTAAACTGATTCAGCTTGGTGAATTTTAAAGATAATCAATAAAGCTTAAAACCCTCGGAACACATAAGATGTTCTCGCATGCAGTAAGGCACAGGGTATTATGATGCTCACTCTTATGTTGGGCCCACTAATGATAGTGGACATGGATCATTTAGAAAGATCTATGCTTGAATATGGTGCCAACCAAAATCACCTACATGGGATCGATCAAGGTATGCTTTTAAAGGCCATATAAGTTTACGATTAAAAGAATAATTTAAATTGTTTAAGATGTTGGGGCACCTTATTGAAGCATAGGCCTTTCCAATAGTCCCATCAATTGAGGCCAAATTGGGTCCTATAGGGATGGATGCATAGTGCACCCTGGAAGCCTCTGATCACTTATCTAGAATACATTATGTCTCTAAAATGGTTAAGATGGAAGTTTCCTTACTTGCTACTCTCTGGGCAAGGCAATAAGAATCATACATTCTGTAGACCCAACAAGGCCAAAAAGCTCTCGGAGCACCACGTAAGGATTTTGACCCTTTTGCAGCCCAATACTTCTTCCACACTTTGACAGATTCCGTTTCTTGAACAGGCTCTTTCACTGTGTCCAGGCCTACGCCATCATCACTCTCATTCATTTTTTCATGGAAACAAGGTTCACGTGAGTCTCCTGATCTCAACATACACCTCAAACCACACATTAATGCACCATCACTACTCGTGGATTCATCAGAGCTTCCATATTCATTACAGGAGCTAATAGAAAACCTGTGCAGTCCTTTGCAAGCCACTAAGGAATCACTTTCGGTGCTTGCATTAGACAAACACCCCCAATCATTTTCCTCATCCTCGTAATTATTCCATCTGATACAAGACACAGCAGAAGCAGCAGTATTTGAGTTACTACGGTTCTGGAAATCGGTGACTGAAGCCAATTGTCCAAATGCATCCTTTGGTGTCCTAAGAGGTAAGTCTTCCCGGACCAGCTCGACCTCTGCCCATGGCTGACAAAATGGGGCAGAATCTCCATTAGTCTAATCATGTCAAACTGAAATAAAGAAAAATCTACATGCATAACTACAAAACTAGACTCACTGCTCCTTCCATGTCCACCCAACGGCGTCGCAAATGAAATCGTTGTCGACCATGAGCAACAATATCTAGTGAACCATCATCCAACTGCCGGTATTGCTGAATCTGAAAGAGTAAAATAAAAGTCATCAAAATGCTATTATGAGTTTTTAAATGAAAATGCACAAGTAGAGAAAGATCACAATGTCACTCTGAAGTCCATGCAATTTATGAATGGACGAAACAGATGGTCCAGAAATGAGCTGTCATGAGGTTCAATATTTCACTAAAGTGCTAGATCAAAGCCAATATAACAACATAAGTCAGAAATTTCTTCAAAGTTCATCAACTAGCATAACATTGTTTTCCATGATCGCACTTGATTCTTCCTTAGAATCTTATTAAAATATTGAAATGTCTATAATTAGATTGTTTCCACTTGAGTTTATATATCAGTTTTACTCTTGTTATTTCTACATATTATTTAAATTTAAAGATCATGCCAATTTCATGAATTATATGCTCAGGGATTTACCACGCACCATATCAAATTTCAACCATATCCATCACCATGCAACACGGCCAACAAGGTTTCCTAACTTATTCAAAAGGATGGTACTGCAAGAAATACGCATAACTAATTCAAAGGTTTTTGTTCTTTCATTTAGCACCAATTCGTATCATAATCATACTAGAGATATGTTTCTCTGAATTGCAAAAAGAAATAGTCTTCTCTGTGACAACTCACATATTATTCTTTTCTGAAAAAGTGACAACTTACATTTTCTCTGTTTGATAAAGTGACGGGGTTGCTTGTTCTAGTTTTTTATTTGTATCTTCTGATTGTATTTTTGTTCTTCTTGTTTTATTTTCCATTAGGTCTATCACTGTTAGACCTTTTTATTTTGTTGTACATGTACCCTCTTCTTCTATTAATTAAATTACCTTTGTTACTGCTCAAAAAAAAAAAAAAAAGATAAATTAATACACTGTGGTATGGATCTCAGAATTAACATTGGAAGTGGAAAGTATGTCAAGGATTACCTATATTTGGTAACGTTGTTCTGAAGGATTGGGAAGAAATTCAATGAACAAATTGAAAGTTCACAATAGGACGATAAATGTCGAAAAGATCTAGAGCCCTACCTCTGCAGTTGTCCCAATTGTTGCAAAAGTAAGCTTTGCATCATTAGGGCACCTACAAACACGAACCTGAACCAAGTTCTCGACTGTTGTGTGAATTTGAAAGGAAAGTAAGCACTTCTAAAATTAAAACCAAAGCAGGGGACAAGCTACAAAAGGACCTACATACCACACCAATGATTGACGGAGCATCAGCCCGGCTCATAGCTCTTTTCACAGAAGCTTTAAATCTAGCTTGAATAACTCTAAGGGGAAGAGTGGCTTGTGGGAATAGAACGGTTCCTGAAAAATATCAAACTGTTGAATATTGATCTCATTCCATTTAAAGAAAAATAACCACCATTCAATTCTTCTTTCAATTAGCATTTTGCCTTTTATTAACACTTAAAACCAAAATGTCATGATGTCAAATTTCGAATATGCATGCATACATATAGATGCATATCCATGTGCTTTGTATACCATAGTTCAATTTGAGTTTACCATAAACCAGTATGGAAGCTAATTTAGTTTCTCAATTTTTAACGAAGTTTAAGAATAATAACATGAGCCTCATTCTTCTTTTTTAAAGAAACAAACACTACTAGGGTGTATTAAAAGATTTATTTTTATACATCAATGGATGCAAGACTTTGTGGTTTAACAATAAGATTAGAAGAAAATTCCAATACATTCCTTATATATTTTTTATACCAAAGTACAATTAGAAAGTTTAGTAGAAAATCATGTTTCATGCAACTCAAAAATAAAACCACGCATTGACTCCAAAGTGGGTAAAAAAGGAGAGTAAGATTAAAGCTACAGATGCAAGTTGATATATGGTGGACAGATGCAATTTACTCATTTTTTTTAAGTTTACTTCAAAATCATATTACTTGATAAAACTTGTCAAGAAAAAACAAATAAATAAGTGAGAAAGAGAGAGAGAGAGAGAGAGATTTTGACAACAAAAACTCCGTCATTCTGCGAACCAGTCAAAAGCATGCCTTACGACACCAAATCCATTTGTGCGTTGTCTAGCTGTAAGATGATGCACTTTAACTGGGCTTATAAGTTTTATTTCTACAAGAAGACCGATCTTTTAATTTTTAATGAATAACTGATGAGGACATGACAATTGAAGATGAGATTGTTGCCATAGCTATGAATTTTATGATTAGTTTGATAGACACGGGAGTAAGCACAGCAAACTCACTCCACTATCGGTATCCACCTAGGCATACAAATCATCTTCTTTTAACCCCCTCATCTTCCACATGTCATCTTATCACTTGTTATCAAATCCACCTCACCATCCATATGGCATGCATGCATGCATTGCATGGCTTGGACGTTCCCCTAGGTTGTGGCTCCTTCCCCAACGTGCATGATTCTCATTCCTATGCATGGGTAAACCAACTATCTTCTTGGAATTGATCATGGCTTGTTGGAACATGAGGTGGTGCCAAGTCCAATGCAAAGACTCCTTGGAAGAATGGTTGCATTCATGAAGGCTTCTTGGTGCTTGAAGATACTTTTTGGAAAAGCCAAACACCTTATGGGAATCCTCCATGGCTCCTTGGTGATTGTAGAAGACCCATTGGAAAACACCATGGGAAGAAATCTAGATACCTAGTTCTGAGGAACTTTGATTTTGATGTGCATGTGATGGAAATTCTCACAATGTAATTAATACATTTCATTGTTTTCCACCCACCCTTTGGCTATTAGAAGGGTTGGGCATAGGCTTGGTGGAGATCATTGTTGAGTGAAGAATCATTTGAGAGCCAAGTTGTGTAATACCCTGCCCCATAGGGGGTCTATAATGTGGAGCGTGTTTATGGAGAAAAAAGTCTCACATTGCTAGTTGCATTGGAAGCTCATTGGTCTATAAGTGGTAGCCTTCCTCCTTCTAGCAAAAGGCCTTTTGGGAGCAACAATGGGTTGGCTCACCAAAGCAAAATCGTGCAGGCTTGTGTATGTGGGCCCAAAACGGACAATATTGTGCTAGCGGGACGGGTCGTTACAAATGGTATCAGAGAATGCTTCAACTCTCTACTTGAAGGTGTGGGCTTGGTTGTTGTGTGTAGAACCAGGGACGGCTGTGGATTTAAGAGGGGTAGATTGTAATACCCCGCCCTAGAGGGGTCTACAATAGGGAGCGTGTCTGGAGAAAAAAGTCACACATTGCTAGTTGCATTGGAAATTCCCTGATATATAAATGATAGCCTTCCTCCTTCTAGCACAAGGCCTTTTGGGCTTGGCCAAGTGGGCCAGGGCCCAAAGCAAAACAGTGAGGGCCCGTAGGGCCCAAAGCAGACAATATTGTGATGGGTAGAGTTGTCACAAGTTGGCAGAAGGAAAGAACTTGTGAAGTACTTGAATTGTAAGCTTTTGTTTAGTCATTGAATCATGTGTTTCTTGAGTTGAATTGAACCCCATTGCAATTTTTTACTTTCTATGCTTTGAAGTTATTTGATTAATCACTTGAGTTTGCATTGCACTTTTTGGGTTTAATTCATCTTAATCAAGCCAGACTCAAGTACAAACAAGTTTTTACCAAAGATTGCCAGGCGATATCTTTGGTCGGAAACCACTACGAATGAAAGGTCGTTTGGACCATTTCTTCGTTGAAGTCTAATGAAGGTTTTTACACTACCTTAGCCTTCATCAATTGGTAATTAAAGCCTTGTTCCTAACACACCTTTGTCCGGCACATCTTGCTTCAATTGCATTCTACTTTTCTATTTGAAGACGGTGTTGTTTTTGTAGCAAGGATCTTTACTTGTTGGAAACCGATGAATCGTACCTCATATGTCAATGGCGGGAGGCTACACTTGGCGTAACTAACGAGACCAAAATGAGGACGAAGTCAAATCTGAACCTGGTCAGCATTCAAGCATTCAGGAAATGACAATTGGGATGAGTCCTGGAAAGATCAAATGCTAGAGATGATTAACGACCTCACCCGAGAAGTTGCCAGATTGCAACAAAGGACTCCTGAGCACTGAAGTTCACCTTCAGTCAGGTCCAAATCCTCTTGAAGAGTATTTCATGAATCATAAGAAGAAGATTTTGACAAACTGTACTATCAACACAGCCAAAGACCAAGATATGCAGAGAGACGTCAAGAAAGAAGACTTTGCAATGACCATGACTCCTTTGGCATCAAAATTGGCCTATGGAGCACAGATACTTTGAAACCCTTCGAGTATCCATGTCGGATGCGTATACGACACGGATACGGCTCATATGCGTGTCGGATACGCACCCAATTAATTAAATATTTTTTTAAAATATTGATACGCCCCGATACGTTACTCGGACACGCACAGGACACAGCATTTTTTTTTTTACAACCGACAAGTGTGGTTTCGTTTTTTTGTTAAAAAGGGGCTGCTAACCCTAACCGAGAGGAAAGATCAATCGAACCTAAAGAAGTGGAAATGAAGACAGAAGAAAGGAGAAGGAGAGGAAAGATTGAAGGAATGAGACAATCGGAAGTACGGTAAGAATTTCTCCTCTCTCTCTCTTTTCTCTCTCTTTTCTCTCTTTTTCATTTTCTTCTCCTCTATCCATCACCATAACCTTCTCTACCCATCCCTGCCCTTTCACCACCTTCCCAGAGACGTCCAAAACCCTGTTGCCACCTCCCATATTACCTCCCTGTGTTTCTGCGACCCCCAAAACCAATCCTTTCCCCTGCCGTCTATGACCAAAAGGCTCTGTCCATCTCCCATCTTCACCCCCTTTCCCTCTTCTTCTATTCGCCCAAACCCAAGTTCAGTCCTTCACCCACCATCTTCTTCCCTCCATTCAGCCCACTTATCACACCACCATACAGTCTTCCTCATCCCAAACCTGAACCCAACACCATACAGACCTGTCAAAACAGTTTCGCCCCCCCTCCTTGGCCCTTCCGCCCTTCCTCTGCCCTTCCCAGATCTGTCAAAATCAGACAATGGTGGAATGGGTTTGTTCTTCACATCATAAGAGATTCAGCTCGCAGTATTGGGAATCATTTCGAGTTTTTTTTTTTTTTTTTTTTAAGATAGTGAAATGATCATAGAGTTCATCAAATGGGTTGTTGATTGACCAATGGACAGTGCCATCTTCTTATCTTAGGAATTGTATGGTAGGTGTCTTTTTAGTTTGTAGCCAATTTACTTTGGGAGCCCACATTTCACTAAAATGCTATTTCAATAGAATAACATAGAACTCTTCTTCTTTTTATATTTACATCTGGTAAGCCAATAAACTTCATCATATCAAAACAGGATTGTGGAATATCCCACAATTAAAAATAAAATAAAAAGAGTCTAAACTCCTAACATCATTGTTACCATTTGATTCAATGTATCAACAGCTAAATAACTATTTATACAATTTGTTTGGACTTTGGATTGGATTGCTAAGAATAACCTTATAAAATAGCATAAAGATATTGCTTCAGTTTGGTCAACAAATAAGTAGGAGATATACATTCATTCTTTAGGTGCTTTAACCTTCAAAAAATTGAACTTCATGGACACGCTACAGGAAGAACACGAGCCTTGCACTTAATGCCAACCTCTCTGCCCTTTATATATATATTCACTCAACATAATTCACATGATCGATCCATTACTGATATAAATATTGGTCAACAAATATTAGATTTTTTCAAGTTGGAGATCGACTATCAAATAGTTTGTTTTGAGTTAAGTGGGCCTTGGACCTTTTACTAAGTACTTGTACAGTAGTTTGCTGAATATTTGACATATTAGTTTACAAACTATTGACACTTTTTTTTTTTTTTTGTTTTTTTCCTCTCTATGTTTGCCGTTCAGCCTGTTTGTGAATTGAAATGTCTACTGGTGTTGAGAGCAGTGGTAGTAGTAGGTGTGGTTCATCTAGTAGTGTTGCATCTACAAGTAGATTTTGTTCCTTAGAGGCTATGGATAACCATTGTCCTCTTTGGTCATATGTTACAATATTTCAAAGTAGAGATCCGACTGTTGGAGGTGGAAATAGGAAGTGGAAGTGTAATTTCTATAATAAGGAATTCAAGAGTTCATACTCTAGGGTTAAGGCTCATCTATTGAGGCAAGCTGGTAAAGGAATTCAAATGTGTTCTTCTGTGACTGAAGAATATTTAAGGGAACTCTGCAAAGTTGTTTCTGAAGCTGAAGAGGTCTAGAACAAAAAATGTTCCCTTATCCAATCGTTCCATTACAACTCATATGGCCTCAGCATCAACTAGTGAGGGGAAAAAAGGCGAGTTGAAGGTGCAAGTGCTTTGGAAAAAGCATTTAAAAATGATGCTAGGGATCAACTTGCAAGTGAAATTGCTAGAATGTTTTATTCAGGTGGTTTGCCATTTCACTTTGCTAGAAAACCCTATTATTTTAGTTCATATAGTCTTGCTGCCAATAATCAGATCCCTGGGTATGTTCCTCCTGCTTCTAATGCTTTAAGAACCACACTTTTACAAAATGAGAGAGCAAACATTGAAAGGTTGCTCCAACCAATCAAAGGAACTTGGCATGAGAAGGGGATGAGCCTAGTTAGTGATGTGTGGAGTGATGCACAAAGGAGGCCGTTAATCAATTTCATGGTTGCATCTGAGGGAGGCCCCATTTTCTTGAAAGTTGTTGATGGGTCAAAAGAGTATAAAGATAAGCATTACATTGCCAAATTGATGATAAACACAATTCGTGAGATTGGGTCAGAGAATGTGGTACAAATTGTGACTGATAATGCTCCTGTGTGTAAGGCAACATGGTTACTTGTTGAAGGTAATTACCTTCACATATTTTGGACTCCTTGTGTGGTGCACACATTAAATCTTGCACTAAAAAATATGTGCAGCAAAGAATACAGAGAGGAATGAGAATGTTTATGTTGAATGCCATTGGATTACTCAAGTTTCAGATGATGCATGATTTATTCGCAACTTCATTATGAATCATTCTATGAGATTGGCTATTTTTAATTCCTTTGTATCATTGAAATTGCTTGCTGTGGTCGAGATACGATTTGCTTCTACCATTGTGATGTTGAAAAGATTGAAGCTCATCAAGCGTGGCCTTCAAAACATGGTTATTAGTTAGGAATGAAGTGCCTACAGAGAGGATGATGTTGGAAAGGCTCAAGCTCTGAAAGAGATGGTTTTAAATGATATATGGTGGGACAAGGTTGACTATATTTTTTCTTTTACACGCTCAATCTATGAGATGCTCCGGTTGTGCGACACGTATAAGCCGACCCTTCATTTGGTTTATGATATGTGGGATTCAATGATAGAGCAAGTGAAGGCATCGATATATGGCCAAGAGTTGAAGGAGCCAGATGAGCAATCTACTTTTTATGATGTGGTGTATGATGTACTCATAGATCTATGGACTAAAAGTTGCACACCACTACATTGCATGGCTCATTCTTTGAATCCAAGGTAATTTATCTATTTCAATTATTTTTTTAGATTTTGAACTTCATGGTTTACTAACTAATATTATGCTTTTCTAACCTATAGGTACTATAGTAATGAATGGCTTACTCAAGCTCCGAATAGGGTTGCACCACATAGGGATGCAGAGATATCTGATGAGAGAAACAAATGTTTGAGGAGGTACTTTCCTAATGTGAATGAGATGAAAGCTGTTATGATAGAATATGCAAGGTTTTCAGGAGCTGCTGATGTATTTGGCACTTTTGATTGTTTACAAGACAGATGGGACTTATATCGAAAAACATGGTGGGTGACCTATGGAGCTTTTACACCAAGACTGCAAGCGATAGCTCTTAAGCTTCTTGTACAACCATGTTCGTCATCGTGTTGTGAGAGGAATTGGAGCACCTACTTATTCATCCACTCCATGAAAAGAAACAAGATACATCCTAAAAAGGCTGAAGATTTAGTGTTCATACATACAAATCTTCGTCTTTTGTCAAGGAAGAATGATGACTATATAAAAGGACCAAATAGGATGTGGGACATTGGGGGAGACCAGTGGGATCCATTTGATGGAGCTGGAGTTCTAGTGATTGCAAGTTTGTCTCTTAATGAACCAGATATGGAGGTTGTTCTTTTTACTGATGCCGGAGTAGGAAATGAATAGATTGAAACCTTCAATCAGATTTTGTAATAACATGTATTTTGTAAGAGACAACTGACAATTATACTTCTTATCATGTACTTAGTAATATAGTATTTGTTGACTCTTTTTATCTCATAGTAGAATTTATGATGTTTTTTGTAAACATCTGAATTTATTTTGTTGATATCTCCGTATCGTATCCGATACGCGCACCCGTATCGGTACTTATTAGAAATTGGCATTCCTGAGTATTCCTGAGGTATGGTCAGGACAACTTTATAGATTGGATAGAAACAATTGAAAATGTTTTTGAATGCAGGGATGTACCAGATGATATGCGTGTAAAATAGGTTCTGTTAAACTAAGAGGGAGGGCCTTGGCTTGGAACAAGAAAATTAAAGTAGAAAGACAAGTAAGAGGAAAAGCACCAATTCGATCTTGGGAGAAGCTTAAAAGGCTTATGTACAAAACCTTCATCCCATCTAATTACACACAAGAGCTGTTCCAAAGGCTACAAAATTTGAACCAGTGCAATAGAACAATTGCGGAGTATGCAAAAGAACTTAATCTCCTGGTAGCCCAGAATAACTTATCAGAATCAGAAGCACACACTGTCACAAGATTTTAAGGTGGCCTCAGACCATCTCTTGCTGACGCCATAGCATCGTTCAATTTCTTCGAGTTAGCTGATGCTTATAGAAAGGCAGTACAACTTCAAAGAATTAAGAACAGGAGAAGCCGAACTAGTCAACCATATAAGGGTTCATGATGCGGTGCATCTCCAGCACCTTCCATTTTCGTGTTTTGCTATTTCCATGTGTTTTATTTTAGTAAGGATAGTCTAGATATCTTGTTGTTTTAGTAAGATAAAAGTTTATTTAAAGCCTTGTAGCCTCCTTGAGGCATTACATACGATTGATGAAATAAAAAATTTTGAGTTTCCGCATACCTTGTGCGATCGAGATTGTTGGAGTGATTCCAAAGGGCGAGAGGCCACGGTGTGAGGCCATCTACCTTCTTCTTCAGGTACTTCTCTTCTCTTCTTTCTCTTCTTCCTTCTTCACCTTCGTTTATCCTTCCCTCTTGCTGCCAGAACTTTTCCTTAGACCAAGATCTGCCCAAATCTGTCCTACAAACCCTTTCCTGGCTTTCCCCTATTTCCGCCACCCAAAATCCCCCTCTCTGGTTTTGCCAGTGACCCCAAAACCCCTCTCCAGCCTTCGTCAATTCCTACTACTCATCTCCGTGCTTTTGTCTTTCTCCGTAAGCCCCTCTAGCCTTTGCCGCAACTAGTATTTCCATTCCCTATGACTTCCGCAACCCCACGAACCCCATGCCTTCGTTTCCTATGGAGTTATTTCCGTAACTCCACTTTCCCCTTTTTGTTGTGGCCGTGACCCACTAAGTCCCTATCTTATTATTTAAAACCATATGTCATCTCATTTAAGTCTACATACGCATATTTCATTCAAAATCAACGCACATTTTTATTAAATCTTTCATGTAATTGTTTACATCAAATTCCAAGGATATTTAGCATGACTATTTGTATTAAAATTTATATTAATTAATTGCTAATATTAATTAGATTTTAATTTCAGCCCATTTTAGCTTAGGGTGCATTATTTTCATCCCTTTTAATTTTTAGGGAACCAAATTAGGCATTTATTGTTACCGTATTAGTTGTCCTACATCAAATTGGTATCAATAGCCTAGGTTAGGAGAGTTTCCTAACTTTCCAGGTCTTAGGTTGCATTTTATTTTATTTTTTTTTAAAAAAATGCATTGCATTTCATTTTTTTGAAAAAAAAAATGTATTTTTATTATTTAAAAAAAAAAAATCAGGTCATTACATCACTGCATTCATTGCATTTAGAGTTAAGTCACATCATTTAGTATGTCTTTCTGTGCATGCCCACACGTAGTGGCCGAGAGTATCAACCCAATATAGACCTCACACCGTTTACCAAGATCTTAGATGATATAAATGCCCGCTTAGCCAACATGGAAACCAGAATTGAAGAACAGGCGACCAGAACTAATAACCGCTTCGATGAACTAGAGCTTTCCCTCAATCAAAACAATGACCTAGAAGTTGGTGGTGGTAGAGGTCGAGCTAGAGTTGGTGACCGAAGGTGTGGTAGAGGAAGACATAGTCCCCACAACCATTATGTTTTTCATGACCTTCCAGACCCTGAGTCTGAAATAGTGAGAATTGTTAAAGTTGAGGCCCCGAGCTTTGATGGTCGACTTGACCCAAAGGCTTTTATTGACTGGTTGTTTAGCATGAAACATGTAGTGACCCGTCCCGTTAGCATAATATTGTCCGCTCTGGGCCTCATACACGGCCCGCACGGTTTTCAATTGGCGAGCCAACCCACTATTGCTCCCAAAAGGCCTCATGCTAGAAGGAGAAAGGCTACCATTTATATACCAGGGAATTTCCAATGCAACTAATAATGTGGGACTTTTTGGGGCGGAGTATTACAATTTACCCCCCTTAAAGCCAAAGCCGTCCCCGGCTCGGCACACACAACAACCAAGCCCATACCCTCAGGCAGAGAGTTGAACCATTCTCTGATACCATTTGTAGTGACCCGTCCGCTAGCATGATATTATCCGCTCTGGACCTCATACACGGCCCGCAGGGCTTTCAATTGGCGAGTCAACCCACTGTTACTCCCAAAAGGCCTCATGCTAGAAGGAGGAAGGCTACCACTTATATACCAGGGAATTTCCAATGCAACTAGTAATGTGGGACTTTTTGGGGCGGGGTATTACAGAACACTACTTTGAATGGTATAATATGTCAGAAAGGCATCGGGTAAAATTTGCAAAATTGAAATTGTTGGGTCAAGCCAAACTTTTTTGGACCAATATAGAGCGCCAAATTGAAATAGCCGGAGGTGAGCCTATTTCTCATTGGGATGAAATGAAAGAAAAACTGAAAGAAAAATACCTCCCTTTGACCTATAGAGAGAGAGACTAATGGATAAAAGGCAAGCACTTCGTCAGGGAAACATGTCAGTCGGCAATTACATCGACAAGTTTGATGGGTACATGATGAGATGTGATATGAAGAAGGACCTTGTTGTGACTCTTTCTCAGTTTAGAATGGGTCTCTGTCCAGATCTCCAAATGGAGTTGATTCCCCACAGTGTCAACACTTTAGAGGAGATTTATCAGAGAGTTCAAGAACTGGAACATTACCCAACACCGAACCCTCCTATCCAGTTTGAGTCTATTCCACGAGGTACGGTGAATCAAGCAAGCCAACCATCAGTACTCCATTCCAAAACAAGGATGTAAGTATTAAAGGAGCTTCTGGTGCGAGTTCTTCCAAACAAGGGACCAAATGCTACAATTGTCATGGTTATGAGCATTTCGCACAATTTGTCCTACCAAAAATCAGAATAAGGAAAGAGCCCTTGTGTTGGAACAACAGTCAAATGAAAGACTGACAAGGACATTGAAGATTAAATGATATATGAAGGAGTAGCTCCCGATTGTGATGAGGGCATTGACAATTTCGACGAAAATCACCTTGGATTGGTTAGGTGTGTTTCCATGTCATCCCCATCCATAGACCCTAGTATAGTGCCAATGTCACTCAAGTTATCTGAATCTACATCTGCACCACATGCACATGCATTGTATGCTGAAATTTAAATTGAAATTAATACATGCAATGAACAATATGAGTTTGCTGCAAATTCTTATTGTAAATACCAAGATGTCAATGTGGGCGATTCTATGACGATCCACATGAGGCCTGAACGACTCCCACAAGGAATCTTGAGGCAAATTGGACCCAGTGTGCATTGCTTATCATACCATACACCTTTCCATGATCCAACAGCCTTACCACTTCCTCCCACCTCATATGAGCCTCATCCTGACCCACATACTGGCCTACCTAGCCCACTTCATAATCCTTGGCCTGACCCTACCAAGCCTTCCATGTCACTCAAGAGAGAAAAGGTAGAGTTTATACTGGATGAGAAAGTGGTTCCCACACGCCAGCTAGAGATAGAACTCACATGGCTGACAGCAGATGAACTTCAGCGACAGGATCCGACTCTTCTGGTGAGATACCACAGCTTTGTATCGCCAGAGACATATTCTTCTCATTTAGAACATGTTAACCACAATGACAGTTCAGATGTCCGAACATCCCAACGACGACGGAAGAAAGTCACTCCAGCAGCATTGTGGCTTGATGATGACTCCATTGGATAACATTTGAAGACCTCACGTGCGCGTGAATTGAAGAACCCACATTGGGAAGACGCTGTGCGTGGGAAGATTAATGTCTTTTCATCTATTTCAACTCAAGGTCGAGTTCTTTTCAGATGGGGAGATTGATGCGGTGCATCTCCAGCACCTTCCATTTTTGTGTTTTGCTATTTCCATGTGTTTTATTTTAGTAAGGGTAGTCTAGGTATTTTGTTGTTTATTTTTAGTAAGATGAAAATTTATTTAAAGCCTTGCAGCCTCCTTGAGGCATTACATACGATTGATGAAATAAAAAAAAATGAGTTTCCACATACCTTTTGCGATCGAGATTGTTGGAGTGATTCCAAAGGGCAAGAGGCCACGACGAAAGGCCATCTACCTTCTTCTTCAGGTACTTCTCTTCCTTCTCTTCTTCCTTCTTCACCTTCGTTTCTCATTCCCTCTTGCTGCCAGAACTTTTCCTTAGACCAAGATCTGCCCAAATCTGTCCTACAAACCATTTCCCGGCCTTCCCCTATTTCCGCCACCTTAAATCCCCGTCTCTGGTTTCGCCAGTGACCCCAAAACCCCTCTCCAGCCTTCGCCCCTTCCTAATACTCATTTCCGTGCTTTCGTCTCTCTCCGTAAGCCCCTCTAGCCTTGCCGCAACCTGTATTTCCATTCCCTGTGACTTCCGCAACCCCACGAACCCCATGCCTTCGTTTCCCATGGAGTTATTTCCGTGACTCCACTTTCCCCTTTTTGTTGTGGCTGTGACCCACTAAGTCCCTATCTTATTATTTAAAACCATATGTCATCTCATTTAAGTCTACATACGCATATTTCATTCAAAATCAACGCACATTTTTATTAAATCTTTCATGTAATTGTTTACATCAAATTCCAAGGATATTTAGCATGACTATCTGTATTAAAATTTATATTAATCAATTGCTAGTATTAATTAGATTTTAATTTCATCCCTTTTAATTTTTAGGGAACCAAATTAGGCATTTAGGGTTACTCTATTAGTTGTCCTGCATCAGTTCATCTTCAAAAGTGATAGCTAAGAGGGATAGTCAACCAACCTCCATAGACCAGAAGGGCAAATCAAAGTGAAATGCTTTAAATACAACGGGTTGGGACACATCACCTCTGAATGCCCAAACAGGCGAGTCAACTAGGCACAAGAAGACAATGATTCTACAAGTGAAGGGCAAGAAAGTAATCAAGATTCCTTCGACAGGGGGAAATTAACTACGGAGACTCTGGGGAAAGTCTAGTGATCCAGTACTCCCTCATAGCATCTAAGGTGGAACCTACCGAAGATTGGCTCCAACATAGCATCTCCCATTCTAAATGCACTATCGGCGGAAAGGTATATCATTTAATTATTGATAGTGGAAGTTGTAGTAATGTCGTGGCATAGGAAGTTGTGGACAAGCTGAAGCTGAAGCCACAAACGCACCCTAAGCCCTATCAAATTTCTTGGTTCAAAAAGGGCAATGAAGTAATTGTTGATAAAAAATGCCTCATCTCATTCTCAATTGGCAACAAATACTTTGATGATGTCTGGTGTGATGTCGTTCCAATGGATGCCTAGCATTTACTGTTAGGAAGACCTTGGCAATATGATAGGGATACTCGGCACCATGGAAAGAAAAACATCTACTCCTTTTATAAAGATGGGACCAAACATGTATTGGGGCCACTAAAAGACTTGGAGAAGGTGAAATCCAAAAAGTCAGAAGCTAGTCTAATCACCTTCCAAGAGTTCGATAAGGAAATTTAGAAAGAAAAGGGTGAAATCTATCCCCGAATTGCCAAAGATGAAACTCCTAAAAATTTTATCCCTTCTAAGCTGCAACCCATGATGGAAGAATATGCAGATGTATTTCCAGAAGAACTACCAGCATGTCTTCCTCCTATGAAATACAGCACTTCATAGATCTTATGCCAGGTGCAGCCTTGCCAAATAGACCAGCCTACAGGATGACCCCTGCAGAAAACGAAGAGTTAAACAGACAAGTGCAAGAGCTGATTGACAAAGGATTCATCTGAGAAATTCTTAGTCCCTACTCAGTACCAACCTTGTTAACTCCAAAGAAAGATGGTAGTTAGCGGATGTGCATCGATAGTAGAGCAATTAAAAAAATCATCATCCGTTATTGCTTCCCTATTCCTTGTCTTGATGAGATGCTCGATATGCTCGCTAGTGCCAAAAAAAATTCCAAAATTGATCTTGGAAGTGGCTATCATCAAATTAGGATCCAGCCAAGTGATGTTTTGAAAACAACATTTAAGACTCGCGAAGGTTTATATGAATGGTTGGTGATGCCTTTCAATTGAATCAAGTTTTGAAGCCCTACATTGGAAAGTTCGTCGGTTGTCTACTTCGACGACATTTTAATCTACAGTAAGGACAAAGAACTACACCTTGATCATCTCAGACAGATCTTCAGCACATTTATAAATGAGAATTTATATGCGAATCTTAAGAAATGCAACTTTATGTTTGATGAGATTATTTTCTTGGGTTATGTTGTGACTACAGGTGGAATAAAAGTTGATGAATCCAAGATAGAAGCAATCCGCAATTGGCCCGTGCCCAAGAATGTTCAAGAAGTTCGAAGTTTTCATGGATTGGCTTCATTCTGCCGACGATTTATCAAGAATTTCAGCAACATCATGGCTCCATTCACTGACTACCTAAGGAAAGAAGCATTTCTTATGGACGTATGCTGCCGAAGAAAGTGTTGATCTCATTAAGAAAAAGTTATCAAAAGCTCCAATGTTGGCTCTCCTAGATTTCGAAAAATAGTTTGTGGTGGATTTTGACGCTTCTCACATAGGCATTAGTGCAGTCTTGAGCCAGGAGCAACGGCCAGTCGCATTTTTCAGTGAAAAATTGCATGGAGCTCTACTTTAGTTACTCCACATACGACGTTGAGTTCTATGCCATCATCCAAGCACTCAAGAACTGGCGTCACTACCTGATTCACAAGCCATTCATCTTGAACTCCAATCACCAAGCACTCAAATATATCAATAGACAACATAAGCTCAACTCCAGGCATGCAAAATGGGTATCCTACTTGCAAGAGTTCACATTTGTAGTACAACACAAGTCTGGAGCCCAGAATAAGGTGGCCGATGCTCTTAGTCGACGAGCTACCTTGTTGAGCCATATGCAAGTCGATGTGGTTGGATTCAACATTTTCAAAGAACTCTATGACAATGATGCAGACTTTGGAGAAATTTGGCAAAAGGCACAAAAAAGACCTATGAATGACTATCTCATCCAGGATGGATACTTGTTCAGGGGTTCTAGACTCTATATCCCAGTTTGCTCATTGAGAGTAAGCTTGATGAAAGAATTGCATGGTGGTAGTCTAGCAGGACACTTTGGAAGAGAAAAGACTTTGGCCTCACTTGAAAAGAAATTTTATTGGCCGAACCTTAGAAAAGATGTCAACCGATTAGTGGAGCGGTGTCATATTTGCCAAATGGCCAAGGGTCAAACACAAAACATGGATTGCATACTCCACTCCCAGTGCCAGCAGCTCCATGGGAAGATGTTTTTGTTAGAGCCCCGGTGTATCTGTGTTTCCGTGTTGTCAATTTCAGTGAACATGTCAAGACCTTGCCTTTGAATGTTCGTATTGGAGAACGCTTGAAGTCGATGAAGATTGTTGAGGATCTTTCTGGTGATGTGGCAACCAAACATGTAAATCAAACTCTCATGGCCTTAGGTTGGGTTCATAATTTATTAATTCCTAAATGTTAAAGTTAATCTAGGCTCAAATCGGAAGCCCATATTTTGAAAGGCCCGTACATCCAAAGCTCTGTGCATACAGTCACATCATGTTGGGTTCGACTAGTCGAACAAGGCTTGACCAGTCAAACAGCTTAACATATTGCTTTTTGGTGTCGTGTGTAGTCGACAAGTCGACCAAGATCGATTGGTCGAAGGACATGGTATATGAGTTCGACTAACCGAACAATATTCGACCAGTCGAGAGAGTTGTTTATTTTTAGTCCATATTTCTGTTTTTGTCACTCTCGAGATTGACCGGTCGAATTTATTCGAATGGTCGAGGAGCACTATTGGAAAATCTATTTTCGACCCATCAAAAATGTTCAACAGGTCGAGGCCACCAAATTTTATACACGCTGTCTTCATTGAGTTTTCGACACTGTCGAAACTAACCCTCAGCACCTCAACCGATCAAAGAGCGTGCTTTGATCCGTTGCTTATTAGCCGTTGTAAATTTTTTTTATAAAATACGGATCAACCTTTAACGAGTAAAATTAAGGAGAAAAAATGAGAGGTTGAGAGAGAGACCCAACTCAAAGTAAAAACCTTAGATCTGAAAAACTTTACCCCTTTCTCTAGTCTCTAAACAGTAAAATCATTAGTATTTACGTAAGGGATTGCTAGAGATGATTGTAGTATCATACCCAAGTATCATCATTGGTTGCCCACATCAAAAGATCTGAAGCAAAGAACACTTGGAGCATGCAACCTACTTCATGAAGAACACGTCAGAAGATTTACACAAGACCCAAAGGCAAGTGTTCTTCCTTCTTTTACTTCATATAACTTTGTAAGGTGGACTAGACCTCTGTGGGTTGAACCACCATAAAAAATAGGTGTGGAGGACTAGACCTCATGATGAAACCTCTTTGAAAATTAGGATTGTAATTTTAGGGTATTTTACCCTAATTCTTAGTGTGACCCGGAGAGCCCTAAGTTGGGTGAGTCCTAGAGTAGATGAAGGTTCAAGTGAACCGAACCACTTTAAATCTTTGTGCATCTGTGGTTTGCTATAATCGTTTGATTTGTTTATTATTTGCACACACATTTGATTATTTCTGCTGCACATATTGTTAAATTAATTTACTTTAAAAAAAGGTTAATAAAAATTGGTATTGGTCCTATTCACCACTCTCCCCCGCCCCCGCCTCTCTCTCTCTCTCTCTCTCTCTCTCTAACCCGTGCATTGATCTAGCCCGAACTTACAATTCCAATGGATTTCGTCCTCGGACTCCCTCGAACGCAACGGGGTGTTGATAGTATCTTAATTGTCGTTGAAAGATTTTCTAAGATTGCTGATTTCATTCCGTGCCGCAAGTCTTCAGATGCATCCCATATAGCAGCTTAGTATTTCAACGATGTGGCGAAATTCCATGGTGTTCCAAAGGCTATTGTTTCAGACCAAAATTTATGAGTCATTTTTGGCGTTCGTTATGGTGACAGTTAGGAACCAAGCTCAAGTTTAGCAGTGCCTACCATCCTCAGATAGACGATCAAACAGAGGTAAGTCAACAGGACCCTAGGGAATTTCCTGCGAAGCCTAGTTGGATGTAAACCCTAGCAATGGGACACTATCTTGCCACATGTCGAATTTGCCTATAACAGCTCGAAAAACTGCACAACTGGTCATAGCCCATTTGAAGTCGTCTATGGTTCCAATCCCAACAATGTACTTGATTTAGCTCCGCTACTGTTCAAAGGGGCCAAAGAGTCAAGATGTGGAAGACCTAGTGGCAAATGTCAAGCGTTTGCATGAACAAGTTCAACACAAGATTGAAGAAAGCAACTTGGGATATCAGACAGCTGCAAACAAACACAAACAGCAAGTAGTGTTTAAAGAAGGAGATTTGGTATGGGTCCATCTGAGGAAGGAAAGGTTTCCATCGGCACCTACAACAAGTTAAAAATGAAAACTATTGGGCCATGCGAAATGCTAAAGCGAATCAACGATAATACTTACAAAGTTAAGTTGCCAGATGACCTCAACAATTCAAACACTTTCAATGTGGCAAATCTGAAGCCCTATAGAGGAGATGAGTCTTTGGATAACTCGAGGGCGAGTTCTTCTGAAGAGGGAGGAAATGATGACATGACAATTGAAGATGAGATTGTTGCCATAGCTATGAAATTTTATGATCAGTTTGATAGTCAAGGGAGTAAGCTCAGCAAACTCACTCCACTAGAATCCTAAAGTGAAAAGGGTTTGGGATTGCCACCTTCGCATCCACCTAGGCATACACATCATCTTCTTTTCTCCACCTGATCTTCCACGTGTCATCTTATCATTTGTTATCAAATCCACCTCACCATTCCACATGGCATGCATGCATGCATTGCATGGCTTGGGCACTCCCCTAGGTTGTGGCTCTTCCCCAATGTGCATGATTCTCATTCCTATGCATGGGTAAACCAACCATCTTCTTGGAATTGATCATGGCTTGTGCTCAAATCTGCCATCTTCTACCCTTGAACTTCATTCCCAGTCCCTTACAGCCCTCCTCCTGCAGCCACTAGCCTTCCTGGACCATTCCTTAGCCTCGTACAATCACTACTACCTGTCCTAAACCACCATACAGCCCCTCATTCGCCACCTCTAGTCTTTATAGACCTCAACCTGTTGTCCCAAGGCCTATCTGACTTTCCCATCTCCTTCGCCAGCCAAACAGCCACTCGCATGTCCCTTGTCGATCCCATATTCAGTTCCCTTTGCTTTCATATACCCTTCTTAAGCCTTCCTCCACCTTAAACAGTCCCTTCAGTGCTGTTCTGAACCCTTCATAGGCTTTTCCCTGCCCCAGATATCCCATACAGTCTCAAATACTGCTTGTCCCGCTCTGTTTTGACATCCTTTTGATATTACACAATTAGATTTAATCCTATTTGATGTTGGTTCTATGTGTTTGTGAGATCTGTTAAAACCTTTGTTCTGAAAGGTTCCATTTTTGAGCTATAACTTGATTTGGATTAAATATAATTGCTTATATTGAATTCCTAGAATTTTCATGTTTGTTTGTGGTAGATTTTATTATTCTGAATTGCTATTATTGATTTTAGATTTTAATTTCAGCTCTCATATTTTTGTTTCATATTGATTTCTTGTTACATTATAATTGCATTTAGACATTTAGGGTTACTCTTTTGTCTTGCCATGCGTCATGCAAAGCCTCCATTTGGAGCCAACACAAAGCCTCCATTTCGATCTTTCAAAGAGCTCACCAACCACAGTGGACTATCCTTCAAAGATTCTGGAATTTCTCTCCTTCCCAAATGGTCCATAAGACTGCAGCTGAAATCATGTTCCAAGCCGCCTTCATCATAGGGCTAAGTCTAGAGAGGAAACAAGATCTCACTAATCCTTCACAAGTTCTTTCGAAAACCCATGGTACATCCATAAGGTTAGTGAAATTTATCCATAAATTCCAAGCAATTGGGGATCTAATGAAAAGGTGATCGACATCTTCCTTCATCGATCCACACAGTGAGCAACTAAAGATCCTCCTCCGATCTCAACAACCCTCTCCTCTTAAGGTCCATTGTAGTAATAATTTTCCCCTTTAGGCACACCACTCAAAGTTTGAACCCTAGGGGGAGCTGGGCTTTTCCATGCTAGACTAGAGAAAGAGTCCACGCTGTATTGTTGTTGGAGGACCAAATCTACCATTGTCTTAAACGAGTAGGCACCCAATGAATCAGGCGTCCAAACGAGTTCATCTTCTTCTCCTAAAGACAATGGAAACTCACGTAACTGGGTTAACAGACCTTCCCTGCTATCACTCTAGAAGGACCTCAACTCTCTCCTGAAGTCAAGGTGCCAAGATATGTTATTGCCCTCAACTTTGCAACAATTATGGACTAAGGCTTGTCTGTTCATGGATATTCTGAATAACTATGGGTACATTTCCTTTAAGGGCCTCTCCCTTATCCAAAGAACCTTTCAGCGAAAAGTCCTATCTCCTTTTCCAACCAATAATCTAATTTTGTCCATATACATATTTCCCACAAGCGTTCTACCCTGACTCAAACTCCACCAGGCTCTAACCACCAGAGAACCATACTTCTTCCACATTTTCGCCCAAACCCAACCCAATACTATCTTATGTTCCGTATGTAGCAGTCACGACTCTAACCACAAGGTGTTCCTCTCTCTCCCGAATACCAAGACCACTTACATAGGAGGGATTGATTCCTAACCTGTAGCAAGACGATTCCTAGGCCTCCCTTTGACTTGCGCTTAGTCACCTCTGACCAAGCCACCAAGTGTAATTTCCTTTTCGCATCCTAATCTCCCAAAGAAATCTCCTAAATAACTGTTCTAACTTTTTCGTAAATCAGAAAATTGCTTCTAGCACCATATTTGAGTTCAATAGCTACAGTTCATAACATCTTCCTTGTTTCAATTGTACATATTCTGTTTTAAGTTCAAATTTTGAATGTTGTAGGACTGCTTCTTACTTCATTGCAAGGATTATTGAGTGCATTTCAACTTCATACTGTATAAGCTCCCATTTGAAACACTTCTGTGATGCCACTCATCCAAAAGATGGTCAAGCAGGTAAAACATTAGAACACAAGAATTAGGGTGAGTAATAAAAGACCACGTACAGATAATACAAACAGTACAATACTAAGATTGCATTGGATGAAAACCTTCAAGGTAGAACATAGGCAGATTCAATATGGCACCACCACAATTTTTAAAAGCAATTCTCCAATGTGTGCTCTCGACCTCTGTCACAAAGTGATGAAAGAACTTTAGTTTTGTATTGTCAAGAGCTTTCAAAGCAAAAGCAAACTAATGTTTACATACCGCCGATATCTGTATCTAACGAAGTCAAACACGCATCATAGATGAAGCCTGAATGATCTCTAAGCTCACTTCAACAGAGCAAAAAGCACAACAGTCAGTTCATTATATAACAAAGCACATCATTCAAAATAAATACAATCCAAGTAGAAATTATGTTGATATTTCATAATCATTTAAAGTACCGATCACAAATTGTGAGGTTACTAAGGCATTTCATTGTTTCTAATAATAGACTTTTTTCCACCCAAATCAATAAGTCCATCTACATTTCCAATCAACGTCAATAATAAAATGGACATAAAACAGTATCTCATCACGTAGTGGTCTCTAATTGATGCAGCCTAGTTTCAAGGTCGGAAAATTCAGCCACAATATATGGGGTTTTGTATCAGTGAAAATTGACCTGAGGAAATTATTTATGGCTCTAATTTGAAAATTAGAGACAACCCAAAGCAAGGTTGATGAAGGGCTTGAATTCATCAGAAAAGCAATATTGTCCCATCGCTGGTGTCCTACCATGAGGACATTTTGAGGATCATTCATCGTACAGGGGGCATTTCATCAAAACCAGCCCTAGTTAAAAATCTAGGGTTCCACTTCTCTCGTATTTTTAGATGGTTACTCCTTCAAAGGCATGCTTGTTTTGTGATATTTTCCAATTAAAGTTTCTTCTCTATGCCAGCGATTTTCCTGTGCAATTGCCCTTTACTTTTTCCCAATCTTCATCCAAAGAGAAATGTTAATGTAGAAAGTACGAGGTTTATCTTTTCAAGTTATAAATTACCAACCCCAACATTAGACAAAAATAATTTTCCCAAGGAAATTACAAACAAACATACTCAATGCTCTGTTTTGATGCATGGAAAAGAAAGCGCTTCACTAGAAAATAACCATTTTAAATAAAATAAGATCAATGCGTTCAGAATTTTTTTTGAAGGAAGTGGCTATTCTACAGGAAAGTACTTGGATTCCTGTGTATCAAAACTGATCCTATATCACATGCACAAATAAAGGAAAGCAAGTAGAGAGAGAAACACCTAAAATCCAAACCAGAAGAGGGAAATATAAGAGAGAGAGAGAGAGAGAGAGAGAGAGAGAGAGAGAGAGACAATAAGTGTAAAAAGGCATCAGAGCCAGCCCTAGTTCGGGAAGTAGTGCTTCCATTTCCGCTACAATTTCATGATCTTAAATAAAAGGGTCTATTTGTTTTGTAGATCTCTTCTATGAAAGAAAATTTTCTACTGGGTGATTCCCCTATGAAAGTGCACTGGTTTCTGGTTCCTACCCCACCTCCCCCAAGGAGAAATGTTTTTTTTCTAGGAAATGTGGGGATCGTCTTTCAAAGTTGTAAATACCAATATGCCTCCCGTCCAATAAAAACCTGCAATCCTAGGGGAAAAAATAGCAAACAAAAGAACCATGAAGCTCTGTTTGGATGTATTGAAAGGCAAATGGTCACTTGGAAAGAAACCATCTTTTAACCCGAAACCAAAATACTTTTTTAACCATTTTCAGTCAAAAATGGTTAATTAGCCGGTAAATTGCTTTCGTTTGTAAACAAAATAGATACCCTAAATGACATGCACAAGTGAAGACAAAAAGCTAATAGGAGGAAATGGGTAAAGATGGAATGAGAGGAGAAAAAACGATGCAGAATTGAAGAAAGAAAATGGACAGAGCGAAAGAAACCTGAAATCGACATCAGAAGAGGGGTCAGAAACATCATCATCATCGACTTCTTCGACCTGTAATTCCTCCATTTCCAGCTCTCTTATCCTCTCTATTTGCAGACGCTCGCTCTCCATAAGCCTCTCCCTCTCCATCTTCGAGCAAATACAGAGCTAAGATCAAGATTGACTGATATGATAGAGAGAAAGAGAGAGAGGTGCTTCTCGGCGGGAATTCCAGATATCAAAATGCACAGGTTATAAATAGCCGCGGATTGTAGATGCATGATCTTCGACCGAGGATTTGCAAAGAACACTCGATCATTTTTTACTCGCTTACTAACGTGACGAGGCACTTAATTAGTATTTGACTAATGTTGACAGACGAATCAATGGAGCTGAACAGTATAATTTCAAAAAGTAAAGCATCTGCCCCTAAAAAATTATCTATTAATAGAGATAAGCACATTTTATTAGACATTTTTTTAGAGATTTCTTAAAGCACTCAAATATCGATATTTTTAAAGAAAGTGACTTTTTAAAATAGAGTGAGAATTGATCTCAAAATTTTCATTTTTTTTTGGAATTTCTAATTATCACTCCAATATTTTAAAATTAGTGCATTTTATAAGTTAAGATTGAATTAAATTAATATTTCTAAAATACTCAACTCACTCTACTCTTTAATAAGTGATATCGTCATAAAAGAGATTAGTTTGAAATGGTGTAATTTACGGTCCTATTAGAAGGTAGGGAAGTCAATGCTCAACCTCATCTCCATTCATTGATCTTTTATTTCCTTTCTCCATTCTGCATCATGGTTGTCTGCATCTCTATTTTGTGCACTTTTTTTATCTATCTCATTTTTTTTCCTTCTCGGCCATGTATTGAACATAGGAAAATTACATTTTTATCTTTATATTTTGACCAGTTAACCCTTGCCTTCTGTGCTCTTGATATCATTTGATGAAATTTTAAAGTTTTGCAGGTAAAAATGAAAAATACAAGATACGAGAAGAACTTTGAAAGAAAGTGCAGTTTTTGGGTAGAAAAATCTATTTTTAGAAAGTTTGAATTTTTAGTGATTATTTTACCATATTTTAGAGTATTAATGTAAATTGAATTCTCTAAATCCACTTATGAGAGTTTTGATTATTTTAATACAGTCTAAATTTTAGTGTCAAATGGTGAAATAATTTATTAAAAAATCCTTGAAAAATTGAAGCCCATTAAAGGTACAAGTAATGAAGAATGCACACATGAGAAAGGAGAGAGGCCAAAGATGCAAAATTCAAACAAGACATGGGCCAATTGAATTTTATTGGATCAAAGGGAAAAAGGAAGCCCACTCGTCCATTTGCCAAGTCCATTTGTATAACCACATGCACCATAGCCCATTATTCTCCAAAAATCAGCCCAACTACACAAGGCCCATGGCCGATTTCGAATCCAAGCCACATGATGCACATGTGTGGCCGACCCATGTAACTTATGTAATCTTGCAAAATAATGGTGCATAAAACTTAGAATGTAATAATTAAATTGACAAAAAAAACATTGAACTAAATGAATAATTCACCACCAATGAGAGAAGCAATGTTCAAATAATACAACCAACAAATTGGATTCTATTGGCATACTTGACGTGTGTCGATAGTGCAAATATCATAAAACTTAACAAAATTAAACTTTTTCATACTTATTATAAAATTTGTTGTAACTTTTTGTTTTATATTAGAGCTGTATAAATTTGATTTCGGTTAGAAAGATTATTGAATAAACTTTTAAATTAATATAAATGTATTTAAAATATGATATTATTACATAAAATATATTTGCAAAATTATACCTTATTAGCTAATCTTAGAATGCAACGTTTCTTGACGCACATATATAACACCATTAAACAAATAAAAGAAAAAATACAAAAAGATAGAGTGGAGGCACCCAAAGCTTCCTAATCTTTGTTAGCCTACTTGCCAAGTACAAAGGAATCTTCTAAGGAGGTGTTATCCTCTAAGGTATAATCCTTCATTTTTTATTATCCATTGCATATGGACCTCAATATTGGGTTTGTACAATTTTTAATGTCAACAAAGTCTTTGATTGTTGATACATATCTATCCTACAGGCTTTGATTAGACAATTCTTTGATTAAAACCTAAAAGTGCCTCTTTGGGATTTGTCAAAAACATTCTAAAAATTATTGTAGATAAGGTCCAAATCTTTGTGAATGCTCTTGCATCATAAATTTTGTCCAAAAAATCATGGGCAATTTGTCTCATATCAATTAGCGACAATCTCAACTCATTATGTCAAATAAATATATTAGAAAACATTGTCTCTATATATAATTGATTGAATGAATTGATTTTCTTTAAAATTTTAAAGATATTTTTAAACACGGTGTATTTTAAAATTTCTCAAATTAAATATCCGGACTAATTACGATAATCTGATAAAAATACTTTAAGACTTAAAGGTCTTTTGACACTCCTAAATATTTAAAATACAGTATTTTACAAATAAGGATATCCCTAGGGTGTGACGAAAACACATTTAAGAATGTCAAAAGATCCTTAAACTCTTAAATTATATTTATCAGGTTATCGTAATTAGTCTGAATATTCAATTTGAGAAATTTTGAAAACACGTGGTGCTTAAAAAATAATGTGCATAGTGTATTAAATAATAAAATCTCCTTTAAAACTTTAAAGTTATTTTTTAAGCACTGTGTATTTCCAAAATTTCTCAAATTGAATATCCAGACTAATTACGATAACTTGATAAAAATACTTTAAGACTTTAAGGTCTTTTGACACTCCCAAATGTGTTTTCGGCACACCCTAGGGATACCCTTATTTGTAAAATACTGTATTTTAAATATTTAGGAGTGTCAAAAGACCTTACAGTATTTTTATAAAATTATCGTAATTAGTCCGGATATTTAATTTGAGAAATTTAAAAAATACAGAGTGCTTAAAAAACAACTTATTATTCAATCAATTCGTTCGAATGAACGGGTGAACAGTAACACGCGTTACTGTTCACCCGATTCATTCGAACGAATTGATTTTATACGGGAATTCGTTCGAACGAATCAAAATTAGATGGGGTATGCGTCCATTAGTTCGAACGAATGCCGAAATGAACTGGGAATTCGTTCGAATGAACGGAAACGCTGGAGCAAAATGGTAATTAGCCACTCGCACCTGGAAATGGGTGTGTAGAGGTAGAAAAACTGGATGTGTAAACGGAGAGCCGACAACAATACTTATTTTTGAAGTGATAAAAACAAGAATTAAAATTATTCTTAAATATTTTTTAAGGCTTGTCATTTAGACACAGCTCTTATTTTACTCTTTCGTTTTTCATCGTCGAGTATGTGGATTGTCGAGAGTGATTTCCAAACGAGGTCGTTTCTCGATTGATTTCTACAAACAAAATATCAAAATTCATCTACTCTAAATTTTATGAACCTGAAACTGATTTTAAGTGAAAAATTGTATAGTTTTGGACTTCAAAAGTCGTATCTAAAGAATTAAAGAAAAATGGTCTTCCCTTTTAATTATTTAGGTATGATTTTTGAAGTCCAAAACTACACCCTTTTTACTTAAAATAAATCTCGGAGTTCATAAAATTCAGAGTAGATGAATTTTGAAATCTTGTTTATAGAAATCGGTCGAGAAACCGTCTCTTTGCCAACAGTAACTTTTGCACGTTTGGCTCGGGTTTTCAAACATGATGGTTTTTCCATCAATTTCTACAAACAAGGTATCAAAATTCATCTAATCTGAATTTTATGAACTTCGACACTGATTTTAAGTGAAAATGATATAGTTTTGATATTTAAAAATTATACCCAAGAAATTAGAAGGAATGTTATTTTTCATTAATTATTTAAATATGATTTTTTAAATCCAAAACTATACCTTTTTCACTAAAAATTAATGACGGAAGTTTATAAAATTTAGAGTATATGAATTTTTATACTTATTTATAAAAATCGACCTGGTTTGAAAATTTCTCTCCACCTACTAACACTCTATACGGATGATTCGAACAATCTGTGGAAGCGACCGCCTGAAGAAACACATTTATTTTAACGGAAATTTATATATATATATATATATATATATTTTTTAAATTATTCTTATTTTCAAGAATCGGGTCCGAACGGTTTACATAACGTGAGTGGAGGAGGGTGGCGAGGCCTGGGCCCTTAGAAATGGCCGTGAGAGCTCTTCTCTGCCGAAGCAGCAGAACATTTGCGCATCTCCTTCAACCCCCGAACTCTCGACTCTCGCCATCTCTCACTGCCGTCTTTTCCACGGTTGATTCTGATCCCAATCCCATACAAGAAGACGTGAACGAGATAAGCAGAGTCCTAAGCGATTATCGCAGCCCACACCACGACCTTGAATCCGCCCTTCATCCCTTCTCCTTCAAAATCTCCACGCATTCCGTCGAACAGGTTCTCAAACGCTGTCGAAATCTCGGCCTTTCCTCTCACCGCTTCTTTATCTGGGCATCTAAACTGCCCGGTTTCTTCCACAGCAGAGAGAGCTACCACATCCTCGTTGATATCTTGGGCCGATGCAAGCAGTTCCCGTTGCTGTGGGAATTTCTCTTGGAGATGAGAGACGGGGGCGTCGAAATGAGGCCGGAGATTTTCTGGATCATTTTCAGATCCTACTGCCGTGCCAAGTTACCATTGGACGCCATTCGGGCTTTCAAGAAGATGGGCGACTTTGGCCTCAAACCAGGAGTTGACGATCTCGACCATTTGCTCTCTTTGCTCTGCCGGAACGGACTTGTTAGCCACGCACAGGAGTTTTTTGACAAGATGAAGTTTGAACTCCCCTTAGGTGCTAAGAGTTACAGTATTTTGATGAAGGGATGGGGAGACAGTGGGAATTCGGATGAGGCATTGAAAGTGTTCGATGAAATGCTTGAGAGAGGTTGTGCTGTTGATGTTGTTGCTTATAACACGTTATTGGCATCTTTATGCCGAGGGGGGAGGGTTGACGAGGCTTATAAGCTCTTCTGGGCGATGGGTTCTCGCAAGCTACAGCCGAATGCTCGTACTTATGCAGCTTTTATCCATGCATGCTGCGAGGCAAATGATTTGCATTCTACACTTAAGATTCTAGATAGGATGAGACGGCACGAATTGGTGCTGGATGTATTCACTTACAATTGCATCATCAAGTTGTATTGTAAAAATGACGACATTGATGATGCACACAAGCTGTTGGGTGAAATGATGGAAAGAGGGGCAACCCCGGATGTCTGGAGCTACAATGCGATTCTTTCTGGACATTGCAATCGTCGAGAAGTTAATCGGGCACTAGGGCTTCTTCGTCGGATGAAGAGAGATTCTTGCAAGCCAGATCGACATACCTATAACATGCTGCTGAAAATGCTAATCGAAGTGGGCAGAGTTGATCGAGCAATGGAAATCTGGAATGGAATGGAAGAGAGGGGATTTTACCCTTCTGTGACAACATATTCTGTCATGATTCATGGGCTCTCTAAGAAGAAGGGTAGGATTGAAGATGCATGTAAATACTTTGAGATGATGGTAGATGAAGGGATACCACCCTATACATGTACTTGTAGCATGTTGAGAGACCGTCTCTTAGGTTTGGGATTACGGGACAGAACGTACATACTTGCGGAGAAAATGCGGAACAGCACTTCTTGCTCTATCCAAGAGCTATCAGATATGATGTGCTCAGATCAGAGTAAACAGGAGTACACAAGGACAGTTGGGTTAAGCCATGAGATGCTGCTGCCATAGATATTCTGGCAATTACTGCTTGGCATTTGTTTCAGTTTGAATACATGAAAGGAGGGAGATAATTGTGACCAGATTGAACAATGGTCAATTTCTGATGTTAATGGTGATCTGCTTGTCAAAAATCAAATAGGTATTGTTCTTTTATGCACTAAAATTAATTATGAAACTCTAATAATCTCTTCTTAATTCTTATCAACACCACTACCGTAAAAAGAAAAAAAATCTTGTTTTTAATTGGAGGGATTTTGTGTAAGCTACTTCTCTGCTCATTCCCGTTTAGTACACAGTTGACGTGAAGGTCAAAAAGCCTCCCTCATGAATCTGGGTATTGAGCTCGAAAAAAAGTTCTCTGCCTTGCTTCAACTGCGTTTATTTATCAATTAATTAGTTTTCCATTGGCTCCCTGCAATCTGCTGCCTCGTACATTTGTGCTTGCAGTAGTCACAAGTTCAATATGACCTCTCCTGAAAGTACGCCATCTTTTGGTTACTGTCTTTGGGGCATCTTCCCACTGATATATTGAACTAAAATATGACAAAATTACTTTTATTATTAGTTTTATTTATCCTAAATTTGCCTGAAAAATTATTCATTGTAAACTGGTTCACAAAAAATGGTGTGACTTTCAATATAAGCTCGTAAAGAAAAGCTGTCAACTTTCACTTTTAAGTTAAAGCCAGTATTCTCATCTAATGATTAAGATTGGAAGTTTATAACAGATCATTGTGTTATGGGCAACCTCTATTGACTACCACTTTTCCATTGTGTCAAATCTATCATCAGACATTTAGTTTTGGTAAAAACTAACAAATTACATCTTTAAAAATAAAATAAAAAACTAACAAATTCCTACATGTAGTGATCCCATCAACTCAAGGGATAAAATCATTATGAATAAGTTACTCAACTTCGGAAAATGATTTGTGCATTGCTAAATTTACTATGATGGTGCACTAAGACTTTTTTGTCCATTTTATCCGAATAAATTGGAAAAGTATAAGTGGGTTTTTTTGTCAATTTATTCGATAAATTGAAGGGCACAATCATCACGATAGACCCTTTTAGTGCAAAGTATCGATGCACAAATAATTTCCATAACTTCATATCGTCGATGAACCATATTGGAGAATAGGATTCTCCTTGGTTGGATAGATCGTCGTGAGACCTATCAAACTATAAAAAATAGGTTTATTGAATCATTTTGTCCCTTGATTTGGATAATTACTATAAAATTATTGGACAAGTATATATAACCTCTGTGTTCATTCTATTGGTGAGAATGTGTCAAATAGATATAAATGCCCATTCATTGCCTTCCGTAAAAAAAGGAGCTATGAAGTTGAACTTTGGTGGTGAAGTTAGGGGTGCAACTAAGGAAAGAATAGGAGGTATTGTTAAGACATTTGAAAGATAGAGAAATGATCATATACTATCATCTTCATGGAAACTACCATGAGGAAAAATGAATCCACTATCCATCTACCTCCCGAGAGGTTTTTCAACAATGGTAGGATTTTTATATTTCATAGTGGATGGTGAATGAACTTATCCTCATCTTTCAAAAAAAAAAAATGAACTCATCCTCAAGGAAACTACCATGTGGATCAACATCTTATCATTTCGACAAAAAATAAATAGTTCTCTCTTACATTGAGAAAGTGGAAGGAACTTATCACTGTCATGCTAAACTATTTTTTTTTTTTTGAATGATTAGCATTTTTATTCATTCAAAGAATTGGAAAAACCTCCCAAAAATACATAATATACCCCCTAAGAAGGGATAGAAACAGAAAGATTAAGACTCTATACAGACTCATACAGACTAAAAAAACTAACAAACACTGAACAACAAAGACCAAAAGGGTCAACAAACAATACAAAGCCAACTTACAGACAAGTGAAATAGGTATACAGATACCTACTTACAGAACTACGTAGGAAAACAAAGGATAAAGCTAACATACAGATTCCCATAAGAAAAAACCTAAATTGATACAGATGCATCTCGATCACTCGTTTCTAGACTTTACTGCATAAGATGGCCATGCATTGCTTCAACAACTACAATGGTGCCCGGATCAAGCATATAGGCAATCTGCTGCTGGAAAAATGATTTCTGTTGCATAGTAATAGGCACACAACAAACAAACAGAAAGCAACAAACAAGATCAAGTGTTGTGTTTTAAATAACACTCGCAAGCATATGAATCTATTAATTGTAATATCCTGATCCAAAATTAGGTCTAATCGTGTGATTTTGTGTTAATAATCATGTTTTGTGATCCGTTAATCATGAAGATTACGGATTAAGCTTTTCGAAAAGTCCAAGATCGGCTCAATCAGAGCTTGGTAGCTCACATATTCAATTCATTTAAGTTGGAGGGGTAAAATGGAAATTTATCAAAAATATTATTATTTAATAATTTTAATTCTTGTTTATTTATGAAACATATTGTTTGAATTAACTAGACTTTTAGGTTTATCCACTGGAAATGATTTTAATTTCTGAGTATGTGATATTTTTAAATTTATATTTTTTATTCTCAGAAATGCTAATATTTATAACTCGAAGAGGTCCCCATTTACAAAATAATTATTTTAAATAGTTAGAAAAGTCAGAAAATTACAAAGAAAATATCTAGTGTTTAATCTGTGTTTTAAGCTATCACTTTGTGTTTTTATATTTTCAAAATAAAATTTTAAAACCCTTTAAATAAATATAATTTGATTTATGGAATTTACTTAAAATGTTGTTTTTATTAAAATCGAACGATTATCAAGTGTATTATTTTCCAAATTTTTATCATGTTTATGATTTTTAAAACCAAATCATTTGGACTGGTTAGATTAATTTAATTAAATTCCATTTATATCTAACTAATAGAGATAAGCTTAAAAGGAAAATAAAATAAAATAACCGACCCATGATCAATTCTTATTCTGTGAATAGTGGATTCTTTAGCATTCATGATACGTTTAGCAATGATTTTGAATTCATGGAATGCATCAGATTTCTCTCTTAAAAACGACACCTAAGTATATCTAGTGTAGTCATCAACTATCACCATGAAATATCTCTTCCCTCCTTCACTCAAGAATTGAGTGGGTCCAACCAAATACATATGCAACAGCTTTAAAGGTCTAGAAGTCACAATCAAATTTGGACGTTTGTGAGCTGCCCTTACTTGTTTTCCTTTTTGGCACTTCGCTTAATTTGATATGAAGCAAGAGTGTTTGATAGAATGAACTATCCAAGACATAATAATCATCAGAAGTAAGGATCTCATTTAAAATGACATCACCTTCTTTAGAATAAACTTGACAATCATTTTTATGAAGGTAACTTGATTATCTTTGGAACACAATTGAGATATACTTAAGAAGTTATGTTTTAGACGATTCATAAGATATACATCATTAATCACACTAGAGGTTGTATGATTTAAGGAACCTTTACCAATAATATGTGCCATGTTCCCATCACCAAACACAACTGATCCAACTTTGAAATCAACCAGATGTCACATATAGGAACTGTTTCTAGTCATATGTAGAGAGCATCCACTATCCAAGTACCATTTGGATTGTCTTTCAACATTTAGAGCAGTATGAATAATGAAGCTTTTAGCTTTAGGAACCCACTGATTTGAGGAAGAAGACTTTGTACCATTTAGGCCAGATTTTTTATATGTCTTCTTTTGAATATTTCCAAGCCATGGGTTCCTTAATTCCTTTAATATGTTATTCAATTTTTTATTTAGGAATCCATAGTTTAATTTCCTTTTTTCCTTTGCCTTTCATGACATTTGGATTGAGTGACCAAGGATTGTTTTCTCAAATGTTTCCTTCTAAGGAGGCATTCAAATATGAAGTGCCCACTTTTTCCACAATAATAGCACAATTTATTTGAGATCAAAGAGGATTTAGTCTTAACAAAGGTGATCTGATTTTTGGGTTATTTTCGGATTCTTCGTTATATCTAAGACCAGTTTTATCCATATACATCTTACCAGAGTTAAGAAGTTTTTCCAGTTTTTGCTCACCTTGAGTAAATTTGTCTTGAAACTCAATTTTATGATTTTTTAATTTTTTTCAAATCTGAGCTCAAGCTTAGAACATTTTCTTCAAGGCTTCTCTTGATTTCCAAGAGTTAACATTCTTTTCATATACAGTTATTGTGCCTTGAAGAGATTTTTCAGTTTCTCTCAACTTCATGATCTCATCGTTTGTAGTCTTTAGATTTGTTCAAAGATACTTTTTCAGGTTTTTCAATATCTTGGCTTCAGAGTTTGACATTTTTATTTCTCATTTTATGAAGTTTCTTAACCAGATTCATGCTCTCTTGGTATAAAGCTTCGTAAGATTCTTGAAGGTCATCCACATTATCATAATTGTTGAATACAGAAAAATGATTATTTTATCCCTGATTATTGGACCAGTTAGCTCTCAATTGTGTATTATTAGATGCACTTAATATTGTTTGCTAGTTTTGTAGATAAAAATGGAAATTCAGAAAATCAGTTAGAAACCGGGAATAGTTGCAAGGTTCTGTGCTAAATTGGAGGACCCATGATTTTTAATAATTAATTTCTACTACTTTTAGGAATTTAATTTGTAATTTGAATAAATATGGTCCAATTATGAGAGTCTAGATTCTTTTAATAATTTTAGATTTAAGTGGTGAATTAATTATTTTAATTCTGGAGAGAAAAACTGAAAATCAAGAGGCCATTAAAGATTGAAATTTGAAATCCATGGGCCAAAAGACCATGAGCCAGAAGCGAAGCCCACCGCACTGAGCTCCATTCCATACACTAGGCCAGGCTTAGTGATCCATGCACATTTCATATGGTCAGGCTAGTGTACAAGCCAAAGTCCAACAAGTATGTATATGATTCTTTATCTTATGATTTTTGAATGGAGAGTTATGTGTGTATGCTTTTTATACAAGTATATGATATAATGATTATAACACTCATGTGCACCCTTCTTCCCTTTTGATCGGATTTACCTACTTGGCGCGTTGACTAAGCCCATAATTTCCCCCTCTAGATGATAACGCAGTCCAAGGAAACAGAGCTGACCAAGTGGCAGCAGAGCATGAGCGGACAAAGAAGAAATGATATTTTGAACAAGTTCATTTTGAAAATAGATGAAATGTATTTATAGGAACATTATTTTGAGAAATGTAATAATTATAACTCCTAGATTCATTTATTCTGTTAATGATTTGATATGTTTACTTCAGGCAGATTCCTATTTTTGCTATTCATATAGATATTGGATGAATGTTATTAATTTTCGCTGATTTGTTCTAAGTGTATGCAAATGTTATTATGAAAGTTAATCCATGTACACACTGTATTGGGCCAGTCGAGGTCCGAGTCTTCGGATTCCGGATCGACTCACGCCGTGGCCGTCTCCGTCCCTTTTTCTCTATTGTACTAGTCAAAAAAAAAAAATTACTCTGATTTTAAGCATTGGGAAAAAGGGTGGGGTGCCACACGGTGAATGTTAGATTTAACCTCCGGTGTTATGAACCACTCTTGATGTCCACATGAGTATGTGTGACATTTTCTAGGGGCTTAAATGAGCTCACTTAGAGGCCCATAGACTTTGATAATTGGATTTGTAAAAAAAAAATAGTCGCGTTTCAGGCCCACATCCGGGTTCGGCGTGTGACAATATGTCTGTGTCTTAGCCTTAGACTTTGTGTTCTAGATATATTGTAAAGTTATTCATTGAATAAACACCATGGCTCAAGTGGTACTTCTAGGACCTTATGCAACCAATAGATGATACTTTAATAGGTTCTTGGATATTATCCAAGTCCCATGACTCATTTAAAATCTTTATGGACTTGATACAGTTGGATATGAATGAGAGACAAATTTTACAAAGTCGGATGACCCAATGATATGTCGGTCAACCAAGTGTGCCTAAATGTTATACTCTTATTTCTCAGAAAAACCCGAACAACCGAATGATTATCAGTCGAGCCAAGTTAAATGCAAAAATGACCAAGAGTTCTCTTATAAATCCAGACGACCGAATGTTCTTTCCCGGTCAACCGACATGTTTAATGAATACTTATCGAATGTCCTTACCCAGAAGAGTGAATGCATCGAACTGTAATACTTATCTGTGGACATTCGGATGATCGAATGACTTATGGGTCTACCGAGTCTTTAGAAAATTATCATATTTTGGAGCATTAAATGAAGCTTCCATCGGTCATATTTTTATTTAATGAGGCTCCAACGGTCATCTTTAAGGAATTCTCTATATATATGACTTCAAGATGAAGAAGAACAACCTTTTGATCATCTTAGAAAATCTTGATTATACTACTACTATTTCCCATCTTGAAAAACTTAGAGATTTAGTTATCACATTGCTCCTTGCCTCAAATCACTTTCAAATCTCTACTTGAGCCATTGTGATTCTTACATTTGATTAACTCTTAGGTTCTATCACTTTCATATCCTTGAGAGTTATTGAAGAATCATTATTGTATTTGATATCAACTTTGTAAAGGATTAGTGCAACCCTATTGAAGAAGAAAAGTGCATTCTACTTCAAATCTTTGACGTGGGTCTCTCTCCACCCGTAAAGAGCTTTTATATCAGTTTGTGCTTTACAATTAAGAAAGGCAGATAGTGTGTGTTGCAAATCTCAATGGACTCTCTTGAGTCGAGGACGTTGGTCATTTCTCGAACCTCGCTAAATCGACTGGTTCAACACTCCATCTCTTCTCATCTACTTCTTTCTATTTACTTTCATTTATTTATTATTGCTTTCCTTTTTGTTTTAAATTTGTGGTAATCATTCACAAGAGGAAACGTTTGTCAAAATAACCAATTCACACCCCCCACTCCCTCTCTTTCGAGTAAATATCTGGGCAACAATACCCATAGTATTTGCCGCAATCTATTACAATCAAATCTAAATCTCATTATAATATAAATCAAATCTTAATATATCTTAACATCTTTAAGAATCAATTTGGATTTTAGTATCTGCAAATACGAGAAAATTTAAATAGAAAAAACACAGAATTTCCTTTCTTAGTCTGGATTTTTTATTTTGTTTTTAAAACATCATTGGTATTGGCAGAAAAACAGGATCAAATGGTTGGCATGTACATAATCAAAATACCCAAGTGACAAAAATTAATTCACCATGCTTCAAGGAAAGAAATCAACATGATAAACCTCTGTCATGTTGGGATGATATAGACCAAAGTTCTGCTCAGTACCATTGGGCTTGAGGTTCTCATTAAAAATGGCAAACACATAAGCCTCTAAGTTCTTCCCAGGCCTCTTGGGTGTTCCAGGTTTCTCTACTAAGTGCCCAATTAAATTGTTGTTATAGGCCTTGGCATTCGCAATCGTCGCGATATCACCATTTCCTGCCGAGGGCCAACCACTCTCGGACACAATTATCTCAATCGACGACCCACCTGCTTTCTCCAAACCCGAGTACACCGAATCAACTATAGCATCAAACAGGTTATAATATTTAAGAGCTCCATCGTGCACGATCACATCTTTTGCAGTGAAGAGGGCATAATCCAACTGAATATCATTCTGGTCATTGGCATAGGCAAAGTAGGGGTACACATTGAGAAGGAGTGGTGTCTTGGTTGTCTCCAAGTAGGTGGTGATCTGCGTCATCACTGCTCCGGCCTCCTCTGAGAATGCACCTTGCGACGGGGGGTACGACACTCCTAATATAGATGTGGCAACTGCCGTGCTAACTGGAATTTGAAGATTATGGGCCTTCAAGGCAGAATCAAGATTCTTCATGGCTGGAAGAACATTAGTGGCTAGATCACTGGGGATGACTTCATTTCCAGTTGAAATACATATGAAGTTCAGAGAGTGTGCATGAGGCACCACATTCATGTTAACCCAAGCTTCTGCAAAGGATGGATCACTCCCAAGCTCTGGAAGATCCTCATTCAGTGTACCAAGGATGACTTCAATTCCAGACCCTTCAAGAGCATTCAGTGCATCTGGGTTCGGATTGAAAAGCCGAATTTTCGTGATGTTCCTCGATTTTACTAGGGCTACCACCTTGTTTGCTGGTGGAAGGTTATCCCCCAACATGCCATAGTTCACACCCACTACACCCACACTTTGTGCTATTGCATCAATCAAAGAAGATGAGACATAAATATGTTGATTCATATCTAGATTAGAAATAAAGTTGAAGGAGAAACTTTCGTACTTTTATTGGGAATAGGTAAATAGTTCTCTCTACTGTTTGTTTGTGAAATTCAAACAATAAAGTCAGCCATACATGTATATACTTTTAGATGCACACAATAAATTCTTGAGCAAACTGAGATTTTGCAGTTTTAACATAAATAAATATATCTTGAGAGTGAGTTTTACTCGAAAAATGTTATCAAATTATAGTTTTTTAACATGGTATCAGAGTAGGCTTTATATGTCCAGTGAATGTGAGCGTGGGTCAGAAGTTTCCACGTACAGTAGTAGAGCACATCTGTACGTGAGGGCGAGTGTGAAGTGACGAAAAGTCCCACATCAGTTAATTTGATAAACTAATGATTATATATAATACTTGAGCCACCCTCTTCTCAACGACTATCTTTTCAGAGTAAGTTCTACCTCAAGAATATTATGATGCCATGATTTTCTAACAATAACTATGATATGCAGATTGAAGATCAATAATCATTGGGCCTTATCATGTGAATTATGGAAATCTTAAAGTTTACATGAGAGACAAGAAATTTGAAGAAGTTGAAGTCTAAATTGAATGTCAAGAAAGCTATTAAATTTAGGCCTAGCTGCTATATCATGAAAATGCCTCTCTAATCGGTTGTCTATATGGCCCTTAGATTCACAATTGATTTTTTAAAAGCAACTTAAATCTTCTCTTAAATAGAGAGGTAACTAGTTTAGAGATGATGATGATTAATTACTTATAGATACAATAACGTGACATTGCCATGAAATAAAAATGAATTTCAGTGGAGAAAGTTTATCATTATGAGCAAATTTACCAATAAAAGGATACTATGAAACAATACTTCATAGATTCATATGAATTCTTAATGTTAGTAGAAAAAGAATAAAAAACTTGAGAATAGCAAGAGAGGAAATACCTTCAGACATGAAAAGTGCAGAGGCAGCCAGATAAAGAGCGAGCCATTGATCCATGGAAACGAAGATTCTCCTTCCTTATCTCTATCAATCTTTTATTTTTATCATCAATCAATATCTTAAACTGAATAAGTAGAACTTCCACCCGCTGATGCAACCAATTCAAGAATTCAAACAAAGTCCATATTTAGATGAGAGGATGAAATGTTTATATAAGCATGCTTTCATAAACAATTCATAGAATTGATGTTTACCAAACAATTTTGTAAACTCAAGTTGGTCTGTTCCCACCGTTCACGAAAATGATGAAAATGACATAAGAATGGACCATAAAAAATTCATCTATTGAGGAGAGAGGAGACTTTCTTTTTGGGTTTTTCGAAGATCGTCCAATTTTCCAGTGAGCTTGTCCTATTCTTTTGGATTGAAATGAATTCTCAGTGGCAACGGTCCAAATGTGTAGTCTGCTCAGGTCACCTGAGGCTAATTATCATCGTTGTATATGGGTTAGTGATAAAAACACCGGTATTTTTATGACAAGGGACACCACTGTACTCTTTTACTACACGTGAACGAAAGGAGAAATTTGATATTCCTCGTTGTAGAAAACACCAATCACTATTAGAAGCCCAGGGAATCCGTGTCTCCTTGTTATCAATTCCGTGAACATGTCAAGACCCTGCCTTTGGATATGCGTATTGAAGAATGCTTGCCAATCGCTGATTGCTGAGGATCTCTTCGGTGTTGTTGCAACCAAACAGGTAAATTAACCTCCAAGTGACCTGAGGTTGGGTTCAAAATATTAAATCTTAAATGTAAAATTAATCTAGGCCCGAACCTAAAGCCCATGTGTTGAAAGGGCCCAAAAATCCAAAGCCCTATGTTTACAGTAAATTTATGAAAAATTCTGAAGGTTCTTGGGTTCGACAAGTTGACATGTTCGACCTGTCGAATGGCTTGTGGTTATGTTTTTGGTGCCGCTGCTTTCAACCTGTCGACCATATTCAATAGGTCGAGTGTCCTCAGCATTTTTAAGTTTCATTATTGTCCGCTCAGGTCGACGTGTTGAGAGACTTGTTTCATTATGGAGCCTTTACCGTATTGTTTCTCTAGGGATCGTCTAGTCGACCGTGTTTGACTGGTCGAGGAGCCTTCATGAAAATCTAATTTTCGACCCATCGATTCTACATGTCGAGGCCACCATGTTTTAAACACATTCTCATCCAAGTGTTTTCGACCTGTTGAGAAACTCCCCCTTCCGCGCCTCAACATGCCAATGAGTGTAGATTGATCCGTTGTGTTCTATCCGTTATTTTTTTCTTACATATACAGATCAACTTTCAGGGGGGATTAGTGAGAAAAATAAAGGAGAAAAATTAAGAGAAGAAAAAAGAGAGATTACGAGAGAGAACCTAGAAACCCTCCATGCAATAAACTAGTAAAATCCTGTGTCTAAGAAAAGGTTCCTAGGAATTACTGTTACACCAAACCCAGTCTTGATCGTCAGTTGCACACATCAAAAGGTCTGAAGTAGAAATCACTGGATCGTGCAACCTACACCTCTGAAGAACACAGATCTACACAAGACCCAAAGGCCAGTGTTCTACCTTTTCATTTTTATTTCTCAATCTTGTAAGGTGGATTAGACTTCTGCAATCGAACCACCATGAAAAATAGGTGTTAAGTAGTAGACCTCGGTGGTTGAACCTTTCAAAATCTAAGTGTGTATTAATAATGTAATTTTACCCTATCATAATGTGTTTCGAATAGCCCAAAGTTGGGTGAGTTTATGAACCAAACTACTATAAATTGTTGTGTTTGCACGATTTGATTTGTTGAATTATTTATTATTATTTGCACACATAAGTTTATTTTCCGCTGCCCATAGCCTAATAAATTAACTCACATATTTTGATAAATTGGATTACCTAGTGTGGTTGATAATTTAATTTGGAAAATGAATTAAAATTGATTAAAGTTATTTATTAAAATTGGAAATGGTCCTATTCATCTTTCTCTAGGACCCGTGCATTGATCTAGTCCCAGTCACCGATGTTATTATTTCTCTTGTTTATGATATATGTACGAGGGGAACTTAATTAACCAGGAATTTGAGAGCACGGGTCCTCTTGCAGGTGAGAACTTGCACTTTACAATTTTGTGATTTAACCATAAGATCTAGTGACTGAGTCATTCATAGGGGTGCAACCAAGGCTAGGGTTTTTGGCCCAAAATATCACGCCCGAATTAGAATTCGGGTCGAGCTTAACCTTAGTACATGAAAACTGCTCGAAAGCCTGAATTTTAGCTACATGTTATAAAATATAATTTTCTTTAATTGGTATAAATATAATGTTTTAACATAAGCACAAAGAAGCCTAAGGCCTAATGCATGCACATTTAGAACTTGGAATTGGGCTAAGGCCCGACATATTCAATTCAGGTCAAGCTCAATTCTGATTTACACGGGTTCAGGTCCTTCAATAGTAATTCCAGCTCAGGGTCAAGCAAGCTCAAAACTCAACTCGATCTGCCTGAGTTGCAGCCCTAGTCATTTGTATAATTAAAAGCCGTTAATTGTGATTTGTGTTCCAAACTTATTTTTATTTAATGAGTTCTTTTATATTTTTATTTTTTCTTCTTAAGGTTTGTATAATTCTCTAATACAAATCATATTACTTTTGTACATATTTTTATTTAATGAAATTAATCATGTCTGCTGAAAAAAACATTAGTAGACCTTAATGTAGGTTTGAATAATTTATTCTGGTTAATTTAGTCAATTCTTTTTCATTTTCTTCTGTTTTTCTCAAAGGTAAATTGAAAATTGGGGCTTTGTATAAGTTATTGTTGTGAGAGTTTAATGATTATTTTGGAAAGAAAATGCCGATGTGTTACATATTTTCTTTAATGTTTGAGTGATTTTCCATCAACTTTCAACAATTTCATGAAATCAGAGTTTTGTCAAAATGGAAAGAACATGTTGGAGAAATTATGGATTACTAGAGAATATAAATATACTATCGAATATTGGTTTTTCATCTTTGAGATTTTTTAATATTATTAAAATCGTGGGTTACAAGGTGTGTCCAAGGCCTCAATTTAAGGGGTCCAAATATCGGCCGATATCAGTCGTTTTGTTTTTTTTTTAAAAAAAGGAGAGAGACAAATATCGACAGATATATCCACCGATAGCGATATATTGGTCGATACTGAATTTTAAACTCTTGCCTCAATCTATACGGATTCTAAGGAGAGAAAAATATGGATCAAAGTAAGGAAATTGAATCTAAGAATCCAAGCTACAAGCTTTCGCCCATGAGATCCATCAATTTGGATCTACTACATTCTAGTCTCCAATTATGTCTAGCCATGTGATTTAATTTCATCATGGAGAAAAAAAAAATATTACATTATAAATCCCCGTGTAGGCATGGGCGAATTTACTTGATGGAGTAGCTTGAATTGGTGCCAAATTATGAGGTTCTAGGAATCTTCTTATGCAATGGCATCCCTTTGATTGATTCTTCTATTTTTTTTTTTTTTTGTTGCATTTAATATTGTAGGATCTAGATCCATGCACCCAAAGACTTCCAAAGAGAGATTCTTGCTTCTTGAATTTAGGAGATAAGATGACAAGGCATGCACACGTGGAATTTCCCATCACTCCTCTTTGTGTCCAGCAAATGGATCAATTTCTTGGGTTGAATTGGGTCATTTTTTATAGTTTTAAAGACCTGACCTAATGCCCAAGCCCATGAGCCAATTATTTGATGATTTTAAGTCCAATTGGAGCCCTAAAAAATCCCCTGTTTTGCACCCTCGAATTCTTTAGAATTCTTTAGAATCCATGATCATATTGATGTCCTCATAAAAAGGGCTCTTATTATTTATTTAAATTGAAATTGACTAAACAAATAAGAACACTAAATTGAAAAGAATAATAGACAAATTGATATATTTAATGGGCCCACCTAATAGCATCATTATGTACAAAACTATAAAATCATATAAAGAAATAATTCCACTCATAAAACATATTATAATAAAAGAATAACAAAAATAATCAAATGTTAATACTTATCTTTATAACAATAATTAATAAACTCAATTCAGTGGTGTGTTTTTTAACTCTTCAATTTTTTTCAACTTTAATAATTTTTAATCATAAACCTTATTGTCTTTAAAAATATGGTTTAATTGTTCTTATCAAGTTTTTTTCACAATAAATTAAACATTTAAGCATGTTAAACTAGAACATACCCATGTCCAACATCATTGGTGGGCCATAGTTAGAGGTGTGTGTTGGAAAACTCAACACCATGCACTAAAAATGTCTTAAAAATATCATAGTATACAAAGATAGTTATTGGAATTTAACTTTTCAAAAGAATTTGGAATTCTAGAGTTTTGACACTTTTTAGTAATTTGAAAAATTCCATTTACAAAGTTCTAGATACACCCAACAAATGATTTTGAGCAAAATTTGTCAAATTCCACCCCATTTCCACCTTCTCAATACTAAACAAGCCTTAAGTCATCAATGAATCTCAACACTTATTAAGCCTCCCCAATCTTCCTAAATTAAAATACTATCAAAGAAAAAATAGGCAATTATACACATTTAATTGCTAAATTTGATGTTGAAAACAAAGAAACCACAACAAACAAGCAATCTCACAAAAGCATAATAAGATTTAGATGGTTTCATAATGTGTCTATATCCATGGTTAAATAAGAGTCACTTTCTTTAAGAATGGGTTATAATTTTGCTCTTATACTAATCTCCCCTAAATCCAAGTGAATGCCATCACCCTAGAAATCTCTTAAAAATACAAAAATACTCTTGTGACCTAAAGGTCAAGGGCTTCATGCTCAAACCCTCAACTTGAGAGACACTGCTCCCAGGACCATTAGCTCAAGGGCTATAGGCACCTTAGAGAACCGCGATTAGAGTTTTGTGACCAGTATGGCCCAAATCACCACAAAATACAACACATCTTCACACCATTTGAGAGTTCTAATAGATTCAATAAGACAAAGTTGAAAGAATCTTTTGACAACAAAGTACAAACAGTGAACAAATATCAAAATTTGGTAGGTGGAAGGACCTCTCACATGAGTAAGGAATATATGCTACTATGGCACAAGAACATAGTGCTACATTAATGTTCTCAGCAAACAAATGCATTTGCTATAAATAACACATTTAAGAAGCTGAATTTTTACACCAGACACAAACATTGATTACACTTTTGGTTGCAACTCTCACTTGTGTTTACCATCATATACTGACTCTTCAGGATCACAATCCAGATACATGGTTCATAGTTAGAATGTCTGATTGGTCCAATGTAAATGGAGGATGACCATATTATCATATAGTTTTTTATCAACCCTGCAATCATCTTCAATAACATCTGTCATTTATGGATCGCTTGTTTTCCTTGTCTGCATGGAAATATCCCATGGGCATCAGAAATGGGGACATCCTAGTTACATATATGGACCATTGGTATCATTACTGGAATATTTCCCTCTAGTTACAGATAAAATTAGGTATGGTGATACAGACAACAAGAATGACAAGAACTTACATGATAGAATCCAGAAGTAACATCCAGTTTATACAATTTACCATGAAGCACCGGTATTCACAAGTTTGACATAGGCATTTCTGAAATCCTCGAAGAATTTTGTCTGATCATCAGCATAAATTCTAATCCACCTGTAGAAACAAATGTGTTGAGAACACTGCATTATACAGGAATATGGTTGTAACCCACAAATTTGGCTCAGATATCGAAATAAAAGGCCAAACACAGAGATAACAAACCGTAGGCATTCGTCATCCTCGGCTAGTGCATGATCTGATGGAAGCCCAATCATGCTTGACATGCCACCTGCAGTTAATGGTTAGAGAGGCACAAACATGGAATAGAAGTGCCCAGAACAAACATAAATGGAGAACAACCAGAATCACAACTAATTTAACTTTGGGCTTCCAACACTAAATATTAGACAATAGACATACAGAGGCAATTACATTGACATGAACCCAATCATGAAAACTGGGGAAAATAGAAAACATAAATCGGAGTGTCCCTCTCTTCTTCATTTCCTTTGCATAATTTCTTTTCCTTATTTTCTTTCAAGTAGACGTAGGAGTTTCTGTTTGGAATTGAAAGGGACAATAGTATTGTAAGTCATGATTAGAAAGACCCTCTTTTTGAAAACAAAATTCACAATATTTTGGTGTGAAATCCTCGAAAACAAAGTTTTCATTGTTTCATTATTCAATAGAAAGACTGCAACAATAGCTTTCTTTCTTTTTTATCACAAGAATAGTGCAATTTATGTTATTATTTCCTTTGGTTGTAGAGGAGTGATGAAGGTCAAGGATCAGTTTTAATGCCTACCTAGACCTTCAATGTGAAAAAAAAAAACAGGAAACTAGAATTTAGCTAAAGTTACAATGCACTTGAAAGAACCTGAATCGCATAGTCACTCGGATAATCAAGAAGTTCCTCCAATCTTCTTCCCTTTCCAATGGCAATTAATGTTTCACCTCGATTAGGGGCAAACGGAAACTTAATTGGAAAATAAGAACCTAATCTCGATTTCTCTTCCAAAAAAAAAGAAATGGATCAAATCTCACTGGGAAATTGTTAGCTTATGAAATTCACCAATGAAATCAATTTCAATGAAAACCAAGATTTGTTTCTGCTAAATTAAATTTAATCTGCAAACTAAAATAAATTAATTCAGATCCGAATGAAATCAATAAGTTTCGGACAACAACAGAAAAATAAAAATTAAAAACAGTTTTAAACAATTTCTACTTGTATCACATTCGGCCAGAATCGAAATAAATCAATAATTAATGGTTAATCACAAAAATTATCCAAAATGAATTCAATATTTCAGATCTCACTAACTACAGTAAAAATTATTATTGAGAGAATGCTAGAGATGTGGAAGGAAGGTAGTTGAACATTTTAGAAAAGGAGTAAGAATAAGAAGAGTAAGAATTGTAAGTGGAGGGATGACTGCATTTCTAATTGTAGTTAAGACACACCATGCATCTGCACTATGCCCCCTATTAGTTGGACTTAGTAATGGACAACTTAATATGACAGATATCTATGATGAATTTTGTTCTTAGATGTTTCAAATGAAATACTAATGTACTGTTAATTAGTTGAGAGTAAAGAAAGTAAATGAAAAGCTAGAACTCTAAAAGACAATTTATGAGAAATGGTTTGAGCATTAATCATTAATAATAATAAAAAAAAGTAAAAATGAGTTCAAATTAGCAAGCACTGAATACCAAAGATGATTTGGTTAAAATTGAAAACCACCATACTGTCAATGTGATTAATCATATAATGTGAGCAACTACAGAACAAAACAGAGAGCTGGAAGCGGTTACTGTTAAAAGGGACAATGCTAAACAAGTACCATAAAGAAGTCTTTGACACAGCACATGGTAACCTAGTCAACTGACTGTTACCAAAGCTGGGAATATTTAGTTTCACCACCAAAAGGGGAGAAAAAAGAAGCAGCAGAAGGCCAGGGTTAGCCATCTACTCCAAATTCATCAAAGAGCTTTGACCGTGATTTTTGGTGGCATTCCCAACCCTGGCCTCACTATGGCAGTCTACTGGCCCACCACATGCCATATGTCAAATGCTTAAGGTTTTTAATAAATGACATCTGTGTAAGAAAAGCATTTTCTGGACTGGTGCAGGGTATAAAAAGTGGAGACAAGCTTATCTGTTGCTATGTGATCGGTGAGAGCCAATCTGATTAAAGGGTCATTTTTTATAATCAGACATGCATTCTTTATAGATCTTGGGTTATGAAAAAGCAACAAGAAGACAAAAAGTGGATGAGTTGTGTATTGTGTGTAGTTGCAAACAAACAAAGGAAATGATAATAGTATATAAGCATAAAATCATTGGGTTTTTCAATGGAAGATAAAATTAAGGAATGTTACTTGAGATGGTTCCAATAGATAATGATTGTAAGGATGCAAGAGAAGAAGGTGAGCCAGTAGACTTCGAACATTAACACGTCAATAGTGACAAAAACATACTCGTAAATAGGGATGAGCCCAAGTTAGTCGCACAGCCAATGGGGTGGCAATTTTTTTTGCCAAGAATAGAGTCGACAACACTACCTCTGCCGTCTTCCAACTTTAAGAAAGAAAGAATTAGAGATTGCTTGTAGCTCATCGGCTTGCACTTCTTTTGTTTGTTATGCTTTGGTTTTCTTTCATCTATTTTCTTGATGCAGTTTCTCACATGTTTTTTTGGGTCTACCCCTTTTAGACGCCCTTATTTTTGTTGGTTTTGTGCTCAATTTTCTCTATTAATATATTCACATCTGTTACCAGCTAAAAAAAAGGGGATGAATTGAATAGTAGAAGTTGCATAGTGAACTAGAATTTGGAACTGGGCTGAAGATGACACCCATATTTGTGAGTTTATAACACACCAGCTAATTACTGTCTTTGGCTACCAAAGGTACCATATAAATTGACAATCCCATTTCTCTATGTCATGTTATTTCTCAGCACATGACCATGTGGAACAACAAGCACCATACACCACATATGGCAATAGGCCATTAAAAATATCCTCATTATACAGCATTAAAACGTCGACCTATTGATATTTCATATCGTAAAAACAGAAGGGATACAATGACAGGTGGTATTTAATTGATCTCAATGATTTGGGTACAGGTTGGGTGAGCTTCAGCCCACCCAAGATGGGTTCTTTTTTATGAAATGAAATTCAGGCATAGCCTGTCAGAGTGAGGCTGAAAATAGTAGCAAAGTCTGGCTCATTCTAGGAATAAACAGATCCATGCCGAGTTTAGGATGGTGTAAAAAAGGCAATTGGTAGAACCTTCCAAAGACCAAATGATCAGCTCAGCCCATTGACAACAAGAGTCCATATTCAACAGTGATGGAAGTGTCCAATCTGATGCCTCAAGAGGACAAATGGACATCAGGGATACACAGATAGAAAGCACATCAAATACAATTAACTATTAAGCTGAAGGCTCTAAACCTTCTTGAGTTTGGAGGAACTTTTGCTCTTGTTTTATTGTATTTTCAGTTCTTTCTACTCCTTTTCTCTTCTTGTATTTTTTTGTTTGGGTCTAACTCTTTTAGACCTTTTATGTCTTCCTGTATCTATTATCTTTTTTCTAATATGTTTTCTTTTTACCGCTCAAAAAAAAAAAAAAAAAAATCTTCAGGCTCTAAAGAAAGAGTAACATCGCTTTAAGTCATTCACCTGAGGCTGTCCATGGTTTCTCTATAAGAACTTTAAAGTAGGAATTGTCAAAAACTGTGGGATTTCCAAAACCTTTACTTCCAAGAGTATGTGCTCCAGATAATGCAACAAGTTCTCGGGTGCTGCAAGCATGAATCATGTGTCATGTAGTTACCAATGAAGTAAAATGTTAAAAAAAAAAAGATTGAGAATAGGAAAGAAACTCAACAGGGTAACAGTCGAGAAATAACGTGGCCATTTTAAGATGAATAAAGAAAGGACATGCTCCACATGTGGCTCATTATTTACTCAATTTAAAAGTATTGAAAAAAAAAACCTATAATATTTTGAAGTTATAAAAATTTCATTACTTAAACTGCATTTCCAGTTAACGTACTTAGAGATGCTTCAGATTATTTAACTTTATTTTGTGGTGATGACAATAGCTAAGTCATTAAGGATTTCCAGAATAGACTACAAAGAATCTCTACGGGCTGAGAAATTGCATGATGTATGATCAGACAATACAGATATGTATCAGTTTTATATACTTCCTAAGTGTAGTTCTTAAGTTGTTGGTAATGTCATCCAAAAGGGGAATGAACTTGCTTGGTACCACGCTATGTATAACTCCTAAAAATGATAATCAAAGGAGAAGCGTAAGTAGATTTTTTTTTTTAAATTTATTTTAGTGGTATTAAACTTTTGCAGTTCCTCAAGTAAAAGAGAATTTCTGCAGTTGATTCTTTTATTTTAAATTATGTAAGATTAAAAGAGAAAGCTTACGTCTTGTGTACACTTTCTAAATGTAGTTCTTAAGTAGGTATGGTCTTCCAGAAGGAAAATGAACTTGCTTGGTACCATGCTATTAGTAACTCAAGAAATCATAATCAAACGAGATACAGAAATAGAATTATTCTAGTTGGCTCTACATCAGTTTTGTTTTAGTTTCTTTTTTTACTATATTAAAAAATGATGCAATGCTTCATGGTCTGAATATTCTCATCCCAAACACAAACTTCAGCAAGCAATATTTATTTAGTTCACAATCTGCCCCCGTAGCTATTAAGCAGAAATTCTAGCAAAATCAACTTGTGTGAAAAATCCATTCCAAGCATGTAATTTAAGGAGCAAAAAAGAAAATGAAGGTATATACCCAATAACCAGCCCCAAAATCATATGCTAAATAATCAGCCTCAAAATCATGTGCGACTGATTATCAAAAATAAAAAATTCACTGCTTTGGTTGGACTCACCTGGCTATTTATAATCCAGATGCAGGACAAGAGCTGAAGAAAAAAGGAACATACCTAACAACTGATTCCAAAATCATATGCCAAATAATCAGCCTCAGAATCACATGTAAGACAGCCCTTAAGTTAAATCATCCACTGTTTGAGGTTGGATTTGAAAAAATGTAGAATAATGGATGAAATTGATTTCTATTGATTGATCCAAAATGGAATACTAGACTTTGTTTATAGACACAAGATACAGTAATAAAAGGAAAGTCACTCTAATATATACAACAGTCTATACAAAAATATGGACTTCTTTCCGTAAAAGAATAAAAACTCTTTTTTTTTTTTTAAACAGAGAGCACAAATTTTATTAAAATGAGAAAGTAGTACAAAGAGAAGGGTGAGGTATAAAAGATTTATACCCACCAAACACTTAACAAAGTACAACTTAACTCCCTTCCCAATTACAAGATGAGAACCCAAGGACACCCTGAAAAACAGCCCTAGAATTAAATAAAAACCGTGGTCCGGGCCTCTCCTTCCACACCTAATGATGCAAGGAAAGGGCTAGGGCAGCCCTAAATGCCTAAATGTGGTTCTCTACAAACTAAAAGGGATAAAATAATGTACCCTAAAGCTAAAATGGGCTGAAATTAATCAATCAATTAATATATGCAATTAATTAATATAAAAATTACCACACATAATCATGCTAATACTAAGAATATCATGTGTTTAATGGGACTAATGGGAAATTAAGCAATTAATCAATCCCGACAATTATCGGGTCAAACAGTAGGGTACGGTCCCGGTATTGGATGGGTTTTAAGGAAGGGTTTTTTATATACTTTAGACATGTGGGTTTACAAATATAGGACAAGTCACGGATGGGAAGAAGAAGAAGAAAACAGAGGATGCGACAAAGGGACAGAAGAGACGGAAGCGGAAGGAGGTGGAAACGACACAGGTAAGTGAGTTTAGGGGTTACGGCAGCCAGAGGGGAGGTGTTTAGGATTGACGGCAGCAATGGATGGTGTCTAGGGGAGGGGCGAAGGCAAGTCAATGGGTTTGATTTGGATTCTGGTAAACAAAAAAAAGGGGAAAGGAAGAGAGAGAAGAGAAGAGAGAAAAGAAGAAGAGAGAGAAGTAGAAGAAGAAGAAGAGAGGAAGAAGAAAAGACAAGAGACATAGAAGAAGAATACCTGAAGAAGATGTGGAAAGGAGAAGGAGAAGATAGGAGAATTGATTCAGTTGGTTTCACATGCACATCATGGAGGCTGCTTCAAGCCTTAAAATTCATTTCATTCCATCATTCTTTTCTTTGCCTTAGGGTTAAGACCCCTTTTAAAACAAAGGGTTGAAGTTGGGCCTAGCTGCTGGGCCTGACTCTGCATCACCTAATTTTGCTAAAAAATCTACCACTCCATTGGCGGATCTCCTAACATATCTAAAGGTAACTCTCATCCAAAAACTCAAGACCTTGATCTTCCTGGTCATCGTGGTCAATATCCAAGAAGGTCTTTTCCTCCTACTAGACTAATTGCATTAACCGAATCCTCCTCTATTACCAACTCCCCCGACTTGTGGCTCGGCCAAAGATTGAGGGCCATTTTGATTCCTAACAGTTCCACCTCATTTAAATCTGTTACCATGTAACACCCCTGATTTTCCTTATATTATAAATATATTGGATTGGTCCATTTGGATTGCGATTTAATGGAATTTGAAATTAAAAGTTGAAATGGGCAGTAGATGGGCAAGGAAATGGGTCAATTACCCAATTATGACCCAATGGGTCATGGGTGAGCCGGATTTTAAAGCAAATGGGTAAGTTTAATTAAATTAGATGAATTGGATAAATTAATGCAATTAATGCATTAAAGTCCACCTCATCAAGTGAGGTGGCATTGCCAAGTGGCATACATGTCATCACATGAGAGCCAACTAAGCAAGAATGCCACATCACCAAGTGACATGGCCAAGTGGGACCCAAGTGCCATGTGGTGACCAAGTCACCACATGCAAACCCATGGGTTCCATGTTGGTTGGATTGAGTGGCCAAAAAAATGTTATAAGGCCATGGAGTTGGAAAATCCATCCAAAGGATGGTTATGGGATTGAAACAAAAGAACCCATGCTAAGATAATAATATGATTGAATGAAATCAGGTGGGGACTGATTTTAAGGTTTCAAAATCACTAAATTTAGGACTGGTTGTTGACTGATCTTAAGACTAGTTGCTGATTGCTTTTGGATTAGTTGCTGATTTGTTTTAGAACCAGTTGATGGCTGGTTTTCAGCCTTCAAACTGTTGATTTTGGAGACTGCTTGGGCCTCATTTTAATTAAGACAGACAGCATATGGTTCCTTCACTATTTTGCAAACCTGTTTCATAAAGCTGAGTACTAGTTTTGGGAAAACTCATATTGAGGTTTTCAATTAGTTCCTTTTAAAAATTATGTAAACTACCTAAGCTACTTAGTTTTATGTAAGTTTCCTTATTTGACATTCTGAAAGGATGGAAAGGAGATGAAAGAAGGAAGAACAATGGGTTCGGCCACGTTGTATGGCCAAAACCCATGGATGATTTGTATTGATCACTTTGTTTAAAATAACATAAGGATTAAAACGAGGGTCAAAAACCAAAAGATAAGGTTCAGCCATATTGTATGGCTGAACCCCCTTGATGGGTTTTTGGTGTAAGATAAACACATTTTAAAAGAAAATGGGACAATAGGGTTCAACCATGTTGTATGGCCAAACCCCATTGATGGTTTCTTTTCTATGGATATGAACACATTTAAAATAAGAAATGGGACAATAGGGTTCGGCCATGTTGAGGGATTTTTGTTGAAACATGAATACACTTAAAAGGAAATAGGACAATAGGGTTCAGCCATATTGTATGGCCAAACCCCATTGAGGGTCTTAAAAGGGTTAAGGACAAGGAATGCATAAATGCATTGGGAAACGAACATGGAATTTAGATGGAGATAGGGATGATGAAATTGAAATGGAAAATCAAAGCTAATATATATGTTTGAATTTGATGAGGTAAAGAGGTTCGCAAAAGGATTGCGATTTGTCTCACATGACCTGTTGGCGTTATCCTTACAAGATAATATATCGTACATTGGTAGGATTCCTACCTTATTGTGAACACCATGGGGTATAATATAACACTGGTTTTATTCCAAATATAATGATTACTTTGATATTAACAAATTGTTTATGATTATGGACTGATTTTCAAATGATATGATGTATTTTAAATGATATGGCATTATTGCATATATTACCTCATGCATGGCATGGGAGGGAACATATATGAATAGCAAGCCAAGTTCTGAGTGGTCCGGACATAACTTGGGCTTGAGATTTGCTTATGTGAAGCTATATGAACTATTGAGATTTGACCTCGTCCAGTTGATAGAAATGTACGGCTTATTGGGCCAAAGAGCTCCTGGGTAGGCAGTCCCGAAACCCTGCGCAGTGGGAAGAGTCCACACTCCATCTGTAATCCCGATTAATTTGTGGATGTGTATACAGTGCCCTGGTGGTTGCCGCCTCAAACACTGTGGACATAATTGGCCAAGGAAACCGTTTATTGATTGATTTATGATTGGATATGGATATGGATATTGGGTGAGAGTTCATTTGGCATTGACACCCATGACATGACACATATGTAAGCATGATTATGATAATGCACATCACGCATTGTTTTTACTACTTATGAAATGTTTTACAAATATGACAATGATGTATATACTCTTGATATATATTACTCCTATGTGTACCCTAACCCTAATTGGAATATCTACTGGGCATGTTGACTAATGCCCTACTTCTACCCTATAGATGATGGAACAGGAAATGTCAAGGAGAAGGGATGTAGGATCGGAAGGGAGCCAAGCGTAGGAGCTTGGGAGATTGAAGTTTAAATTACTTAGTTTTGATTTCAATGATGTATTTAGGGACTTGCATTCTGGATTGTAATAACTTAGACTATTTTGGGACACCTTAAAACTTATTTGCTATGGTTTGATAATCTTAAGTTTTTATTGAAGTTATATGGTGATTGGCTTTCCTTGCCTAATGATGACATAGATATGAATTGTATCTTATTCATATAGTTTATTCCAGCAAGTATTCAGAAAAGCGTGTGAAATGTTTAAGTGGACTTAGTCCACGCACACGTAATGGTGGCCAGTTAAGGGTCGAGTTTTGGAAACTCGGACTTGACTTGTCGTGACGGCCTCTCTCACTCATTTCAAAAATATATATATACTCTGATTTACACGAGTGAAAAAGTGCAGGGCGTTACATACCACATTTATTCTGAAAAAGACCAATCACATCTCCCTTGGCATTTCGCACCACAACACCAATACTTGCTTGACCTGGTTTACCTCTAGCCACCCCATCTATGTTAAACTTAAAGCATCCAATCGGAGGAGGTTTACAAACCTCTCTAGCCACCTTGGATTTTGAGTCCCTTTCATGCAACCCCCCACCCCAAGAGAGAGAAATCTACTATCAAAATTCCCCTAAACTCTTTACTAATCAATAACCACGAAGATAATCTCCATCTAGCAATGTCAAAAATCTCTTCCAGTCACTCTCAATTTGTTCTTAAAAATCCTAGTGTTTCTTTCTTTCCATATCAACCAAAAATTACTGCTAGGATAGAATCCCAAGCTACTCTACTCCTCCCCTAAAAGGCTAAATTTTCACCCTAACACTGGCACCAAAGAGTTTCTGAGGATCCAAGAACAACCCATCAACTCAATGAACATATTCTAGATCTCCCTCACCAATGGGCATTCACAAAGAATATGATCCAAATTTTCCTCACCATGGCCACACAAAACACAAGAAATATCCGTCCCATCCGCCACCAATATGCCCCTCCGGCTAAGCTCTCTCCTTGTTAGTATTCTACCTTCAAGGATGCACCAAGAAGAAAACCCAAACCCTAGGTGGGGCGACACCCTTCCAAACCAGGGGGGGCCCAAGGAAAGATGCTACCGCTTGAGGATGAAGTTAACTTAACTCCTGCTTTGATCTAGTAATACTCGAAAGAATTGCCCGTCGAAATAAAATCGTCATCCGCATCTCTAAAAATGAGTAAATCTTTAAACAAAGACAGTGAACTCCCCTAAATTCTCCTGTTCTAAGACTCTAAGTTCCCTTCTAGAGAAGATTGCACAATGCACTATACCCCTCTCCAAGTAATAGTAATCTTGAACTCTAGCCTTCTTATTGATAGATGCTCTAAATAGTTTCTGATAAACTACTATAAGAGCTCTCTCTCCCACCCACAGATTCTCCCAAAAAAGAACTCAGTCACTCCTTCCAACCATTAATCTAAGATTATCCATAAAGACAACCCCTATGCTCCCTTCTCCATCTCTTTGACCACTTTCTCTCCCAAGAACCAACCCCCTCATTCCAAACACTAGATCTTGCAATAGGTGCAGAACCTGGTACCCTTCTTCCGTGAGCCTTTGGTGTCCTGGAGTGGGTCCCACCACAGTCTTTGCTCTTAAACACAATTTAGATGGATACATTGGTCGATATAAAGCTCATCTAGTGGCTAAAGGCTTCACTCAGACCTATGGGATTGACTATCAGGATACTTTATCTCCTGTTGCAAAGATCACCTCAGTACGGGTAATTATCTCTATTGCTACTACACAACAGTGGACTCTTCATCAGTTAGATGTCAAGAATGCATTTCTCCATAGTGACCTGAAAGAAGAATTTTACATGCTACAACCACCCGGCTTTATTAGACAGGGGGAGCAAGGGAAGGTATGCTGTCACGCCCAACCCCACGAGATGCAATTTTTTTTTTTTTTAATAACACTTAGATGATCTATGGGCTTCTATTCTTAACTCATTCTGAAAGCCCAATTATAAATGTCACACATGCTCTTCACATGTGGACTCAAACATGTACCATAAACCAATCCAAAAGCCCAATAATGTTACCTCAGAGTGGGACAACGGGCAATTCTTCCCACGATTATGTTAGTTCAACAACTGATCCCAACGAAAGCTTATCTCCCATGGTCTAAGTATTTTAGAGATGCTTACAAAAACAACAAACACAATTTTGCGGAAGCATAGTGAAGTTTTATTCAGGTGTCTAAATTACATACCCCGTAGGGCTAACATACATCTAGTCCATAGGTCCGAAAAGACACTCAAAATTATTACAACTATATATTGTTTCTCAATTTACATAAAGACAAAAAGGGACTAGACAATCCCGGGCTATTAAGGCTCTATCCCATCCATGTCGTACTCCTAGAGTCCGACGGGCCCCACATCAAATTACTTTCCTGAAATCCGTAAGGGGTGATCTACACTTGTCCAGTGAAGAGAAACAACATAATAATACATATACATAGTTTTTCATTATCCAAACATGCATAACAACCATATTCATGTTATCATTATCTCATGCTAATAAATAAAAATGCATTATTCATATGTAATGGATACATATTACACATAGCCAAGATACACCATAGGTTACCATTTAACATTTTATCAAGTTATTACTCCCACTGCCATACCATGTCTATATATAAGGGCTATCCCGTTCCATGCCATGCACTTAGTATGTCTATTTGACTAATACGAGGGTTGCCCCATTACATGTTTGGTCAACATGCACAATGCTGGTACACGATGGCTATCCTGTACCGTGCCTCATCACGAGGGTTTTCCCGTTCCATGACCTTAAACACAAGGGTTATCCCGTACTATGCTCAATCACTGAGGGTTTTCCTGTACTGTGTATATGAGGGATCTCCCGTACCGTACCTCATCAGGAGGGTTTTCCCGTGTCGTATCATACTCATGCATGCATATGCATGAGGTAATGCAACTATGTTGAACCATGCATATCATATGGATTAAATGTCCCTTTTTAATCCCCACATAGTACACTTAGCATAATTTCCTCACTCAGCCTATCATGTAATTTTACCAAATGGAATTGCTTAACACAAATATCATCATATATATATATATATATATATATATCACAACAGATAAGAAAGGTACTGAAATTTAAAATTATACACGCAAGTAATTCCCCCACACTCCGGGATTTATCAAATCAGTGCTAAATTTAAAAATAGCATTTTAAGTCTGAGCAAGTACGAATAATAACACATGTTATATCATTCACTTAACTTTTATTGTGTCCTTTGCTTAGGACTTCTAATAAGTAGGCCAGATTCAAGTCTGGGCACATAGTCGTTTGCGTTCATAGTACCAGTTTCAAGACTGGGTATTCAACTTATTTCACATAAGCCCTGCACGAAGATATATATAAAATACACAATACCACATATTCATACGTGAGTATGAATTGAATACTAGCGTCTACGCATATTCTTCTAATTCAATTAACCTATTAACCTTTAGACAATTGGGTCCCATTCTACATTTATAGACTGCTAGGCCTTTGCTCCCCGACACCATTATATGCTTATGTTCTAACAATTAGAACTTCATTATACCCCTTACGTGAAAGCAGGGATAGGTCTCACATTCTGGTCTCATTCAAGTCTTTCCCATCATATTATGTCCATGGGTCCCATTATTGTCATAGAATTAAAGGTTTTTCAGTTTTAGGTATTAAATGTAATATGCGATGCATTTCAAAAGTAAAAGAGTGGTTGAATCTCCTCACCTTCGTCCGGCGAGTTTTTCAAAAGAAACTAAAAAGAATAAGTACGTGTAAATAAATGTCGAAAGCAAGGCTTGTAGAAACATACGCACCAAACAAATGCATAAAAGTAAATAACATGGGTGCATTACAAAACACTCAAAGAAGAAAATAACACTTAAGACATGGTGTTTTAAGCTGAAAGTAAATAAAGTACTCAGTGCCTGGTCTCAAATATCCCCGAGCGATAGCCGCATGGTGGATCATGAGAGTTCAGCCCAGAGGGTACAAAAAGCAGTAAAGTAAATAAATTGCATAAAGTAAATGTATATTCTCGGTTCGATGAAGTGTTTGGAGCAGTTCTCAAGTTTGGGCTAAGGCTGAGCCTTCAATAAACCGAGTCATTCACGAAAAACTCAAAGAATGGGTAGCTTCGAGCCATGTGTACTATTTTTCTTCATTACAACATTCAATACAATACAGAGAAACATTTCTTCTCCATATTTTCTCTTTCTTTTCTCCTTCACCTTATTTCTATTATTATTTTCTATAGTATTCCCTTGTTATGGTTGCATAGCCCTCTCTTTCTTGTATTTATATAGTTAGTAAAGCAAGAATATTGGGGGAAACACACTGAAAGTTTCTTCAAGGTCATAATAGCATGGACCCCTGAAACTATATATAGACAAGAATAAGGTGGTTAGTAAATAAGCTTCGTGCATCATACAACTGTCAATCTATTCATCTCTCCAACTAGGATGGTGAGGGGGAGATGAGATTTTTTAGAGCTAGTAGCTGTGATGGAGTCAAATGAGGTAGAAGTGATGCGGCGCATCCTCCATGGTGCATATTGCCTTATTATTTCCATGTTTCTTTTTTTCCTTCCGTGTGTTAGCTTGTAGTTTATTTTAGTAAAGGTAGTTTAGGTAATTTTGTTTATTATTGTTTTAGTAAGATGAAACTCTTTATAAGATGTAGCCTCTTGGAGGCAAGACACGATGATATGAATAAAAATTTGAGAATTTTTTTGGCAAACCCTCTGGTCCGATTGAGATTGGGAGTGATTCCTTTGGCATGAGGCCACGGCTTGAGGCCATCTTCTTCCAGGTACGATTATTCTTCTCTTCTTCTCTTCTCTTCTCCTTTGTTTTCTTTTTAACCTTCTGGAACCCCAAAACCCATCCTACTGTTGCCGTAATCCACAATACCCATCTCCATACTTGCCGTGAACACCCAAAGTCCCTTCCCTTGTTGCCGCTACCTGTTCCTAAGCCAATACCAGACCCATACAGTGCTGTTGTAACGTTTTCCTATCCCGTACGGCCACCTGTTGTTTTTGTACAGTCCAAATCCCCCCCTACTGCCTTCGTCCCTCCTCCTAGAACCCTCTGAAACTTTCGCCCCTCCAAATCCTCTTTCCTAACCTTCGTTTCCCCTTTAAAACTCCTTCCCCACTTTCGTTTGTCCCTAAACTAATCCTCTAAACCCATTGATCCCTCCAATCAGTCCTTCTACACGTGTTGTGGGTCCCTTTTGGACTTCTACCTTCACCGATGCCCTAAAGAATCCACACATTCCTCATCCATAGCCTCTACACCTGCCGTAAGTCTCTTCAGACCCTTCTTTTCTCTACTAACAGCCCAAACAATCTTTGCTTCCCCTTCCTTGTGTCCCTTTTACTGCTGTCGAAGGAACATGAGCAAGGTAAGGTCACCAATGAGGGTGATTTAGCTAATGCAATTGCATGGGCTAAGTGGGGTAGGAAGCCATCTTGGAAACTGATCCCAATTTTTAGGGACATCAGAAGTCTGTGTTACAGCTTGGTGATTACTCTCAAGCATGTTAGGCAATCACAAATGGGGTGGGAAATTTCCTTGCAAAATCAGGAGTGGAAAGAAATGATTCTTTTGTTGGTGTCTTATAATTTTGTGTATCTGTGATGTTTATGCTTACTTCAGTATAGACCGCCTATGGTGCTTTGTTTTTTTCCTCTTTTTGAATAATATAGACATCCTATGCTGTAGTGGTCTGTATGCCCTGTATTCCCTTGTACTCATTTTACTTAATTAATGAAATCATTGTCACTGCTTCCGGCGAAAAAATAACTGCTCAACACTTGGTATTATCTTTCATGAAATAGAGATCACAGTGAACTATGATAAGCAGTGTAGTCAAGAATCTATATAGTCAACACAGTATGAGGGGGAATAACCAAACACTGGAAAAATGAATTTACTTCTGATTCAATTAATCCAACAGTAAATTGGATGGTTCAATTGCATTGAAGTGGTGAATAAATGCCAAGGCCAATGCAGAACAAAATTATACAACTGTCATGCTAATGAACTCACGAGAAACCCTTCTTCATAAAGCATTTCTTCAGGCCCAAAGCATCCAAAGTCTCTAGGGGAAGTTTCCCTTGTGGATCTGGTATCCTACAGAGCAACACAATCATTGTCTACAATCAAAATATGAAAGAGACCTCGATCTCTAAAATGTTCAGAATGTAGTTCAAAACACTGCTGCCATGTCATCTCAGAATCAAGTTATTCATGCATACCATTTAGTTTAGACTAAGCATGCTGACAAGGTCAAAAGTCATAACTAGAATTCAGAAACTGTAGTTAAAAAATGAAAAATTCAGAAGGCAGGGAAAATTAGAGCTTCTCTTACTAGTCATATCGCCTTAGCCAGAAACTACAAAAACCAAATCACTTACTACAGTTTCCATTTGAGACTATGATGTTTCAGGGAAGTGAATGAAGTACATAAATTGCCCCTTACATTGAATCTAGCCTTCCTAACTGAACTGGAATGGCGGGGCCACCACACAATAATACTGCTTCAGCTCCTCCCACAGCAATTAAGTCGGCCCAAGAAACTAAAATAAATAAAATAAAATATATCTATCAGAAGGATCTGTTATACAAAAGCTATAACCACCAAATGAAACAGTTCTGAAGAAGATACCTGCTGGGACATTATTCAATTCGCCTTTTGCTTTCTCTAAAATCTAATACAGGCACATACAAAGGTTTAAATGATTAAAAAACAAGTAAAAAGCAAAAAACATTTTTGTGTTGAAGTAGCGGATAAGATCTGAAAGAGTAGATCACATTCCTATAGTGAAGCTTTGTGGTGTATAGGTAATTCAAGAGCTGATGTTAATATATATTAGAACAGATAAATGCTATGCACTAATTAGACACACACAAATATACAATAATTTTAATTGGAGTAAAAAATTTATGCATATGACCTGTGGAAAAGCATTAGAGTCCCAGCTGGATTCAATGAAATCAAAGGAAGGGTAGGGGTGGAAAGGTATATTTATTATGGGTGTGAGTTGGGGCATGATAAACAAGCCTGATGAAAGTCCTCCTGGGTACAGTTTCTAAGGCTCTAAAGTCTAAACATAGATGGTGGGTGTTGTTGAGAGTATCATTTCCTGAATTTTTTTTTCAAACATTAACAACGAGTATTGTTAGGAGAAAGAAAAGGTTCAAGGAAAACAAGCAATATAAGAGAGCTAAAATCACCAAAAGACAAAAACTAGAGCACCTAGTCATCCCAAATTAAAGTTCCCAGTCTATAAAAAATACAATACTAAACAAGGTTACAAAAAGTCAACAAAAGCAACTCTTCTGCCTACTACCCAACTTTGGCCAAGAAATTTGCGACCCAATTGGCCAAGTATTTGACATGCTTCAACTTCACCTCCCTCCCCTCACATAGAATTCGAGTCTCTATGGCCACCAGGATCAATTTTCATGGTGGTCGTTGTTGTGGGACCCAATGGGACCCAACTCAGGACAAACTAAACTGACTATTCCTATCTTGGCAAGTCAACTGTATAGGTGTATAATTAGGAGTAGATAAGTTACACTGATTGTACTTTCCTTTTTGGTCATCTTAATTGGCTCTCTCTTATTTATACATGTACCTTCTAAGAGGAAATACATCTCAATACAATTTTGAGAATCATTATTCTCTGATATTCATCTCTTTTTCCTTTCTTTATTTCTTTTCATTATTAGATTCAACATGGCATCAGCCAGAACGAATTTCTGGACGCTTTAGGAGGTGTTTTTTATTCCGTTTTACTGTTCCTCGTCGGAGTTACTGTTCATCCTCGGCCTCCGGCCTCTTCTCCGACTCTCCAAGGATTTTTGTTGCGGATTCTCCCTCTTATCCTTCTTCTTTTGCAGATCTGGCCAGTTTACTGTGTCCCTGCAGCCCTGAGTTCTTGGCCTTCGATCCGGTAACCGGAAAAGATTTTCCTGCCAAGACCCCACCATACCCCATCTGTTTTAGATGGACTATCCATCTGTCCAATTGGATCTCTGATCTGATTAGTGTGGGCCCTCCGATCTAGTTTTTTTTTTTTTTTGATTGCTGCCTGGCAAGCCCCAATCTCAGATTTTGTTGGATTTTTAGCCAGATCTATTGGCATTTTGCCTGGTTTTGATTGGAACCAGGTCTCTGGTATTCGCCCCTACCTCTGGATCAGATCGCACCTTGGGTGCTCACCATTTCATCAACAATGGGGCCCATTTTTTGTCCTCTGCATACAGCGACAACAGTTTGCAGTTTTTTTGTTCGATCTCTGTGCATCTGACCTCCTTGCACTTCGGCTCGACATTGCTGGCTTCGTCCCTAGCCCACCTTCGTTTGCCATAGGTGGACCTAGGATTTTGGTACAAGGTGGGGCCCATTTTTTCGATCTTCATTTCCACTGCCTGCACCGTCTGTGACCAGATTTTTCTGATTTTTTGGCTTCATTTACTCTACTCTGCTGCATCTGGTCGAATTTTCTCTCCCAGCTGGTGTCGCCTACCACTCCTACTTTCATCCTTCCAGCCAGTTACTCCATCCTTCATCGGTGGGCCCCACTATTGTCACTTTGGTTTGACGGATCAGCTTCTTACACTGCTATTCTGCCAGTTTTTTGCTGCCTGTGATCTCTCTGCCACTTTTATCCTTACTTTCTACTAGTTGCAAGCTTTCTTCTTGGGATAATGGCCGCATCTCCGAAACCACTGAAGACCTCTGAGGCCTCTTCTTCCACTGATATGGCTTCTTCTGGCCATCAGCATATTGGTAAGATTACCATTGTGCTCTTGAATGAGACCAATTACTTCCAATGGTTTCATTCGGTTAAAATGTTTCTTACAGCCAAACAGCTATTCGATCATCTTTGTGGTACCACCCCTGAACCAAACAATGACTCCTCCTACGGTACCTGGAACGCTCATAATTCTTTGGTGTAGCCTTGGCTCCTTCATTCCATGGAAGATCATATTCGTGGGACTGCCTATACACTTCCCACGGTCAAGAATGTGTAGGAAACCATTAAGGCTTTGTATTCGGATAGTGATAATTCTGCCCGGCTCTATGAGCTCTATCAGACTGCTTCTCACCTTCGACAGAGGGAGTTCTCCCTCATTCAATATTATTCCAAGATGCGGACCTGTTGGCTTGAATTGGATCAACTTGAATCCGTTCGGTTTGTGGACCCTGTTGATGTTGTTCTCTATAACCATATTCTTAATCGACAACGGACTTTTGAGTTATTGGCTGGCCTTAACAAGGACTTTGAACCTATTTCGGCGGGCCCAACTGCTTGGCCAATGTCCTCTTCCCTTTCTGGAAGAGGTCTACTCTGGCTTACTTCGAGATGATAGGCGCTGCATGGTTATGACTCCTATGCTGGTCGAACGGTCTGCGTTGGTGACCACTCATCCTTCCATGCCTCCTCTTGCACATGGCGTTTTTGGTTCTTATGCAAAGACCCTTCTTCTGACCAGCGTCGTGACACCAAAGGTCCTCGGAAGAAGGGGTCTCAGTTCTGCACTTTTTGTAAGATGACGAACCATCATGTTGATTCCTGCTATAAATTGCATGGCCGTTCGAAGCAAGCTACTATCTCCGTCGCCTCGCCAGTTACCTCCTCGCCTGATGTAGTTAGCGACGATGCCCCAGTCACTCGACAGGACTTTAACATGCTGTTACAAAAACTGAATCGCCTTGCAACACTCTGAGGTTTCCAAGTGCTGTCTCTTCTACTTCAGGTACTGAGTCTTTTGCCAATCATGCCTCTTCTCATTCCTGGATTATCGATTCTGGGGCCACTGATCATATGGCGGGTATGTCTAATATCTTCTCTTCCATTTCTCCTGTCTCTTATGGTCAAGTTAAATTAGCCAATGGTTCCTCTACTACCATCGCTGGAAAAGGGACCCTCCCTCTCTCTTCCACCTTGCACCTCTCCATCTGTGTTACATGTACCTCATTTATCTCGCAATTTGTTTTCTGTTAGTGCACTCACTAAAAAATTTCATTGCTCAGCTACCTTCTTTCCTTCTCATTGTGTATTTCAGGATCTGACCACGAAGCAGGTGATTGGTGGTGGTCGTGAAGTTGGAGGTTTATATCTGCTAGATGGTCTTGTTGGTACCTCTGCAGCCTACTCTAGCTCCTCTTCGTCTGATATATGGCTTTGGCATTGCCGGCTGGGAATCCCTCTGACTCTGTCCTAAAGAAACTTATTCTTTCTTTATCGTTTAAGCAGTTTGAGTGTGCACCTTGCCAATATGAAAAAAATAAAAGAACTTATTTTCCTTCTTCTATGAATAAACGTGCATCTTCTTTATTTTCTATTATTCATTCTGATGCTTGGCAATCACCCTCTATTTCTCGTACTGGTTTACGTTACTTTGTGTCATTCATTGATGATTATTCCCGCATGACCTGGATTTATATCATAAAGCATAAGTCTGAAGTGTTTGGTCACTTTCGCACATTTTATAATTGAGTTGCCACTCAATTTGGTTCTAAAATTAAAATTTTGCGTACCGATAATGGGGGAAAATATTTGTCTCATTGTTTTGCTCAATTTCTACAAGAGCATGGTATTGAATCCCAACTTTCTTATCCATTTACACCATAACAGAATGGTGTAGCTGAACGAAAAAATAGACATCTTCTTGAAGTCGCCCGCTCTCTCCTCTTTTCCATGCATGTCCCACAGTCGTGCTGGCCTGAGGCTGTCCTAACCTCATGCTATCTTATCAATCGCATGCCATCCCGAGTTCTGCTGGACAAATCACCCATTGATCTTCTCTCACTTCATAAACATATTCCTCTTCTTCCCTTACATATTTTTGGATGTGCTTGCTTTATTCACCAATTTTCTGGTGATAAACTTTCCCCCTGTGCTGTGAGGTGTGTTTTTTTGGGATATTCCCCATTCCATAAAGGCTACAAGTGTCTTGATCCAGTTACTGGCAAAACATGTGTCTATAGATGTCACCTTCTTCGAGACAGTCCCTTACTTCTCTTCACCATCTGTCCCTTCTCCAATTCTTCTTCTCCTCCCTCCTGACTTGAGTCCCACTAGCACTACTAAGCCCACTCTGGTATATCACCGCAGACAGATAAGGCCTCCAGCTCGGAGAGAACACCACCACGTCATCTGTTCTCGGCCCAGATCCTTCCCTTCCAGATGCCTCTGATCTTCCCATTGCCCTCCGCAAAGGTACAACGTACTTATACCTCGCATCCCCTCGACCATTTTGTATCTTATCATACTGTCTCTCCTGCCTATCACAATTTTCTTGCAGCTTTGGGCAGGACTAAGATACCCAAGCGGATTGACACCACTCTCTATGATCCCTTGTGGAAGGCAGCCATGGAAGAACTCATAGCCCTTGAGAAGAATCACACATGGGACATGGTTCCCTTGCCTCAAGGTAAAACTCAAGTCGGGTGTAAATGGGTTTTTGCTTTAAAACATAATCTGGATGGCTCCATCGCACGGTATAAAGCTCGTCTCGTTGTCAAAGGATTCACACAAACTTATGGGGTGGACTATCAGGAAACCTTCTCCCCCTGGCCAAGATTACTTCTGTTCGCATCTTAATTTCCATTGCCACCACTTATGACTGGCCGCTGCATCAGTTAGATGTGAAGAATGCCTTCCTTCATGGTGATCTCCATGATGAAATTTATATGCTTCCACCATGAGGGTTTGTTAATCAAGGGGAGCCTCAGTCTATCTGCAAACTCCGAAAAGCTCTATACGGCCTCAAGCAGTCTCCACGGGCGTGTTTGAGAAGTTCAGCAGTGCACTGTTGCCTTATAGTTTCTCTAGATGTCAGATGGATCACTCAGTTTTTATCTACTGTCTTCACTCTGTGGTCATGATTCTAGTCGTGTATGTTGATGACATTGTCCTCACCGGTAATGACGTTGTTGCCATAACTACCTTCAAAGAATATCTACAGTGCACATTTGCTATTAAAAATCTGGGGCTATTGCGTTATTTTTTGGGTATTGAAGTCGCTTGTTCTTCTAGAGGACTTTCTTTATCTCAGCGCAAGTATGCTCTTAACCCCCTTCAGGATGCTGGATACTCTAGGTGCAAACCTGCTGACACTCCATTAGATGTCAATACGAAGCTCTCTGCTGCAGACGGGACTCCTCTTGATAGTCCTTCATTCTATCAGAAGTTGGTGGGGAAATTGATTTATCATCACTATTAAACGACCCGATCTCTCCTATGCAATTGGTATGGTTAGTTAGTTCATGCACGAACCACGGGATACCCATCTTCATGTTGTCTTCCGCATCCTTCGCTATCTTAAAGCTCATCCAGGCATGGGTTCTTTGCATGACAGTCTTTCTCTCTGTTCGTAGCTATTCAAATGCTGACTTGGGCCGGCTCTCTTGATGATCGCCGTTCAACAACTAGCTACTGTGTCTTCTGGGTTCTCATCTAGTCGGCTGGCGTAGTAAGAAACAATTTGTCATTGCTCGCTCCAATGCTGAAGCTGAAGTATCGTGCAATGGCCAATACTACAACTGAGCTTCTTTGGGTCCGCCAGTTTCTTCAGGAATTGGATTTTGCTCCACGTGACCCACTCATTATGTTTTGTGACAATAAGGCAGCTATCAACATCAGCCTCCAATCCAGTCTTTCATGAGCGGACCAAGCACATTGTGGTTGATTCACACTTCCTTACGACAACACATTTCTGAAGGCCGACTTGTTACTCTACATGTAAAGTCTAAGGATCAATTGACAGATATCCTAACCAAGTTTATTCCTCGCCACCAACTTACTTCAGGTTATTGATAAGCAAGCTGAGTTTGATCGACATTTTCGAACCAGCTTGAGGGAAAGTGTGGTGGGACTCAATGGGACCAAACTCAGGACAAACTAAACTGACTATGCCTATCTTGGCAGGTCAACTGTATAGGTGTATAATTAGGAGTAGATAAGTTAGACTGATTGTACTTTCCTTTTTGGCCACCTTAATTGACTCTCTCTCTCTTATTTATACATGTATCCTCTAAGAGGAAATACATCTTAATACAATTCTGAGAATCATTTTTCTCTGATATTTATCTCTTTTTTCTTTCTTTATTTCTTTTCCTTATTAGATTCAATAGTCGTTTCCATTAGCCCATTTATTGGCATTGGAAGAGTCTCCCTAATCACTAACCTCCCTTGACCATGACCTTTTCTTTTTGGAACAATAACAAAAAATGATATATTAAGAGGAGAAAAGGTACCATATAAAAAAGGGGGTATAAAGACTCATACCAAGAAAAACATAAATACATAGACGCCAACCCCCAAAGCAAAACCAAAAGCAAACCAATACAATCAATAGACAATAAGTACATCATGACTAACTTTCAAAAAAAAAGTACATCATGACCCCTTTCCACCCGAGTTTGGCAAGGAAATCTACCACACCGTTCGCTGATCGTTGGACTTGCTCAAAAGAAACATTCATAATGGAACATAACCCCCGACTCCTTCTAACTGTAAGTATAAGTTTCCAGGATTTTCCTTCCTCCTGAATGCCCACTTGATTGCATTTGCTTAGTCTCCTTCCACCATTAGTCTGTAGTGGCCAAAACATGTCCAAACCTCTAACACCTTCTTAATTCCCAGAATCTTTGCTTCATTCAAATCTCTCACCCCATAAAAATAGAAAAGAATAGAGAAATGGCCTCTAGACTACTAGGGGTGTTCATTTGTTCAAACACCGACTTAAATAAACGGGTTTGAACAAGATTTTTGTCAGATGGGTCGGGTTCAGGCTTTTAGGCCAGTCTATTTTTTTAGATTATATATATCACGTTATAAATTAAAATATAACTGTACAAATTAAAAGTAGACTTAAAGATTGGTTATCCATTCGATCTTAACAGTAAAAAAAACCATATGTCATCTTCAAGGATGTCTACCAACTTCGACTATCAAGATCAAGTGGCTAAAAATTGAATTTTGGACTTAAATTTTAACTGGTGGTAAGTATTTAAGTGACTTAAATTTTCAAGTCACAAAACAAAAATAAAAACAGTGCCAGGTGCAAAATAAGCGGGCTTTAAATGGTGAGCTTGGGCTTTAACTTAAAAAGCCCGACCAGCTCTGTACGGGCTCGGCCTTTGTAGATACAAATGGGTTGGGCTTTTTTGACAAAGCCCAACCCAAACCCATCCCATGAACAAACTATAGACTATGTAATACCCCACCTATACCAACTGGTCCCCATTTACCCCCCATTGCCCCATCAACAGTGAATTTAAAGATATTGGGTGGAGGAGGAGAACATCTTACCAATCTAACATTGGACCTAGGGTCTAGATGACGATGGACCTTAATGGCTTGATCCACCATCGATATTCCTTCGGTGAATCTTGATCTCCTAATCCACCATTGAATGTGTCCATAGGGTCTTGATGACTTGATCTACTGTTTGATACATCTAATAGGGTCTTCATGACTTGATCTACCATTGAATATGTTTGGTAAGGTCTTGATGACTTGGTCTAACATTGGATATGCTCGGTAGTCCTTTGCTAACTTGATCTACCGTTGGATACGTCTAGTAAAGTCTTGATGACTTGATTTGCCATCATAAATGTCGATGGGAGGCCTTGATTGCCCAATACACCATAGGATATGCCCACTAGGGTCTCAATGACCTGATCTACCGTTTAATATTTCTAGTAGGGTCTTGATGACTTGATCTAGCATTGAATATGTCCAACAGTGCCTTCATGACTTGATCTATCATTGGATACATCTGGTAAGGTCTTGATAACTTGAACTACTGTCGGATATGTTGATGGGAGGACTTGATGGCCTAATCCACCATCTAATATGCTCGATAGGGTCTCGATGACTTGATTTGTCATTAAAATATATCTGGTAGGTCTTGATGACTTGATCTACCATTGGTCATGTCCAGCAAGGTCTTGATGACTTGATCTACCATTAGATAAATATAGAAGGGTTGTCTTGTTCATGAATTAGAGAGGTGGGGCCCATATGTCAAGATTAGTGATCTAGTCCTTCCACCGTGGTGATCCCTTCAATTTGAAAATTTAAGTTGCAAGTTTCTATAGCATAGTGAGCTTGAAAAAAGGGCACATATGTTGTCTCCACCTTGTTTTCTTTAACAGAGGGAGAAAGGTAAAGTCTGCAATTTTTTTTCAAGCAGTCTTTAAGGGCCTAGTTTGACAAATTCAACAATGTATTGCTAGCTTATGGGTTCAATAAATATCAATATGATCATTCTATATTTGTGTATCGACCCGGTTCTGATATGATGCTTCTTGTGGTTTATATGGATGATTTTACAGTATTGACTGATAATATTGAATCTGTCAGTCAAGCTCTCAAACATCATCTGCATCAGGTCTTTGATATTGAAGACTTAGGCTCTCCCTGATATTTTCTTGGCATTGAAGTTGCTCATTCATCTGAAGTATTTTCCTCTCTCAAGGAAAAATATGCACTAGATCTTCTTCCAGACACTGGCTATCCTTGTCGTAAGCCTGCAAACACGCCTTTTGATGTGAAATCTAAACTCAGTAGTGATGATGGTATGCCACTCCCTTATCCTAGTTTTTATCAACAGCTAGTCAGAAAGCTTATTTATTTGACAACTACATGACTTGGTTTATCTCATGTTGTTGGGGTCATCAACCAATTTATGCATGCCCCAACAGATGCTCATCTTCAAGTTGTATTTCATATTTGAGCTATCTCAAGGCTTACCGTAGTCGTGGTCTCTTCTACACATCTAACAATGAACTCACTATCAGAGGCTATGCTAATGTAGATTGGGCAGGCTGCAAAGATGATCATCTTTCAACTTCTGGTTATTGTATTTTTCTCGGTTCTCATCTTGTTTCCTAGTGAAAAAAGAAATAAATTACGGAAGCTCGATCTAGTGCTGAAGTTGAATACAAGGCCATGGCCAACACTACTAACAAGTTACTCTATTTTAAAGAATTTTTTCCTTGAACTATGTTTTCTTGTATCTGAGCCTATAATTATGTGACAATCAAGCTGCCATTCATATTGCCACCAACCTGCATTTCATGAGCACCTTGCAACCAACATGTGTTTCTTGAGCGCACTAAACATATTGACGTTCACTGCCATTTCATTCGTCACTATGTTTCGTCTGTACAAATTCTCACTCCCTATCTACAATCTAAGGATCAATTAGATGACATGTTCACCAAAGTTATATCTAGTCCTCACATTGACGCCATCATAGACAAGCTCGGCTTTATTGATATCCATGCACCAGCTTGAGAGGGAGTTTTACAAAATACTGTAACCATATGTACATTCTTTTTCCATAGTCCCAAAGATCACCATACTATTTGACTTCCTTTTATGGTGTTTTTCTTTTTTGTTGTATTTCTATGTCTATAAATCTTGTACTTTCTTCGGTTGAAGATATGGAAAATACAAGAGTTGCATTCATCTTCCTCTTCTCCTTTTCTCCCTCTTTTTCTTCCTTTATCCTTTATTTCCTTCCTTTTCTTCTACAACAACACATGGATCTAAGTATACAATGTGGAACCATCGTGATCACCTAATCAGAACTCAGCTACCACTTGCAAGATCCTTAATGTACCTTCCTGTGCAACTCATAGATAATTGGTTCAATATCAAAATCTAAAGATGGAGTTCTTGAGTGAGGCAGAGGGAAAAAGAACTTGCTTGAGTGAGGCGTGTTTTATTAAAAGAGCAAAATGTTTAGATAATACTAGTGGAGATGCCATAAGTTGTTGTTGCTGCTCATCTCGAAGCACCGTAGAATAGACCATATTGGGGGAAGGCAGTGTCTTAGTACCAAGAATTTGGGCCCGAACTGGTTCAAAATCAGGATTAAACCCAACAAGAAACTCAAGAAAATGAGGAAGAAAAGAAGAAATGGAAGAAGAATAAGAAAATAAATAATGAATGTGGCTCTTGCATTTGATACATTCAGCAAATGGGATAACATGAATTTATAGACATAGAAATACAACAACAAAAAAAGGAAAAACACCATAAAAGGAAGTCAACAAATATGGTGATCCTAGAGACTACAGAAAATATAAAAAAACACGGTTACATTACCCTACAACAAGCACTATTTTCAATCGTCACAGCATGACAACTCAAGATTCTTAAAGAGGATATGGCAAAAATAGTAAAATACTACGAACTGCTCATAGAAGGCAATGTCATGACACGAAGGCAATGTCATGACCCCAACCCCCCCCCCCCCCCCCCTCTCTCAAAACATAATACCCCCCTTGGGGTGGGGAGAGGGATCATTTCGAGGAACTCTATTGCACTTTGCAAGTTTACAGAACATCAGTGCTTTCTTCTCCAAAAAAGCTTAACTTAAAACATTGTGGTTAGAGATTTTTAATCTCTTTCACACTTAAACTCTTGCTGTGGCTTGGAGGTTCTACTTCCATTCACATATCATCTTTTAAATGAAGTTTTGGATTTCTAGTCCTATTTACACTTTGAATAACAGTGTTGTTTGCAACTTTACATTCTAAAGAAGAAGAAAAAATGTTAAAGAAAAGGTCCCATCTTAAAATGGGTCAACTTTTTTAATCCCTCTCAAATTCAAAATATTGTTGTTTCCTTCATGGCACAATACATGGTAGAAAGTTCCAAAAAGAAACACCATGATCATGAAATGCCTGAAACTTATTCTTCATGCTCTAACTCGTCAACCAAAACATGTTCATCTTTGAGTATTGAGCATATCCACCCTACACCATAGGCTCCACACACCCTCAATGAGTTAAAAGATTGAAAAAAATTAATCTAAATCTAAAGGATAGAGCAAGACCAAGCCTCCACATCTCAAATGTTTTAAGACATGCAAAGATCATTTATGGCACTTCAACAGAAAATACAACTGCCACCATCAGGAGCAAGGATGCAAGTTTAGGCATGAATGGCTTAGAATACAACTCCCAGGAGCATGCAAGAAGTCCTCATGTATGATATGCATCTATTACATATCACCATCGCCATATTCGTCATTTTCTCATATATCTGGATCACTTTTTAAGTTATTGATGTGGGCGTATGTGGACGTGATCAAAATGTTAATTTTGACTCAGGTGGGTGCATTGACAAATTAGCAAATTCGGACCCTAAGTCAAAAGATGAAAATTTTATTTTTGATCCCGGTCCAAGCAGGCTCAAGTCCAAGTTACAATCTGCAAAGGGGCCCATATGTCTAAAGTCCCACAAAGATTAGAAGCCTGCGCAGCTAGAATTGTTCATGCCAAAGTCCTAAATACGGTAGGACACATGCAGCAATGTTGGATTCTAAATGGCAGCAACAAGTTTATCATATCTAGGATTAGATTTGTTTTAATCGGTGGTGACTTTTGATAAAGTAGTTGCTTTATTTAATTTTATTTCTATTTGGCACTTGTGTAATTTTAGTAGGATTTGAATTAGTTTCAAAATCAGCAGGTAGGAGGGTCGGTTCCTACTAGATTTAGGAGGTTTGTTTTATTATTTACAGGATATGTACTCAGACGTTTTGGAAGAGATTTTTTATGAATAAAAGTTGATTTTTATCCTTTAGCAAACGGTGGTTTGTTTGTGTTTTTGTGAATTTGAGTTTCACAACCAACAGCAGATTGCGTTGGAAGAAGAAACTCTGCAATAAGTTGCAGATTTCTGCTGGGAATTCCAGTTCAGATACGACACCTCTGCGCCAGTTTCGTTGAAGAGGAAGACGTAGTTGCAGGCGACAAAGACCCAAAGCTGTGAGTGGCAGTATGTTGTTGTTCAGTCCCAAGATCCAGACGGCAACAGTAGCTGCGTTTTAGAACAGTCCCATTTGGACTGTACTTCCCCAGCGACGGCAGTTTTGTAACAGGCCTGGGAAAGGTTGGCTCTAGCTTGTTCAACCTTAAGGTACTGGAATTATACCCTGTTTGGCGGGTTTGAGACCCGGCAAATTTGATTGTTTATGAAAGTGATTTCAAGATACTTGGGCTGCTGAGATTGCATTGGGAAATCGTGGTGCTATCTTCTTCACTTTTTGCTTCAATGAACCCAATATTATTTGGGTTAGTTTTATCGTTCAAACGACAGGTCGTACAACTTTCATATGGTTATTGTATTGCACCCGGGTTATTCAAATTATTAAGCTTCCGCACCAGTGATTGAGTAGGCGTCATATCCTACCCTAGTCTACATCAGTTATATGGGTCCATGTATGTAATGGGGCATAATCCAGAAAATCCAGATGTAGTAGAAAAAACCTACACCCCAATTTTGGTCCAATAGTATCTCTCCATGTCATCTAAATCACATGGGTACAATCACCTTTTCAAGGCAACTTTTCAATCATTTTGTCTTTTTGTGTGATGTAGAATGGAGTGTTGACTACACTTGGGTTTACTGGAGTTTTGGCCATATGTACTACATATATACAAATAGACACATAGATAGATAGATAGATAGAGAGAGAAGAGAGTTCATGCCTTCATAGATTTTTTGAGTCCCATATTTTCTGGTCTATCAAGCTCATAAATAATAGAACCATTCATTCCACCTGCACAAAAACAATACATAAATAGAGAACATAGAATACTGTTGAAAGGATAATTAATGACTCAAGTTTCTTGAAGCATAGCAAAAAATAGGTAGCTTGTTCCAAATATGTGCTTCTATAAAAAGCAACTTGGCATTAGATCAAGAAATTTTGACTTCTCTCTCCATGCCAGTCCATTAAGGAGCCCATATGCAGCTTTATTCCAAAAAATAATAATAATAAAGCAGCCTATGCACAGTTATGACCAATTACTCATGATTACCTAAACTGAAGCCCAAAGAATGCTATGCTACTTAATAAGAAACATCTTGGTCTATTCTGAAAATACCTGAATTATCATCAATGTCATATGTTCCTGCATCATGAAAAACCAAGCGAAGCACACCTGGAGCCTTGTCCTTGGACAGTACCTTCCTAACCGCATCTTGAATAGTTGGAGATTTATTGATATCTACCCTTCCATAATTGATCAAGCAAAGAAAGAGTAATTTCACAATGTGTGTAGTTTACAACCTAAGAGATGCACAAGATGAAAAGTGCAGGTTCTGTGCCTGTTAATAAAAGAAATCCATATTGGCCTGTCATGCAAATTAATTCACTGTGTATATGACCACTAATTGCAGGGAATCATCTGCTGTTTACAGGATTCATAGGATGAAAGAGGAAAATCCAAAATGGTTATCACAATTTTTCCCAACGTGGTCCATCTAATGAGGAGATGAAGGTGCAATAGAGAAGCTTTCAGAATCACCACAAGTACATTTGCCAGCGTCCTTTTATTCAAAAGACTGGCAATACCAGTTCAGAAGAATCACATATAAGTTTGGAGTCATGAATCTGCTTTCAAGTAAGCGCCTATTCAAGTATCAAGCTTTTCAACAAACCTATCCACATGGGTCCAACATAGGATGCACATGAAAGTTTGCACATAGGGGTGAATGGTAGATCTTGAGTACACATGCGTCCACACATACATAAATGATATCAGATGCTTGGGTGTTAGAATTGATTTTTACAGAGGGAGTTTGTAACACGGATTTTCTGTAGACAGTTTTCATATACAAATTAATTGTTTGTGCGAATATATTTTGTTTTCCTTCGTTGTAGGTTGTAAGTTTGAAACCGGTCTCTTCATTTTTGTGTAATCATTAGCAAATTCAGAGATGGCAAAGCAAAGAATCACAAATTAATTTGCTAGATACATTCACATTGACAAAACTGCAGTACATAGTTACATACCCCTTCTATAGATGCCAATACAATCAATAGAGATAAAGGGGCATAATATTGAAATAAGAAGCACCTTGTGCACAACAAGACAAGGTCTTAAGACAATTAATATGCAATTACAAAAAGATTACAAAAGCAAGGTATCTTCGTAGAAGTTACTTGATCAATGTGCATGACAAGATTCATGACCTCAACCACATCTTAACTTATCATCATCAAAACAGTGTGTATAAAAGCAACATGAGACTTAATATCTCAAATCAAGTGATAAAATAAGCATACAAGCTATTATATTGAGAATTTGATGAAATGTTAAACCTATACGAAAGAGTTAAAATATGATATAGAGATAGAGATAGATACATAGAGAGAGAGCGAGAGAGATGAAAAGCAAAAGACAATCTAATTCCTTAAGATCCCATTCATGTTGCTTGTCTTTAGTAAATGGAATTAACCTTACAAAACCCAGATGATTGGATTTTCATCCAAATCATCCAACCAGTGAACGCCTCTTAGAAGAATGTAGCCCCAAAATCCATGAAACTCATGGATACCCAAGGAGCATGGGTTGCACAAATAAGAAAGCACGGATTCCTAGGAAAAATGAAAACGGTATATGAAATGGGAGACGGATAGACTGTAAAGTACCATGCATCAAGGTTATTACTCCATTTTGTAATTCTAGAACGGTAAGATAATTTGAAAATAGCCATTGCAAATTAAGGAGCTGGCCAATCCATGATGTGACGTATTATTAGTCAATCTGAGAAAAATCAACTCTACACATAAACGTTTTGAGGTAACCACTGATCCATTTATTAAATAAGTAATAGGCATACATTGGATCCTGAATATCCATAAAAACATGTGAGAAGAACCTATAGCACACCTCCTAAAGGCTCGTCTTTACAGCCGAGAGGTTGTGAGTTCAAGACGCATGGCATCAGTTAGACAGTCAGCCAATGGTAATAATTTAGCAAATCCAAATATAAAGGTCAATCCTATATTGATGGGATAAAGAGCTTAGGATGATGATGATGACCATGACGACATGTGAGAAGAAGAATTGGAAGATTTTATCCATATGGGGAAATATATAATTGAAAATAATAGATGAATGGACATACTCTGATGCATTAGCACTGAACCCATCAAGCATGAGTGGAAGTGGCGCTGAAAAAATAAGTGCTCTCCTTCCATATAATGCAGTAACGCCATATCCATCTGCAGTTCAAATACTTTAGAAAGTTGTCGTCTAAGGATTAGTTTTCCTTTTTTTCATCAGTTTATTTTTGGTTCCTTTTCCTTTTTTCCGTCCGTTTTGCAGGGATATTAAGAAAGCCAAAACATCTAATCTAATTTAATAGAGTAAAGATGTATTTCCGTAGAAGTTTGGCATTTTTTTTTAACCAAGGTGTGGAGGCTATTCACCCAACTAATCCTCGAGGCATTTGTAAATCTCCCAATCCACACACAGCATATAAGTTCGATGGGGAGTGGCGCTTTGAAATTTATAATGTGAATTGAACACAAGACCCCCACTTGTTGAAACGGGTTATTGGCATCTAGCCAACCCCTCTATATTAGAGGTTGGCATTTTCCTAAGAAATGAATCAATTTCTCAGCTTGAAAGTATTTCTTGGGGGAATAACCAACTCCGACTAAAAAGAAATGGTACCTCACTTTTCACGAATCTAAGCTAGGGGCCGGAGAATGTTTTGCGAAGTCGAAGAAATTGGACTGAAATTTGGTGTTTGAGAGATTAGAAAGGAAGTCGATTTTACCCGCGGGAGATTTCAGAAAGAAAATTTCTTGAATTTGGTACATTGGTGCGAAATTAAACTGAAGAGAATCTGAAACACGAATCTGAAACACGGGCATTGGAACTTACGGGAATTTTGGGCGGAGGAGAGAGGAGAAGGAGGAGGTGGGTTTCTTCGGTTGGAGGGGGATTTGAACTGGAAAGAAGAAGGGAAGGAATGGATATGGATGGAATAGAAAAGAGCCATTTCCAACCAACGGTTTGCCTCCGCAAGAGATCAGAATTCAGAACACTTTCAACAAATGAAATAGCGCTTCCTCTCTCCAAATTCTCTCCAAATTCTCAAACTACAGTGACACGTCACGGCCGGTTGCCGGTCACGTTTGGTTTTACGGCCGAAGTTCGTAACTGCCGTTTATAAGTATTGAATTTCAATAAAAATAAATTAAAAAATAAATCAATTTATTTTTGTACGACTGAAGGTGTCTAGGTGTCTCATGACTCTCGTCTGACTAGTCCTTCGATGCATGTGCACACCTCTCTTCATACACTCATACACTTTTAGATCACGTGACTAATCCTTCGGAGCATTTGCACTCCTCCCTTACTCTATAAATATTCCACGGAGAGTGGACCTTCATTGGAGTAACTAGAGAGCAAACTCAAGATTTCAATCCTAAAGTCTTATATCTCAACCACTAGGCGAGCGTCTTGAGGTTATAAACCAATTTATTTACATTCATTAGTATGGCTTGTTGTCCCAAACAAAAGTAAGGGTGAGACTTGGGTTGAGTTTTAACCTGATTGGCAAGACTTGACAAGAGAACTCACTGGCTTGGATTTTAAATTTAAAAATTAGAATCAAATTCGGTTGAAGAAGAAAAAATCCAAATTAAATTTGAGTCAAGTCGAGTCAAGTATTTTTTAAATTGACCTGATAAAATCATATACCTAATTGTCACGCCCCGACCTACATTACGTGAGGCTCGATGAAAAATCACTAGAAAAAAATTCCTCAAATTCTAAGTTCAACATTCAGTGCTCACCGGCCATATTCATAATGGCGACATGACTTATGAAGACGGGAGATATATAGACTCATAATTTTCACGCGGCAATAATTCTACTAAAAAATCGGTAGAGTCCCGTTTGTAACATGGATGTTGTTGATGTACAAATTTTACATTTATAATCTCGCAAGCGCATGAACCATTTAATAATATAGCGATTGAATGCGAGGTCAAACCCAAAGGAAATTCACAAAATATATGCTTAAATTAAATTGGTACCTTTTAAAATATGTAATTTAAGAAATCTAATACATAGAATTACAATTTTAATTTAGATCTTTGAAAGTCAAAATTAACATCATTATTATCTAACTTATAAATTTAACAAATCGAGAATTAAATCCATCTTCTCTTTATTAAATTGGTGAAATAAGGATGTGGAGTCTCATCTTAATTTAAAATCACATGTTTTAAGATCAAAATATAACAACTCCAACTCTAGTTAAAGAATCATAAGAGAGAGAGTTTGAATACAATGAATTAAAGAATTAAAAATTAAATATACAAGATTCATAATAAAAACATATATTGAACAATTTTTATACAATAAACATACAAACTAATTAATGTAACTAAAGACAGGAAATAAATTCACAAATAAAGTAAATGACAGAATAAATAAATGTATCATTTAAAGGTGGTTATGGAATTTTTCTCTCATCGTCCAAAATAAATAAACAAATAGGAGACCTAGATCTAAAATTAAATGCTTAGGATTTAAATATCTATTTACACCATTTAATTAAAATTCATAATCTTTGATCTAATTAAAGTCTAGTTCTTAGATTTAACACCCATAACCTAAGTCCTTTAATCAAACAAATAATACAAATTAAAATCAAAAGAGAGTATAAAAAGAAGTTTGAATAATCGGACTTTCCAGGATTCTAAAGGCACCTCTCTTATTCACTACATGGAAAAATTCAAGTACAACCATTCATAAAATTGAGAACAAGAAAATAAGATGGAGACGTAAATTTACAACTCTCACTTGTAAAATCGTATTGGACCTCCTGTCTTCTTGTCTCTTGATCTTTTTTCCTCAGCCTTTGGTCCTCTTGAGCTCCAAGTCAAATTCGAATTTCACTGTTGGTTCAGTGCTTTATTTATAGGTATAGGGTTGGAATGGATGGCTAGGATTTAATCTTGGTTTGAGTGATTGGTAAATGGCTTGGACTAGATCTCATTGAAATTGGATGGATGGGATTTAAGATTGAAAACTAGGGATTACAATAGGCATGGGCGAATTCTAGGTTGCTTGGAGAGTGGGTGACTTGGAGATCAAGTTGGAGTGGAGTGCTAGAAAATAATGAGAGAAAATAGGATTTGGATTGACTATGACATGGCATGGGCGAATTTCACTGTGTAGGATTAGGGTTTATGTAATGCAATGAATGGTGGGGATTAAAAGATACAATGAATGAATGGATGGATGATAACATGATGACATGGCTTAGGGTTGACTGTGAAATTTGAATGGACAGGAGAGAGATGGAGAAAATCGTGTGGAGACTTTGTGGATTGGGGATGAGGTGTAGGTGATGTGGTATGAACCTATATAGGATTTTGGCTTTATTCTTAATCCTAGGGTTTTTATGAATGAATGACTTAGATTACTTTGGGCTAAGATATAATGACTCTAAAGTTAATTGGATGAAATAAATTATATGAATGGTAAGTTTCCTAATGGAGGGTTATGATTTAAAGGTTAAGATAGATGGATGATAGAATGAATGACCTAGATCTAACATAATGTATGTATGCAATGGATATGGAGTGGATTTGATGGGTAGCTCTAAGTTTGACCTAATTTTGATGCATGAGATGGAAGGTTAGGATTAAGGGATGAAGATGAGTGGTTAAGATTGCATTGGAGATGACATTGGATGGTGTGGATTGATAAGAAATGGACAAGGCTTGGGCATGTGACTAGGTTATGGACTTGGGTTTTGGACCTATAAATGACTACATGTGTAATGCCCCGACCCGGAGGTGGGCCTGGAACGCTACAATTTTTTTTTTTTTTTTTTTTAATAACTCCTAACTGTGCTGGATCATAGTTAGGCTCAGACATAAATGTCACACATGCTCTTTACATGTGGACTCAAACATGTACCATATATCTACCCGTTACAAGCATACGTCATACACACAAATATTTCCATCATAAAAAGGTAGTCTCATTCATAACAGAGTTATTAGCAGTAACATGGTGGTTCATACATGATTACAAAATAAATACCACAAGAGATATTTTACAAAACATAGTTCCAAGAACCAATAATCAAAATAAATGAAATTCCCATCCATGGAATTCCAAAAAACCGCAATAGCTTATCCATCCTTAAGCTTGAAATGGAGGTTCTTCCTCATCGAGTACATCTCCTGAAATTTGAGCGGTGTGAGCTAACCAGTCCAGTTAAAAGAACATAACAATACAGTGTAATGATTATCATGTTAGCCAAAATCAACATTTTCATCATAATATATGTATCATGCCAAAATATTAAATCATCTTCATAACTACTGACATCCAACGTAACACCTAGATACTACACTGACTATAAGCATTAAGTCCCTACATGGTCAAAATAAAGAATCTTACAAGTACATCTCCGACACACTTGGCCGGTACTGACACACCTGGGCCAGTAGACGCAAACCGACACACCTGGGCCGATAACAGTTCAGTAGTTAAGGGTACGTGGAAGCAGTGTCAATATCATCATAACTCATAAGCATTTCATCATCATAATCACAATATACGATAAACATCATTAGTATTGTTAGCCCCAAGGTTTCAACCCAAGGATATATGGGTATTTTGATGACCACAAACTATTAAAGTGTGACATTTAATATTTCAAATGATATTACTCTATGAGACAGGTATCACATTTATAAAAAGACAGTCAAAGAAGAAAGAAAGGCAAAATCATTGAAGAACAATTTTAATACAATCATGATCACCATGGAAGAGATCGAATGAATTATCAATCATTGAAGATCAAATGACAAATGATAGAAGGACTGAAGAACAAGTACTGAAGATTGAAGATCAAGTTTGTGTTCTCAGTATTGGTCATGAGTGTTAGGAACAAAATGTAAAGTTACTCAATTGAGTTTGAACACCATGGCTCAAGTCACCCTTTAGTGGACCCTAGGAGTCTAAGTTTTATCTTATGCATACAAATGGAATCCTAGGATAAGACCTAGTCCCCAAGACCTATCAAATGTATTTGAAAATGACCAAAATAAAGCCAAAATTGCACAAATTATCATTAAGGTCATTTCAGTTGACTGAACTAGAGGTTTCAATCGACTGAAACAATGGATTAGGTGGAGATGAAATTTCAGTCGACTGAATCAATCATTCAGCCGATTGAAATATTGTATTTTCAGTTGGGAGTGATTTCAGTCGACTGAAATGAAGTTTCAGCAGACTGAAATGCTAGATGTTCACAGAGCAGGGATTTCAGTCGACTGAAATGATGTTTCAGCCGACTGAAAGTCAGCGTTTTCATGGCTTGTAATTTCAGTAGACTGAATTATCAGATTCAGCTGACTAACTTATTCACAGATAAACTGTTTGAGTTTCAGGGCATTTTAGTCAACTGAATCTTCATTTCAGTCGACTGAATCGCGAAACGGTAACTTATTTTAAATAATAAATGCTCCCTCCAACGGCCCCTTGCTTCATTTAATGCTTGGTAACGGTTCTAAATATGACAAAATTATAAAACCAAGCTTCTATGAGTAAATGGGTTGCTGAATTACTTGAAATCAAGAGGAATCCATTGAAATCAAATCTCAAACATACTCTAGCTCAAAATCCATCTCTTGCAATCTTACCTTGAGCCATTTCAGTTCAACTCTTTGAGTAACTCTTAAAAAACTAGATTTGTAAACATTTGAGAGTTAGTCATACGCTTTACATTGTAATCTTCTACATTTCATTGAGAGATAAAGTTTGAGAAGTGTTGGTGTAACCCTTGTGAAGGAGAAGGGTGTCTTCACCTTTAAGCTATGTAATAGGTTTCTACTCCACCCTTGAAGGAGAGGTTTAGTGCATTCAATCCTCAAGTGGTGTACTTGAGGCGAGGACGTAGGTAAGAACGCCGAACCTCGTAAAAATCTCGGGTTCAATCTCTCCATCTCTTCTCATCTCCTTTTTATATTTTGGCATTTATTTACTACTTGTTTACATATTATTTTTCTTAAATTGTGAAATTATAAAAAAATAGAAAAAATTTACATTGCCCCAATTCAAACCCCCCCCTCCTGGGTCAATTTCTGGGCAACAAGTATCAATAAGCACTCTTCACAATAAGGTATCATGTCTAGGCATATAAGTTGGTTCATTAAGTCTGATCCTTAAAACCACTCATTGCAGTAGATCCTCTTAACCTGATTTACTCCTATTGCAATGTTAAGTCTCATCACCGAAAGTGTGGGGTATTGAGATATCTGTCAAAACATAAAAACAAGAATACAACGAATTATAAAATCATCAATCAAACATAAAACACATAATCACAATGTTTCAAATTCTTCTATCCTATTTTCTAGAAAACTCCAAGGGTAATGGATATGAGTATTTTAAATGAGTTACTATCCATTTTAGATTAGAATAATCAGTAGTATAATGAGTGCTCAGGCCACTATTCGTATAGTGAGTTAGGCGTAGAGATACAAATATAAGGTGCTCAGACTACTACTCATATATTTATTTAGGCCTAGAGGTCACTTAGTGCCCGAACCCTTCTTTTCTACTGAGCGACGAAGTTAATCGCTCAGCTATTGATAGCTATCGGGCTGAGTCAGCCACAGATAGAGAGTATTGGTCTGGAAGTGAATACATATATATTTATATATAGTATAATAGGACAAATAAGGATTAGTATCACTTTTAATTGAGAATAAGGATCTCTAGACAATCATTAAGATAATCAAAATACAAGTCTCAAATTATTAATCTTAGAAAAATTTCAAAATTACACATATAAAAAGTATTAACATGAATAATTAATTTAAGTGGTCTAAAAGTAATTTAAGTCTCTAGGTTATTTAATTTAAATTTATTAACAAGACTAAATTAGAATTTGTCAATTTACTAATTTTAAACAAAACTAAGAATATATATATATATATATATATATATACACATATATATGTTTCAGATTTTCTAAGATTTAAGAAAACCAACTTAACTATATCTTTTCTTAACGTTACTAAAAAAATTAACTATATTTAGAAAATTTAAACACTTTTAAAAAAAATACCCTAAATAATTCAACCGAGATTTATAAGTAAAAACTTCACCAAATTCTACATAACTAATACAATAAAGGACATTAAAAATCTAGACAGTAAATAAAATTATACTCATCTTTAAACAATTATAAACTCATTTCAAGTTAAATAAACAAATTAAAATAAATCAATTCATAATAATAATTCACAATTAATTCAGTACGGAAACTCATTTTAAGTTAAAAATAATTTCAAAGTAATAATTAAAATGACACTTCATTTATTGCTCTAAAATATTCTATATAGATTCTAATTAATTCTAAAGCTAAAACACATAAAAGGAAGGATTATATACCTTTACTGGGGAAATTTTGGCAGAACTTGGCTTTTCAAAAATTTGGCTAAAAGAACTAGTTGTAAGAAATGATGTACTAAGGAGGTGAAGAAGTCAGGAAAAGGAAGAAGAAGAAATGAATGATCGTTCTTTTGCAATGGGCTATGAGCTAATGAATTCCCTTACTACCTTAGATGCTATAAATAGGAACTTTCCAAAGCCATGCAGTGGATATCAATCTTCCACGTTGGCTATGCTACTACTCATAGCCTGTATGAATCATCTTTTATAGGTTTGTGAATCATTTTTTATAGGTTAATAATTCACTTACATGTGGCTATAAGAAAAGATAACTTATTTTAATAAAATAAAAATATATTTTTTTTTTCAGTCGATTTGCAAATTTTATCAGGTTGCTGTAGCTTTCACTATTCATAGCCTATATAATATTATTTTATTAGAGTTATATTTCTATTTCATTTTCTCATTAATATTTAACTAAAAAAAAGATATATTAAATTTGATATATCTGATCCAAAATGTTGAGTTTTTAAATATTTAAATACCATATAATTTTGGAAAGTTATAACTTATTAAACTTAGTTGATTTAAATAAAAATCACTTTTTAACACTATTCCCTTAAATTAAGTTGTATTTATTAAAGGATTTAAAACCTTAATTTTTAGATCTAGAAAAAATAAAATGATAGATTTAAACATAGATTAAACACTAGTATTTTTTTAGAATTATCTAACTTCTAGAATTATTTAAAATAATCATTTTCTAGTTTTAGGGACTTTTTTCGAGTAACTTTTAATAATAGTTTTCTAAAATAATGAAATAAAGATACTTATAAATTTCATAATTTAAATCCCTAATAGAAAGATCAATAATACTTAAATAATAATAAACAAATAATTATTCAAACAATAAATACATTGTTAATGGTAAATTACCATTTTGCCCTTCTAACTTAGATGAGTTGAATCAATGAGCTATCGAGCTCTGATTGGGCCAATTCTGGATTCTTCACAAATTTTTCACTGTAATCTATGTGATTAACAGGTTAAATCATATTATTTAAGCCTAATTCAGGTCAGGGTATTACAACATGAGTCTTTAGTGGACCTTGGACTTCATTGAAGACTTGGGCCATTGTTGGATTTTGGAGTGCAAATTGGCCTGGCCCATTTGTGATATGCGCATGGACTACTAGTGGCCTAGCCCAATGATAGTCTCCGGAGTTTAGCTTGGCCCAATTGAAGTGGATATATGGCCCATTAATCTTGAATTTCAACATTTGCCTCTTGAATTGAACGTTTTCTCTTCCAGAATTAAATAATTAACTTCACCACTTTAAAATCTAAAATATTTATTTAATCTAGACTCTCATTACTGCATCTATACTAACCAATTTATATGAAAAGCCTAAAAAAGGAATGAAATTAGTCATGAAAATTTTAGGTCTTCCGAATTAAGTACCAAACTTGCAATTATCCATTGTTTTAAGATTATTTTCCTAAATTCTCCATTTTTATCTATAAAACTAGAAAATGACATTAAATACATGTAATATATACAAAATTAGGGCTAACTAGTCCAACAATCAAGGGTAAAAATGTAATATTTCAGTACTCAATAGACGTTTTGAGGAAAAACTTATCTATATCTCTTTGTCATATAATAACTACTCAATCATTCAATCATCATGATATTTCCATTCTCAATAATAAACTAAAACTGAATGATTTATAATAATAAAACCAAAGTAGTGTAACACCCTCGATTTTCTTTAGATTATAAATATATTGGATTGATCCATTTAGATTGTGATTTAATAGAATTTTGAAATTAAAAGTTGAAATGGGTCAATTACACAATTATGACCCAAAGAGTTTAATTACCCAATTATGACCCAAATGGGCCAATTACCCAATTATGACCCAATGGGTCATGGGTGAGCTGAATTTTAAGTAATTCGGGTGAGTTTTAAATAAATTAGTTGAAATGGATAATTAATGCATTAAAGTCCACCTCATCAACTGAGATGGCATGTAGGTGATGTGGCATTGCCAAGTGGCATACATGTCATGACCCCAAGTGCCATGTGTCATGGTCGACCATGTCATGGTTGACTTGGTCAACCACAAATGAGTGAGTTCAAATAGAATTAAGTTGCTAATTGAGTTGAGTTAAGAACTAATTTGTTTAAGTTGAATTAAAGATTTAAGTTGCTTGAGTTGGGAAATGAGTTCAAGTTGAGTTAAGGTGAGTTGAGTGGAGTAGATGGAGAGACTTCCATCTCAAAGGGTATGAACCAGGGGGCACGTTGGAAGTTAAATGGTTTTCTTGGTTTAAGCCAAGGGTCTCCTTGGTTAAGCCAAGGGACACCTTGGTTAAGCAAAACCATTAAGAAAGGGAATGAAAAGGCTTGGACTATTATACAAAAGGACACCAGCCCAAGGGGCTGCTCACACCCCTTGGCCGACTTTTACATCTTGCACAAGGATTCTTCTTTTCTCCTCTCATCTCTCTCTCCCACCTACACACCTACACTTGGAAACCTATTGAAGAACAAAGAAAGAAAGAGTAAGGAAAGGACAGATCTTAAAGAAAGAAGGAGACGGGAAAAAAGGTATGTATAAGTCTAAATAATAAGGGAATGATTCAAAGGAAACCATAGATTGGCCATGGTGTGGCCGAATCTATGGATTCCATAATTGATGGAATGGAATGGTCAAATTGTGTTGAGGCCATGGAAATGGAAATCCATTCAAGGAATGGTTATGGGATTGAAACAAAAAGAACCCATGCCATGATAATAATATGATTAAATAGAATAAGCTTTCAAAATCAGTAAACCTTGAGACTGATTTTAAAGTTTCAAAATCAGCAAACTTTGGGACTGATTAAGGTTTCAAAATCAGTAAACCTTGGGACTGTTTTTAAGGTTCCACAATAAGTAAACCTGAGGACTGCTTTTAAGGTTTCAAAATCAGTAAACCTTAGGACTGATTTTAAGATTTCAAAATTAGCAAACCTTGGGATTGATTTTTTTAAAGCTTCAAAATCAGTCAACTTTGGAACTGTTTTTAAGGTTCCAAGATCAGTAAACCTTGGGACTGTTTTTAAGGTTCCAAAATCAGTAAACTTTGAGACTGATTTTAAAGTTTCAAAATCAGTAAGTCTTAGGACTGATTTTAAGGTTTAAAATTGTTAAAAATCTTAGGACTAATTTTAAGATTTCAAAATCAATAAATCTTGGGACTGATTTTAGCCTTCAAGCTTTAATTTTGGTGTCTGATTTTAAGACAGATGATGGCTGATTTTGAACCAGTTATGGTCCAGTTTTTGGACCAGTTTTGGACCAGTTTTTGGACCAGTTTTCGATCAGTTTTTGGACCAGTTGATGGCTGGTTTTTGGGACTGATTTCCAGTTTATAAATTGTTGAACTTAAGGATTATTTTCGGTAGTGAAAGTTGCCACAGTTGGGACTGATTTTTCAGTCCCTAAATGGTTGAATTTGGGGACTGTTTTGGGCTAGTAAAAACCCCATTGAGGATCTTAAACAGATTAAGGACAAGGAATGCATAAATACGTTGGGAAATGAACATGGAACTTAGATGGAGATAAGAATGTTGAAATTGAAATGGAAAATCAAACTAATATGTATGTTTGAACTTAATAAGGTAACGAGGTTCGATTCGTTTCACGTGACCGATAGCGTTTGTAATACCCTAACCCAAAATCAAGCTTAATTGTCTGATTTTGTGCAAATAATCATGTTCGGGCTTTAATACTCATTGGTGAGATTTTCAAATGTCATTGTGAAATCAGATTTTCGCTAACAGATACTTCAAAAGTTGATTAAAACAAGAAATACGTCGTTTTTGTTAAAATCGTGGGGTTTTTAAAATATATTCACCCACAGATTTTTATAGCTCTAGTGATTTTTGAATCTCAATCATTTAAACCGGGTGGATTATGTTACTTAAACCCCTTTATTTTCTAAACAATAAGGATAAGATTAAGAAGTATAGAATATAATACACATGAAAATATGTTATCATTTGCATCGGTTGGCTAGGAGCTTACAAGCTCCTCTCCCACAAGCAGCTGCATAAGCTACTACAAGGAGCTTACAAGCACCTCCGTAGCTTATAAAGCAGCTTACAAGTAGCTTACAAAGCAGCTTACAAGCAGCTTATAAGCACCTTACAAAAGCAGCTTATAAACACCTTACAATAGCAGCTGCATAACCACCTTCATTTGCCTATTTAAGCAAATCCAAGGCAATGAATTTTCTTTCATGAATCCATTGCAAACTGTTGTTCAATCTCCTTCCCTTATTCTTCTTCATCTTCCCTTTCTCACTCTTCTTCCTACGTTGTTTCTCTGCAAAAATAAGTTTTGGTGACACTTTTCGAAAGAGTCAAGACTCTGCCAAAACTCTCCCGGATGATATCAATTTCATCAGCTTTGAGGTAGGGAGTACGAACCTTATTGATATTCAATTTTTTTGTTTTATCGTAAATATATGGAGATTTTATCGAAGTTTCGCTTGTTATTCATATGTTTGAGATTATACTATTGTATAATTATTTTCTTTAAATACCTAACGAAAATGTGTTAGTTTGTTTATATGTGATTTGGGTATCCTTGGAACGACGTGGGTATGGTCCTAATTAATAAAGGTTTTTGAATATTTTATGTTGAAAATTATTTGTTCCGAAAAACCCAGATCAGATTTTGAAATTAGTCTAAGTTAGGATTTTATGATTTGAATCATGAATTTTATTGTGATATTTATACCCACTTAATTAAAAGTGATAGTGACATCTTTTCATTGGTATTATTAGGTAAACCTATATTATGTATTCATTTTTAGACTGATACTCTCTATCTGTGGCTGACTCAACCCGATAGTTATCAGTAGCTGAGTGATTAACTTCGCCGCTCAGTAGAAAAGAAGGGTTCGGGCACTGAGTATACCTCTAGGCCTAACTCAATATATGATTAGTGGCCTAAGCACTCTATATTTGTATCTCTAGGCTTAACTTGCTATACAGGTAGTGGCATGAGCATCCTATATTTGTATCTCTAGGCCTAACTTGCTATACGAGTAGTGGCCTGAGCACTCTATTATACTGCTGATTATTGTAATCTAAAAATGAATAGTAACCCATTAAGGAGACTCATATCCATTTCCCTTGGAGTTTTTCAGAAAAATAGGATAGAATGATTTGAATTACTATGAATATATGCTGTATTGTATATATATCTGTGTATTATGTTTGAGTAATGACTGTATGATTCACTATATTTCTATTTGTGCAACAGTTACCCGCGATACTCTACGTTTTACTGTGAGGAGACTTAATTATACCAGATTGGTAAATCAGGTTTTGTAAACCTAGATCTAGTGCAATTAGTGGTTTCATGGATATTACATGATATGGAAAAGACCGAATATGCTAGAATACGAGACTTGACACTGCTTTCATGTGAGGGATGAAAATTTGTTCTAACTGTTAGAACAGAAGAATAACACGGATGTCAAGGACTCGAGGTCTGATAGTCTATAAACGAAGAATGAACCCACTCATATGCCTAGGCTTGATATATATTGCTAAAATATGTTCATATTGTTACTAATGATGTTTATTATGCATGACATTGATATTAGTGACGATATTATCCAATGTGAGACCTTGAACATCATGCTATGATGAGAGATTGAAGTATGAAGTTGATATTGATAATGATATTCTCTGGTGTAAGAACTTGAGCATCATGTTATGATAAAGACTGAAGTATGAAGTTGATACTATTGATAAAATGCTCCGATGTGAGAACTTGAACATTTATGATATTGATACTGCCTCCACATACCTTCAACTACTGAACTATTATCGGCCCAGGTGTGTCGATTACCGGCTCAGGTGTGTCGGTTTACATCTACTGGCCCAAATGTGTCAGTTGCTGGCCTAGGTGTATCAGTACCAGGCCCACGTGTGTCGGAGATGTTCTTGCAAGATTCTGCATTTTGACCGTGTCGGGACTTAATGCTTTATAGTCAGTGTAGTACTTTGGTGTTACGGTGGCATGGCAGTATCACAGATGATTTGAAATATTGGTATAGTAGACCAGTTATGATTTCAAGTGTGATAAATGATATGTGAAACAATTGGGCAGTGGTATAGGCAGTGGTTTGACAGTGGTACGTCAGTGGCATGACAGCGGTATGGCAGTGGTATGGCAGTTGTATGACAGTAATATGGCAGTGAGATGACAGTGATGGTGACTTGATAAATGGTACATAAGACCATTTATAGTAAATTGGTAAGTATGATAAAGTAGACCATTCATGAGTAGATAACTGTGATTTTAAAATGGTAAGAGTAGACCATTATTGTTGTTATGATCAGACTGCATTGTTTAACCTGTAAATGTTGATGAATGTGTTATTTTGAGATCTCTTCACTGGGTTTGGAGCTCACATCCCTTACATTGCAAGGTTGACACGTGAGGAGGAGAAACCTCCACCGCTGACTTAGGATGAGAGCGCTTTTGCAGTCAATCATATTTCCCAATGATGGAAAATATGTTTATTACATTTATTTTCATGCAAATGATGTTATGTTGATTTTAGTACCGTCTGTGGTACTATAAATCTAAGCATGTGTAAATTGCTATGTTTTCGTTCGTAACTCTAATCGAATATATGGAGATATTTGTTTGTGAAATATGTATATGTATATGGGAAGATATGGTACATGTTTGAGTCCACATGTAAGGAGCATGTGTGACATTTATTTCTGGGCATATCTATTGATCCAGCCCAGTTAGAAGGTATTAAGAATATAAAAAAAAATAGTAGCATTCCAGGCCCACCTCCGGTCGGGGCATTACAGCGGTATTCTTGCAAAATAAGGAAATGACGGTATCTTGGACATTGGTAGGATTCCTACCTTATCGAGATACATGTGGATCTTATATATAATTTTGTTACTGGTTTTATTTCCATATATGATGATTTACTTTGGTTAAACAAATGGTTATGTTTTATGAATTGAATTTCAATGATATTATATAATTTGATATGAAATGGCATTCTTGCACTCATTATCTCATACATGGCATGGGAGGGAACACAAGGGAGGAGTCCACACTCCATTCGGTAATTTCGATAACATATGTGGGGAGGAGTCCACATTCCATTCGGTGATTCTGATAACATATGTGGGGAGGAATCCACACTCCATTCGGTAATTCCGATTAACATATGTGGGAAGGTATAACAGTGACCTGGTGGTACATCACAAAACACTGTGGAAGTAATTGGCCAAAGGAACACCTCGATATGGTGATTTATCAAGGAGACCATCTATATATGACGTGATTGGATATGGAATTGGGTGAGAGATCATTTGACTATTTACACCCATGACATGATGCATAAGTAAGCATAATTATGTTTTGGAAATCATGCATTGTATTCTATTACTTATGAAATGGTTTACAAACATGATATGACGTTTTCTATATTGATTTTAAAGTGATCCTATGTGTACATAACCCATTTGGAATTCCTATTGGGCCCGTTGACTAACGCCCTACTTTTACCCTATAGATGATGGAACAGGAAATGGCAAGGATATGGGACAAGATGGGAGCCAAGTGTAGGTGCTTGGGCAGATTTATTCTTATATTACATAACTTGATTTTGGAATGATGTATTGAGAGAACTGATACTTTTGGGATTGTAATAACTTAGAATTATTTTGCTATGGTTTGATGATATTTATATTTCAGTTAATTTTTATGGTAATTGGCTTCCTTGCTTATTAATGTCATGTATATGAATGATATTTCATTTATATGATAATTCTGCAAGTATACTTCGAGTGTGTGAAATGTTTAAGTGGACTTAATCCACGCACACGTAAAAGTAGCCAGTTAAGGATCGGGTTTTGGAAACTCGGACTTGACTCGCGTCTTGACGTTCCCGCTCTCTCTCACTCACTTATAAAAAAAAAATATACTCTGATTTTCGATGACTGAAAAAGGGCGAGGCGTTACAAGTAGAACCTTATTAAGGTTTGTCCACAATATAGTCTCATTAACTACATTAAAACAAACATATTACTTACTTCATAAAGTAAATGCTAACTAGGCTTTTCATTCTAAGGTAATTCAGGAAGATCATATAGTTCGTCTTCATGTGGAGAACCTGGAATCATAAGGGAGTGAGCTACAAGCCTAGTAGAGAATAATATAACAATAACTGAAGCATACTTCATGATGTTAGTCGAAACCTTAAGTGAAGCACATACTCTATTAAATATTCATAGCAAATCAATGATTTTTCACACAATTCCACATAGTTTTCTAGGATACACATCATATGTATACTCATCACACATCATTTTTTATTATGATTCTATCTCAAGTAAAGCACATATTATATTACATATTCATACTCAATTAATGCAAATCAATGATTTTTCACACAATTCCATATAGCTTTCTAGGATACACATCATATATATACTCATCACACATCACTTTTTATTATGATTCTATCTCATCATCAATTCATTTATCCAAATGGTGTTTTTAATTAACCATCCTTATGGGGTATGTTGGTATTACATACATTGCCACACATGCACTACACACTTTGCCACAAAGGCACTCCACAAATTGCCACATGGGCACTCTACACTTTACCTATAGCAACCCACCTTTGCCCAGCACAACATTGTCTGCTTTGGGTCCATATACTACATGGCTTTGCATTGGTACACGTTCGTCACACACATACACGAAACGCATTGTGTTGAGAAGATTTAGGCATTCCTTATATATCCAGGATTAGGACGCTCGTTCCAAGCGATGTGGGACAATATGGCGCTACATCATCTAGCATTTGGCGCTACATCTAGCTCATCAATGGGTTCTCTCTTTCTTCACTCTCAACTGATGGTATCAAAGCCAAAGACGGTTCTCATCTAAGCAAGACGGTTCTCATTTAAGCTGGGATGATTGTGGTGACCCACCCCAGATTGCTTTGGATCGGTGTACTCGACTCCCTAAATCCAAAAGAAAACAGTGGCTGCGAAACTATAATTATAGTGACCCTACTCGGAGTAGCGGGTCAATGGTACTAGGTAAATTAGTTTAGAATATATATATGCTTAAAATTGTGTGCTACTTTATTTTATTAAAATTGGTTTAGAAAAACACATTGAAACTTAGAAGATTAAATTTAAATTAGCTTCCCAAATGCACATCCCTCCTCAAGTAGATCACAAACTAATTTTCTTTTAGATTAAACAATTAGGTGGTGAGAAAATAAAATTGAATACACCAATGCTAATATGAAAATACCCAATTTCAATGAATTGGCAGTAGATTAAATTTAAATTCAATTTTGGCATAAAATAAAAGTGAAATTGTGAAAAGATCCATTCGCTCATGCCTTTGGCGAATTTTATAAAATATTATTTTTTTGTGCCATTGTCGAATATTATTTTTTCCTATGAAAATCCACAATCCTAATACAATTTAGAAGCATGAGAAACCCTATTAATTTCGGAACTTGATTTCGAAGTCTTCTCCAATTAGAAACCCATTTTAATTAGAGAGAAACAACTCATGGCCAACCCTACTCTATCCATATTTTCTCTTTCTGCCTACTTTCTCTCCAAAATTCGTTGGAGGCAAAGAGAGAAACCCCTCCACACATTAAGGCCTAATATATTTTAAGAAAAGTCCTAGTTTTAAAAAAGGTAAAAGAGGAAAGTTCCAATTAGGAGAGAGATTCTCTCTCTTCGCCGATCCTTCCTAGTTATATCTAAGTGTTGGGCGTGTATCCTACATACACCAACGAATTATCTACTCTCCTCACTTTGAGCAAAAAATCCTTCTTCCTTCACAAGGCTTGGTCGAAAAAGGTGCTCCTCTTTCCTTCCTTTGGCTTTGGGCAAAATTTGAAAAGAGCATGAAAGAACCTCCCCTTTCTTCTTCTTCCTTCAGGTAGGTGATCTATCTTCAATCATTTTCTAGTTTTCTCTTTGGTTTTCTTCTCTTTTACGAAATTCGAACTAGTCCTTGTTGTTCTCCTCATGAAGAAATCCGAACAAAAGAGAGAAAGAAGAGAAACCATACACCATGACCAAACCCACCTTAGGAGATTGTTTAAATTCTTCTTCTTCTTTACAACCATGACCATGAACTTAGATCACATATTTGACTATGGATTATTTAATATTGATCTGTAGAATAATTATAGAAGGACCAACTAATTAACTCTAGGTTGGATTAGAGAAATCAAGGTTGGGTGGAAAGTTGGAGAATTCAAATTTCAGAACATGTGATTTTCTATGCACTGTTATGAGAAAAATCATATCTGATTCTACTGAACTCCGTTTAGAGTAAAATTTATATATTCGAAAACTAGATAGAGTGATCTAGCTCTGGTTAAAATTTCAGAATGATATGATTACGATTGATGCCCAAATTGTGTCTGTAAGACAAACCAAAATTCCAATCAAGTCTGTATGACAATTTGGCAGCAATTTACCAAATAATTTTTGTCCGAAATTATAGATCTTAGTTTGATGTGAAATTTTTTTTTTGTACTAGTTAAAAACATGATGTATCTCTAGTAAAAATTTGAGTACATTTGGACTTGTTTTGGTGGGCCAAGTAAATTTTGTAAGTTGATCTCCCTCATAGATTGCAGATAGTTGAGCAGATTGTAACTGTTGGATTGAATCCACCATAACTTGGTTTACAATTATCAGAAAGATGCAAAATTTGTGCTCATTATCAAACCCACATTTAGGAATTTTTTGATTTGTATAGATAGGTTAAAAGCCATCTGCAATTTGTAGAGACGTCTTAAATTGCAAATTGTTTGGCAGTTCGTAACAGCTTAAGTAAAAAAACGATATCTCGGGTTAAGAAATCAGTTTGAGCCAAATGAGTTATTTCTAAAATCCTCATTCAAAGACCTATCTACTGTAAAAAACTCAGAATTGTTGGATGTTCGCACACATCGCAGAAAAGTCTGTAATATCACAAATTTTCATAGTTGGGCTGAGAAATTTCATAGCCTTAAAATCTAGTTTCTTAACCCTATGTTTTGGACTGATTAATGGCTAAATAGTAGACCAAAGACCTTAGATCAATAATAGAGTTTGTAATGCCTTAGAAGCCTTAAACCATATTTTAGAACTTCAGTTTAACCGATTGATTAGATTTAGGTAGTTTTGGACTTCAATGAAATTAATCAAAATAGGCCTTTATTCGGATTTATTTTAAATATTATTTCTATGAACTTTGAGATTTGATCGTTAAAAACTCCAAGATTTATCACGTACACTTCACGTGATAATAGGTGAGGACAATTCACTACATATTTTATTGTTTACATGATACTTTTATCATGATTGTGCAATGAAAAATATTGTAATGTGTGATATGTGTTTGGAGTGTTATTGCTAGACCTGAAAAATAGACTAAGTGATTATTAGAATAATGGTAATAATCTAGTGTAAAAATCACAGTAGTGTAAGGAGTATTTGGGTTAAAATATTTTATTAGCCATGAGGAAACTCAGCCTGCCCGAATTTGTGGAAATTAACCATTAGCCTTATTGCAAGGTCTAGTACTTATATTCGATTAGTTTTGGTCAAAGCGACCTGTGACTTGTGTGTTTTGTTGGGTCTGATGGGGTTGAATAATGTGATTATTAGAACTTCTGAAAGTGTTTTGTCATGCTATGAGTTATGTGTAGTTAATTGCATTATTCAAGTGTTATTTTTACAATTATACTATGTTGATTTATTACTACGTTGTTTGGATTATAAGCATACTGTGGTGATAAAAAAATTGATTATAAGGCTATGGGACATGTGTAATTGTTTTTTAATATGCTTAGAATAATTTTAATGATTGATAGAGCATATGGCATGATGTTAAGGTTTATGGCATGTTGGTAGGTTAATAATGAATGATGGATATGGCATTGAGCATAGCACTCTCATATTCATGGTTTGGGTATAGAAATGTTTTTCGTGATTTGTCATTATGACCACGGTGGTGGTAAGTTGTGTTTCCCTCACTTCGTTTGAATGGCCACTTCAGTGGTAGGTTGTATTTTCTGTGACAAATCATGAAGACTATTATTTGGTGGTAGGTTGTGTTTTCCTCACTTTGGTAGGATGACCACTTCTGTGGTAGGTTGTGTTTTCCTTGATTATTTGGGATGGCCACCAAGTAATAGTGGTATTGGATTGCATGAGCATCGAGCATTTAGCATAGCATTCTCACATTCATGGGTTTCAGTATGAGAATGTTTTCCGTGATTTTTCATTTTGGCCATGATGGTGGTAGGTTGTGTTTTCCTCACTTTGGTGGGATGACTACGGTGCTGGGTTGGGTTTTCCTCGATTCGTCGGGATGGCCACTAAGTAATAACTGTAATGGGCTAGCCCTTAAAAAAAGTGAATAGTGCCGGTTGGACCAACGATGGAACTTAAAGTCTGTATTTAAAGTTGTGTTTACAAAAAATTAAGTTATTTTCATCCCCTTCCTCTCCCAGCCTATATCTCTTCCCTATCAGCCAACCTTAGTCTTCTCCTCCCTTCCTCCACCTATTTTCGCCCTATGCTTGCGTGATTCGTGGATCAAGCAGACCCTAAAGCGTTGTTTGAGCGGTTTCTTCTCCTCCAAAAGGTAAGAATATGGTTTTCTCTCACTCCCTTTCCTTTTGTTGTTTGGATTTAATGTGATTTGGTGAGAATAGGGCTTTGGATAGCCAATAGACCTCGATTGGAGGGAGATCCATGGAACTAAATTGGGGATTTTGGTTTTGGGTTGTGTATGAGGTGGATCTGTGTTGGTTTTAGATTTTGGAAACCTTGGGGAGAGAAGAAATTGGGAAAAAGGGAATATGAATGATTTTTTAGAGGGATTATAAATTTTAATCGGCGATTTTAGTGTTTGGGCTGTGTATGAGGTGGATCTGTGTTGGTTTTGGATTTTGGAAACCTTAGGGGGAGAAGAAATTTGGATTAAGGGAATATGAATGATTTTTTAGAGGGATTATAAATTTTAATTGGGGATTTTGCTAGATTGAAGGGATTAAACCAGATTAAGGATAAATCTTGGGTCTAAATTGAGGATTTTGCTTCTAAGCTTTGATTTGGCCTAGTATATGAACTAACAGGGTGTATTATGTTCTTTTGGTTTGATTAGAGCCTTCGAATACCGAACCAGTCGAGGTACAACGAGAAGATCAACCCCGAATATCGTAACTTTCGAGGTGAGGATTACTATACACATATTGTATGAATGCTTTTATGTTATTACATTGATTTAGGAAATATATTGTGTTATTGATGTGTTTAATGCATGATAAAAGATGTGCCCTATGCTATGCATGAGATGTTATAAATTCTCTATTATGTGATTTGTAGCATTCATATTATCTTGTTATGATGATAGAAAATTGTGATTTGTTGGAGATCCTTGTGAATGGCTGAGATGATTTGTTGATGAATTTAATTGGGTTTATGTGGTAAAAAGGAAGTGATTGGACTTAGGATGTTAAACCACTATGAGACAGGTTGAATAAATTGCAAGGACTAAGAATATGTGTAAATAAACCTGACGTGTGTATCTCAGGGTTGGTGTGTAGTCCGTGTACCTAAAATAACCGAATGTAATAATTATATTGAATGCATGAAATATAATGGAATGAGTTATGCTTGCTATCATTGTGAAATTATGGTCTAATGTGATTATATTATGTTTATTACCCATGAAATTATGAATATGTTTCCCTTTGGTATTAATCACTGATGTGTGCCTAGGAGTTTATCTAGGATGTGAGTTGTGGTGTTCTATTATTCAGTGACTCTTAGAAAGCGAGATTTACATGTGCTATCATTGATTATTGTACTTCTACAAAAGCATTTGTAAAGGGTGGCGAACCCAGTTGTTAACCCCAAGGTTAACATATGGTTTTTGGGTAGTTTTGATGATAACAAAGCCATTGACGAAATGTGCTGATACTCTATGTTTAAGCATAATGTGTATACGCTTCTAACTTGAAAGAAGAAACACCTCTAGTTGTGAAGGAGACATGTATTGGATATCAAACAATTCCTACACAAGCTATTTATGAAGAATGAAGAAAAGCTTGCAAGCATTTATTGAAGATCACATGGCTCAAGATATGAAGATTGAAGCATTGAAGATCTTTTATCAGTGTCTTTAGTTTTAGGACACGAGTGTTCTAGAATTCTTGTAAAGTTACTCAATATCTAAACACCATGACTCAAGTGGTATCTCTAGGACCTTAATAAACCAACAGATCATATTTTGATAGGTTCCTGGATATTACCCAAGTCCCTAGACTCATCTAAAATCTTTATGGACTTGGTAAGAAAGACTTGATTGAGATACAAACTTTATTGAAATTCGGACGAACCATAGATTTCGGGTCGACTGATTATGCTAACTGTTATATAGATATCTCAGATCAATCCGGACAACCACAAACAGTTCAGTCAAGTTAAAGGAGATGCCAAAATGACCAAGTGCACTCTGATAAATTCGGATGACCGCAAATATCGGTCCGGTTGACCGAATTGCTTACATTGAAACAAGAGAAGTGCTCTCTGATAAATCTAGACGACCGCAAATCCCTATTGGGACAACCGAATGGATCGAATTGATATGGTTTTTTGGAACTTCCAAATGACAAAATGTGTAGTAACGGCTCTATTTTGGAGCATTTAATGTGGTTCCAAACAATCATATTTGCATTAATTAGGCTCCAACGGTCCTGAATTTGAAAATCCATATATATAGGACCATTATGAAGAAGAGAACAACTTTGATTACTCTCCAACTACTTCCAATCTCAAAACTTATTGTTCTCTTACTCACATTGCTCAAAAGCCCCAAATCACTTTCATACTACTACTACTTGAGCTATGGTGATTCATTGATTGATTAACTCATAAGCCTTATCACTTTCATATCCTTGAGAGTTATTAAAAAATCATCTTTGTACCTGGTACATTTGTAAAGGGTTAGTTGAACCTTGTTGAAGAAGAAGAGTGTTACTTCGGGTTATTGACGTGGGTCTCTCTCCACCCATAAACGCTTTTGTATCGATTTATTTTCACCGTTAAGAAGGATAGATAGTGTGTTGCAAATCTCAAGGGCCTCTCTTGAGTCGAGGACGTAGGCCGGTTGCTGAACCTTGCTAAAATTGACGGGTTCACTTCCCTTTCTCTTCTCATCTATTTCATTTACTTACTTGAATTTATTTATTCTTTTGTTTTCAACTTTGTCTTGTATTTGCATAAATCGTAAGAAGAGGAAAAGTTTGTAAAAGGCACTCACAATGAAGTCGTTCTCATGCACATATTCTCCATAATGAGTATAAGATCCTATTTTGTAGTCTTTTAAGCTGAAAGCCTAGTCCCATCAATTGATACTTTGGTAACTGTGGATCATGTATAAAATATGTTGAGGTTTACATCCATAAGTTTGTTTGATATGGGTGGTGGTATTTATTATATTGATATGTAATGTTAAAAAGTGAGAAATAATACATGATTGCCATGTATGCAATTATACAATTTTTAGGATATATGAAATACATGTTGAAGTATTCATCCTTAATTACGATTGATTTGATTGGTGGTTGCCGTGAATGCATTATGTTATAAGGATGCAATTGTGGAAATCATGTGTGAAAATATATGTTGACGTAATATGTGGAATTACATAAGTATGGGTGGCTTATATTGAAAATGGGATGAAATAATAAATTAAGATATACAAAAGTGGTATGAATATGAAGTACGTAGAATGCATGAAAGATTATACTTGGAATGTATGACATATGCTGCATTTAAACTTGGTATGGTCGCCTGCTTATGATGTACTTGTGTTTGTGTGATATGAGCCATGTGCTAACACATATGTGAATGCTTGATATCAAACTTATCCAAATGTCACATCTCACCCTTTCGAAGAAAAACTGGGTGTGAATTACTCACTAACTAAACTACAATCGATTCTCAATCTCATATGCACGAAAAATCGAGAATTAATCATAATTACTTCTCACAAAAATGAAGACTAGTTACATAAACTAAGCGCACAATGGGTCTCACATTCCCATTCCCACAAAGGTACAAATAAAATAAAGCCCTTAAAGATCTCAAACACTTGAATTTGTAATCAAAGTCTCAACAACAAACCATTAAAATAAACACCAAATAAAATCTCTCAAAGGCCTCAATTATAACATAAGGGAAAGTAAATTAATTCAATTGCCTTTCTAAGAAGATAAAAAAAAAAAATTCTCTCTTGAGTCTCGTCAAGACCCAATTCCAATGGATTCCCTTTAATATAAGGAGTGTGTTCAACTATGTCCATTGAAGATGCCAATAGCACATACATATGACACACAAAATTCAATAAGCATACCTCAAATAATCAATTAACATATCATCAGATTATACACCGAACAACATATTCTCACAGCATCATAATAACATATTATAATTTCCAAACCACTTGCTCAATGCTCAATACACATGCAATGCCATGCTACTCAACACCACCTACAACTCTTCCACCAACAGGTGGTCATCATGACCAGTCATGGAATACCAATCTTCCATTAATTGGTCGCTATCACAACAAAGTCGCAGAATACTAACTTCCACCAACTGGTGCCCATCATTACCAAAGCACGGAATATTAATGCGTGCCTTCACCAATGTAACACATCCTGTCATGAAGTCCAAGAAGCCTCACCAACACGGTCTGGCCTACATATGACACTTACAGCAACAATGACCCATACACCTTCCCTACGCGAAGGCAAGTCCTACCGAGTTGCTGCAAATACAATTACCACATCCTCATATCCATACACCCATGAATATGATAATGCCATGCTCTTTGCAATGCCAAACATGCTATACATATCACATACCATTCTACGCAAGTCATATACTATCTAAGCATGTTGCAAATCATGTTACTCATGTTTAATATCACTGAAGTATGCACATATGCCAAATAAGGCAGCAAGCAACACTAAATCACCATATACACAACATATAACCTTATCATACACGCAACATGTCATATAAAATAGTGCAACATACCAATCACAAATTCTAAATAGCATATTATCATCCAAACCATCATATAATAACATATCACATCATCTCAAATCCGCAACACTAAGAATATAATTGCCAAGCCTTTCAACAGGGTTAATGGTTGGTTCCACTATCCGGGCAAATTAAGTCTAATCACAGGTTACTTAAACATTTTACCCAAAAAAAACCTCTTACATTGAGTGAGCTTTTGCACCGGATTCCAACCATTATTCCATTGGTTCTCAATCTAATCTTAGATCCAGCGTTTATATTCCAAATATATCATCATAACAAATAACGAATATTGCATATTCAAGTACAAACAAAATATGTAAATGAATTGTTCTCCTTACCTAGAAGTTTGTGATGTGTACTCGTGCAACGAGAAATCCAAAAGCCTTAAAGAGATCTCAAAACTCAAAAATCCAAAGTTTGCTGAAGGAGAGGAGGAGTACCTATGATTTTTGCCCAAGCTCAGAGGAGGAAGAAAGAGAGAATTTTCTATTGGTGTAGGGAAAAATCGATGGCCATAAAGACATTATATTGGGATATATAAGTTGGATCAGGGTTAACATTCCTCCATGAAAATTTGCCAATGCCAGGGGTAATTTGGTCTTTTCCATAAGTTGGTGTCCCAATTGGTTTTGTCTACTTTTAAAATTCGAATTTGGAAAGAGAAATAAAATATAATTCTATTCTCCATGCGCCGCCATTGGGAGTGGGTCCGTTGGGCCACAAGAATTTGGAATTCAAATTTTTCTCTCCAACATTTTATTAATTAATTTTTTCTCTCATTAATAAAAATTTAAAATCAAAGGAGATTACATTGTGCAGTCTAATTAAGGAGAAGGCGTGTGCATTTGGAGAGCTAATTAATTTAAATTTCTAAGTCTCAGTGTGTTTTCCAAGACAATTTAAATATAAAGTAAACAATCAAGCTAAATAAAAATTAATTTCTCTAAACTAGATCTACCCACTACTACTGACTCGGTACTCCGGGTAAGGAAACTAAACCAATTGAATGTTGTATTTGTGTGTTGTGTGTGAACAACGTTGTCACGTCCTAACCAAAAAATAGGCACGTCACGCAGATAATTTTTTCTTTTTCGCATATCACACGTGTGCTCATAACTCAATCATAAAAACCACAAATAATCTCAAATACCATTAATATCTCAAAGGTCTATACATTCTTCTAAAATGAATGCCATCAAAACATCTTAAAGTTATTGCATGTGTTTCATCAATAAATGAAACTATAACTAACATAATCATGCTAAAAACAAATAATCCAATAATCATGTGGTGCGTATAAAGCAGCATATTTGTAGTGACCCGTTCCGAATTTTTTAACTTTCGGAGAGATTTTCGGATCTCTGAGTTGTTCTCGGGACCATGGTAGCAGTGAGGAGAGTGTGGGCGCCGTGGTGGGCCTAGTTGTCTATTTTCGAGTTCGGGAACTAGAAGGGCATTTTAGTAATTTTATAATTATTATGTATTTATCATAAAATTTTGTTCAAAGGTCATATGTTTTCTCGCTCGTCATTCAGCACTCGAGACCTTTCAGATTTTCAACCTTCTTTTTCTACTCTTTTGAAAAAAGGTTTTTGAAATGTTTTTAATCTTAAAAAAAAAGAGGTAAAAACCCTAACCCTTATAAAACCTTCCTTTTTCCGCGACACTGTAGCCGTTCGTGCTACAGTGCCGCCACCCCAAGCGATGGCCCCTCCCCTTTTCTCCCCTTCTTCTTCATCTGTCCTCCCTCTTCTCGCATTTTCCCAGGTATACTCTTCTTCTCCTTTTCGTTTTCTTCTTCTTCTCCGTCGAATTTTCATCTTGGTGGTTTTCCGCATTTTTCCTGAAATTCTGCAGATTTTCCTCTATTTTCCTTCGATTTCCTGGATTTTCCCTCTCCCTCCATCTTTCCTTCCTAACTCAACTGGTAACTGAGTCACTCAGCCGAGTGTCTAGTCGACTCAGGTGAGACCCTTGAGTTAACTCGGTTCCTAGGTTGGGTTCGACCCAACTGCCAAGCCCAGACTTGGCCCAACTGGTTTTTGGCCCAGTCGGGCCTAGAACTGTAGCACCCCCACCCAAAGGTCCCACATTGGTTGGGAGCTTGGGTGGTGGGGGTCTTATTTGAAAGGGGGCAACCCTCCCCATTGTGAAGCCTTTTGGGCCTGGCCATGTGGGCCAGGGTCCAAAGCAAACCGTGCGGGACGGGTAGAGCCCAAAGCGGACAATATCACGATGGGATAGGGTCGGGTCGTCACAAGTGGTATCAGAGCACGGTTCAACACTCGGACTGTGAGGGCTCTCTACTTGTGTGACTTGCTTGCCTGTGTGTCGACCCTTGTCAGTGTGACTAGACAGAGCCGGGGACGGCTCTGATCTTAAGGGGGGTGGATTGTAGCACCCCCACCCAAAGGTCCCACATCGGTTGGGAGCTTGGGTGGTGGGGGCTTTATTTGAAAGGGGGCAACTCTCCCCATTGTCCATGTGGGCTAGGGCCCAAAGCAAAACCGTGTGGGTCGGGTAGGGCCCAAAGAGGACAATATCACGATGGGGTAAGGTCGACTCGTCACAAGACCTGATCTGGCCCATCCGAACCCAAGCTTGGTCTGGCCCAGCTTGATCTGGCCCTTTCACCGACCCGACCCGACTTGGTGTGGCCCACTTCTGGCAGGCCCGGTCCTTCCGCCCGCCCAGTTTTAGGCACGTTTCTCCCCGGCCTCTTTTTAACGATTTTTTTCTTAATTACTCATTCGTTCCTCATTGTTTCAACAGATTGAGCTCCCTTCGACCCTTTAAGCTGCTTGATCGCTTTGGACTTTCGACTCCACACACATAGTGAGGGGACTTACTACTGTTTCAGCATGCATTGCATATATTAACCCGCTATTTCTTTCGGACATAGAGTGACTCAGATGTAACCCTCTATTTATTTAGCCACTCGGTAAGGGAAAACTGTTGTAATATGTATGTGGTAGAGGGTTCGCTCAGGGGTACTTCTAATTGCCTATATGCATTTGTGGAAAATTTTAAGTAGACAGCCTGATAATTGAATGTAATAATCGTAAATGGTTGATAATGCTTGGAGTGCTTATTCACTAGATATTAATGAAGCCATGTTGCGTGTATACATACGTGATTAAGTAATTCATTATATACTTTTGACTCGCATGACGAATGTTGTTGATTTTGAATTGGTTGTATAAGGATGTATCCTTATTGTTATACATGATCCCAACACCGTGTGCATGCATTGGAAAGACTACTCACATGTGTGCATGCTTATGATGATGTGATGAGTTGGTTGTTGGGAGGACTTCCTCGTTGCCGCTCCGGCGATCGAGACCCTATAGGGGATGCGGGTTTCCCCGTTGCGTTCCGGTGGTTGAGGTGTCTGCCCTTGAGATTGGCTTCCCAGTTATGCTCCGACGGTCGAGACCCCTATAGGAGATGCGGGTTTCCCCATTACATTTCAACGGTTGAGGCATTGCGTATTGTATGGTCTCCCGTTTGTACTGGTAAGGAGACCAGAGTTGTTAGAGGACCATTGAGAGTTATGGGGATGGGGGACTTGGACTGGTCGGTGGAAAATTGATTAGTAGTATAGTTGAGTATCCAAGGGGAGGGATATTCATTCACCTATAATGTTTATTGCACCTTATATTTGTCATAGATAACTATCTTGCTAATATGTGGTATATTTTATCCCTTCACTGGATTGGTTTGCTCATCTCTTACCTTTCAGATACCTCGATTACAGAGGGGCCAAGCAGGCCCCTTGAGCACGTACCTGGGGAGGAGTAGTAGTGAATAAAAGTTCATGTTCATGTCATGTTTTAAATTTGAGAAACCCTAGTTATATGAACTCATTTTTATATGTTTGTTTGGATGATTGTATAACCACTTCTGATTAGTTTACACTTGTGGTTTGTTAAATTCCTTGGTTCTGGACTTGTGGTTTATTGAGCAGGAGGTAGTTACCCCGTTTCAAAAAAAAAATATACCTGATATATGTCTTTTGTGACGTTTTGAGTTTTATCGGACATAACGTGCCTGTAGCGGGACGGGGCATTACAATATTAGTGACTAAGCTCGTCCTCTTGGTCCTTACGGACCTAGCTGGTGCAACATTACCTGAAATTGTAAGGACGTGAGTACAAATAATATTCAGTGATGAAATATATGCATGCTACACACTAACGCACCCACATGGTGATATATGAAATGAAATATAAATAAGGCTATGCTATCATGTCATGCTATCAAAACCATTTGTGGGAACACAAGACCACCCAAGGATACCTCTATAGAAACGAGTTGTCAAATAACATCGTGATCCCTTGAGAAACATAGGCCACGATTTTCAAAGTGGGAGATCTGCATAAAACATATCTAGTCTACCTCACCCTACGTCCCTTCACCAATCTGGTCATTAAGCCAAGATCTAAGGTGATCGATATACATCTTACCAAGTTAGTTCAACCCTCGTAGGGTCACAAGTATCTAACCATGCCTAACACTGCACACCAAGTGTACAAAATTGTCGTGAGAGCATCCTACAAAGCGAAGCATATGAAGGGCTATACTCCTCAATGACAACCACAAATAATTGTGAGGGCGTCCTATAGCGTGAAGCATGTGAGGGGCTATACTCCTCGACTGCAGCCCTACAGGACCAAGTCTCATAGTCGACGCCACTGTTCAAATAGGGTTCCTTAAAACTAAATCATCATCCTATCACACCAATCTCCTCTAGGGAGTGGGGACTTACACTAGTGGGGCCCAAACAAGAGAAAGGTACATCACCAATTCCTATATACTCTTTGGGTCTCATTCCAACACTAGTAATTCTCAATATCATCATGCTCATTAACACAATATCTCATACTCACATCCTAGATAACCTCCTAAGCACACATCAGTGACTGATGCAAAAGGGATCATATTCATAATTACATGGGCAACATATATGTCATAATCATATCACGACCATAATTTCAAAATGATAGCAAGCATAGCACATTCCATTGCGTTTCATACATTCGACATAATTATCACATTGGGTTGTTTTAGGGACATGGACTACATACCAACCTTGAGATACACACTTGGAGTTTATTTACACATATTCATAATCCTTACAATTTATCCAACTCATCTCACAGTGGTTTGTCATCAGCAGTCCAAATACTCCCTCATAATGATACAAACCCAATTAAGTTCATCAAGAAATCATCTTAGACCTTCACAAGGGTCTCCAATAATTATTACAAATATTCCATAATCATAACAAGATAATAGACATGTTACATATCACATGATAGAGAATTCATAATAATCCATGCATAGTATAGGGCACATCCATCCTATTTATCATGCATTAAACACATAAATAACACAATACGTTCCCTAAATCAATGTAATAGCATACAAACATTCATACAATGTGTGTAACAATCCTCACCTCGAAAGTTATGATGTTCCGGGTTGATCTTCATGTTGTACCTTGACGGGTTTGGGGTTCGAAGGCTCTAATCATGCCAAAAGAACATAATATACCATTTTAGTTCATGGATTAGGCCTAAGCATAGTTTAGAAGCAAAACCCCAAATTTACACCCAAGATTTGCCCCTAATCTGGTTTAATCCCTTCAATCCAGCAAAATCCCAATTAAAATCTATAATCCCTCCAAAAAATAATCATATTCTCCTTTTCCCAATTTCTTTTCTCCCTAAGGTTTCTAAAATCCAAAACCAACACAGATCCACCTAATACACAGCCCAAAAACCAATATCCCCAATTTAGTTCCTTGGATCTCCATCCAATCAAGGTCTATTGGCTATCAAAAGCCTCATTCTCACCAAATCCCATTAAATCCTAAACAATTAAAGGAAAGGGAGTGAGAGAAAACCATATTCTTACCTTTTGGAGGAGAAGGAACCGCTGAAAACGACGCTTTAGGGTGATTGATCCACGAATCATGCAAGCATGGGGTGAAAATAGGTGGAGAAAGGGAGGAGAAGACTAAGGTTTGCTGGTAGGGAAGAGAGATAGGCTGCTGGGAGAGAAAGGGGATGAAAATAACCTAATTTCGTGCAAACACGGCTTTAAATACGGATTTTAAATTCCATCATCGGTCCGATCAGCACTATTCATTGGTTGATCTGACACTATTCATTTATTTTTCTTTTCAACTCATATCTGACATAGATGCTCTCTGAAGGCCACATGTACTCAGATGGGACCCACATGAGACCCTCGCACTGCTCACACGTGTAACCCCCTATTATGATGGGCCAGGCATTACAGTTGAGCCACTAGGGCCACGTGTGGCTACATGTTGAGCCGCATGTGAGGGTCACGTGTGTTCGTGTTACATGTTGAGCTGCAATGGCAAGGGACACGTGTGGATACGTGTTAAGCCGCGTTGCGAGGACCACATGTGATTTTTAGTTAGGTGTTGAGCCGCAATGGCGAAGGCCAAGGTGGATGCGTGTTGAGCCGCGTTAGGAGGGCCACTTGTGTTTTGAGTTACATGTTGAGCCGTCGTACGAGGGGACGAGGGCCACGTATGTGTTGAAATGAACCCTTTGTGGAAATTAGGTTGTGTTGTTGCATGAATGAATTGTTATGTGCTAATTAATGGATGTGAGTAATCTTTTGTACTAAGCACTTGTGTATGATAATCTTAAGAAAATCATTGTGTTATGTCATTGGTTATTTGACTCTTTAATTCAAGTATATGCACTTGATTACTTTTTGGTAGACTCGAAATGAGGAATTATGTCATTATAAGATTTGAAATTTGATTCTCAAGATGTTTAAGTATTGTAATTTGAGTTTATTACTGGACTAACTCACTATTTCCATAAGTATTGTTTTGTTGTGTCACGCCCTGACCCGCTGTGGGTCCCAAAATGTGACTGATTTTTTTTATTTAACAACACTTTAGTGATGATCTACGGCCTACTGTCACTGTCTAATCTAAGGTCCACATAGAAAACGTCACACGTGTCTTCCTTTCACACATGGACTCAAACACATACCATAAGTCCCTCACATACAACCATATAACTGCACAAAATATAACATCACATTATCATACCAGAGTTGGCGGTTTAATACATGCTTAGGTTTCCTATGCCATAGGAGGCATAATTATTAAGAGTACATCATTTGCATGAAAATAAAGATAATAAATGTATTTCCCATCAACGATAAAAGTGATGGATTCCATTGGTTCCATCTCCTAAGGTAGCAACTGGGGTTCCTTTTTCTCTCTTCAGTCACAAATCCTGCAATGTAAGGGACGTGAGCTAATAGCCCAGTGAAGAGTAGTCAACTATAATAAACATCACATTGCATTAATCACAGGATTCATATGCAATTATTATATGACTACAAACATAAAATAATATAGTCCATCGTTATCATTTCCAGTAGATGTTTTATTTCCTCTGCCTTTATAAACCTTTCAAACGAGGCCCCACAAAATCCTCAATGCATTAAGTCTCGACACAGTCAAAATGTTACACCTAGCAAGAGCTCTTTATCATGACCCAACACAGTAAATGACTCCATTATACATGTGAAGGCAATTTTTCATGCACAATGCATCATTCATTTAGCAGTATGTGGTTTATCAGATGCACCAAGCATCAGGCAATATAACTCATGCACTAAACATTAGGCCCTTTTTGCATGCACTAAGCATCAAGTTGTTGTATCATGCACTAAGCATCATTGTCTCCCCACAGCCCAGGGACAACCTGTTTTCATATTCCATTCATTTATTAATCCATGTGCCCTTTTGGCATAGGGTTTCACACAGGAGAATATTAGACAGCTCATTTATCTTGTTGTTTCAGTTTCTAGATCGGATATTTGCTAAATTTCAACCCTGCACAATGACATCACAAAACAATATACAATATACAACATTATGAATTGATTACTAACATCTGCACGCCTTCATCCAATTCATTTAATCTATTAACTTCTAAATACATAAATAGGTCCCATACTGTGTTTATAGACTACTAGGCCTCCACTCCTTGACACCATTTTTAGCTTACATTCTAATAATTAAAACTAATTACATCCCTTACATGTAAGCGATGTCAGGTCTCGCATTTTGGTCCCACTTAGTCTTTTCCATCATTATTATGTCCATGGGTCCTATTTATCATCTTTTAGTTAAAATAGAAAAGTAGTTGAGTCTCCTCACCATAATCTGGTGAATTTTAGCGTAATAATTGTAAAAGATAAAAAACATGTAAATGTTTGTTGAAAGTAAAATACACGAGATGAAATCTAGATTTTAAATCTTGTTTCAATTTCCAAAAAATATGTGGAAATGGTAGTGAATCCAATTACGCACCATTTATCCCAGTTTAACCAATTATTATATATATAAGAATGTAAATCATACAAAACACACATTAAAAGAACATAACACTTAAGACATGGAGTTTTAAAGCTGAAAGTGAATAATAGTACTGAGTGTCTGGTCTCATATTTCTTAGGGCGATAACAACTGAAGAGTATTAAGAGTTCAACCCAGAGAGTACATTACAGAAAATTAAATTGCAAGAAATTAAATTGCAGGAGTGTAAATAGCCATTTGGACCAGTCTGAATAGGGTTAGCGAGTTAGCAATTAGTGAGTTAGCTTCGGACCGAGAAGGCTCACAGAAAGTAAATAAATACTGTATATGTAACGGGCGGGAAAATAAATACTCTAGGCATAAAAGGGAACACACAATTTTAGATTGAAGTGGTCTCAGGTCGGAATTCGATGAACAAAATATTGGACTTTCGATAATTATCATAGAGCAACTGGGAACAGTAAATTTACAGTTTCTAGTGTCGGAAGTCATTGTTAGACTTCTGATAATCTATCTAGCGGACTTCTGATGTACAAAGTGTCGGATGTCTGATAGTAAAGTTTCAAATTTCCAAAATTTCTATTTTTCTATCTAGAGTATCGGACTTTCGATACGGCCCAGAATTCATTGTTAAGGGTGGAAAAACAGAAATTGTAGATCCTCTTTTGGGAGGCTTGAAAATTCTCATTTCTAAGATAAACCAGTCAGATGGACTCAGTTTTATGCCCTCTTTAGAAAGAAAATTAAAATTTAATTGAGAAATGAGGTTGATTTTAAGGGTGTAACCTGAAAATGGATAAAAGCCATTTTCTGTGGGTTTCCAAAAACTTAATTTTTATACCATATTTTCAACTCTTTTCAAACCTAACCTCTTTTAAAGCTTCTAAATAAGTGAAAGGGTAAGTTTTTATACCTTCCCCCATATTTTTGGAAAGAGTTTTGGCTTTCCCAAAATTTCACCGAAAATGACAAGTTGCAAGCGAAGAACGGCGGAAATAAGAAGGATTGAAGAAGAAGCAGAAGCAGGAGAAATAAGAAGATATGTTTTGAAAAAGCAAGAGAGGAACGACACTGAAGAGTGATGGATTTCCTTCCTCTCAACCGGGTATTTATAGAGGTGACAGTTGGCTGGCAACGGTTGAAGATGTTGTACATGTTACCTACATCTAAAACTTATAGCTTTGATGATTAATCAATTAAATTAATATTATGTTATATTTTAACTCATTTTCAAAATTTGGGTAAAAAAAATATCTCACCAGATCAATCCAACTGGCCCGATAAGTCAGGGACTAAAAACTAGACAGACCATGAATTTTTTTGAGAAAAATACATATAAAAAATCCAACGATTTAAGCGAAAATGATGTTTTTATCAAATTAGACATAAACTTGAAGTATCTTTAAGGGAGAATCTGAATCTGCAGATACGTCGACTAAATTTGACTCATGCTAATGTTCTAAAGCTTGAAGAAGATCCGACGTCAAATGCCAATCGATCCAAGCCACAGAGTGTTTTCGTTAACACAACGGGTCATGTCTCATGATGTGAATTAAGCGTCGTATACTTCATTTTTGAAATTTGAAAACATGAAAGTTTGGTCAAAACACGGATTAAACATACAGAAATTTTCTGTAAATTTTAATCTTTCATATTTATTTTTAAATTAGGGTTTTACAAATGGGTCCTTTAAAAGGGTTAAAATAGATGAAAAATATAGTGAACGAAAAAGTTCGTTAAACTCAAAATTTGAAAACATAGGGTGTGTGTAAGGTCAACTTGAAATTTTGCTACGGTTGCCCTTGCTCGGAGGATATTCAACATGAAGGCCAAAGCTTGAAGTTTTGTTAAAAGGACACATCATAAGAATTTTCGAAGGCCCAAGACAAGTGTTATTTATTCTTTCTTTCTTTTATTTATGTAAGGTGGATTAGATCAGTGTGATTGAACCATTTTAAAAAATAGGCGTCAAAGATTAGATCATTGAAGGTTGAACCTCTATAGGTCTAGCATCGAACTTTCTAGGTCTAGCATCGAACTTTCATTTGGTATCAAGAGCCGGATTATCTTATTCAGACTTAATCATCTTGAGTAGATCTTGTGCTAGAATCATGCATAGAGGTGAGAGTATAAGCGTCTAACTATGCCTCTTGAAAGGCAAAGATGAAAACGTTTCTTATATCTATTGATGGAACCGTCTGGGAATCACTTGTGAGAGGTTGGGAAATTCCTCAAGAACAAATAACTTCAAAAGCCACAACTGATGGAATTGAATCTTCATCAAAAGTAATTGGGACCAAAACTAAAGACTACCTCTCATGGAGTGATAATTAAAAAAGTCAATATAGTGCCAATGACAAGGCTCTTAATGCCATCAATTGTGTAGTTTCTCCTAATGAATTTAAACATATATGATGTGGGAAACGGCTATAAAGGCCTGGAACATTCTCGAAAGAACCCATGAAGGAACTTTTGTAGTTAAAAGGTCAAAACTCCAAATTTTACACTCAAAATTTGATACCTTAGAAATGGTGGAGAGTGAGACCTTTATGGAGTTCTATTCAAGAGTGAGTGACATTGTCAACTCCATGTGGGCTCTTGGTGATAGGATTCATGAATCCATAGTTTGCACTAAAATATTGAGAAACTTGCCAGAAAAGTTTTAATCCCAAAGTCGTCTCTATTGAAGAATATAGAGATGCTGCACACATGAGAGTGGATTATTTGATTGGGTCTTTTCAAACCTTTGAACTTCATTTTGATAAAACCAGAAGAAAGCATGTTGCCCTAAACTCATCCATAAAAGTTGAAACTCATAAAGACGAAGGTCTTGAATCTGAAAAAGACCCTAATGAAGATGTTGCTCTTCTTGCTAAAAAATTTCTAAAACACTATAACAAGAGAAAGAACATGGGAAAATATAAAAATGATGACCAAAACAAAAAATACAAAAGCAAAGTAAGTTCTTCTAAAGAAAAAAGAAAAAGACAAATCTAAAGATCTGTAGTGACACTACCCCGATTAGAGGGTTAAGGTTAATGGGTAGAGTTAGGGTGTTAGTGGCTTAGGGTGATGATGTGTGTGGTTATTTGTTTTAATTTTTCAAAAATTATTTTGAAAACACACACTTGACTTAGAATTTTTGTTAGCTTTTATTGCAGACACTTTTCCCTCAATTAGTTTATGCAATTGAAATAAATTAATTGGAAATAAACATTGATTTTTATAAACCTCGGATAAATTTTAGATGAAAACCATCCTTATATTTTATTGAAAATATTATTTTGCGATTGTTTTAAAATAGATTTTATTTTTAGCAAATTGAAACCTGAACTGGAGATTTATAAATTAAATATAAAACAAATTAGTTTTATAATTTTAAATTGAATATTGACTTTCTAAGCCTTGGCCGATTCTCACTCTATCTCTATCTTTCCTAATTTCTCCAATTCAGTTGGAATCCCTTATACGTTTTTGGCCTTATTGCAATTTCTAAATATTCTTTGCAAATCCTAGTGAGCCCCACGGGGTGAGAACTTTTAACCCCATAGCATTGGCCGACTACTCATTGCTTAAAACACAACATACACATGCTCCCTCATTTTTCCAACAAAAAATGATCTCTTTCTTTCTCCTCTCAAGTTCGACCACTCTCCTCTTCCCTCAAGCCTTTTTCGAAATTGAAATCTCTCTCTCCTTGGACCATCTTTTTCTCGTTCTTAAAAAAAAAAGGTATGGTTTTCTCTCATCTTCCCCTTTTTTTTATTTTTTTTCTAAATTCTTCCATATCCATGAAAAACCAACCATAAATCCAAACATCCAAATTCAACCATAGTGTATTAGATTAGAGGATTGATTTGATCTTTAGAAGACTGATTTAAGGATCTTAAATGCGGATTAGAGGAAACCCCAACTTTGTGGAAAATTGTGAAACTTGGATTTCAGACCAGGTTAATGGTTTTTGTCTGTCCTCACAAGAAAAATCGTAACTTGAGTTCCCGAATGTCTTTTTCAATGAAATTTGTTGGGTTGGAAGCTATACTTATAAATCTAGTTCCTCTCCAAACTTGAGATCAGAATTCAATAATTTGATTAAGTCTACATCTCAGACCAAATTTTATGTCCAAGCCTGCAGGACAGTTTTGCTATTGTTTGGTAAATAAATCATAACTTCATATCCGAGTATCGAAATGATGCAAAATTTATGTCCAAATTGATTAAACAAGGAGATATATCCCAAAAAAAATTGAAGGGCCAATTCTGTGATTTGATGGGTCGAATTAGACCTGCAAGAGCACCCTATTGTAGAATGCAAAATTCTGAATAGTTTTGCAGTGTTCCGATGAGTGATTTTTAATTCACTCATTAGAGATCGGATTAGTGTCAAATTTGTGCCTAAAATCAAGCCCTCAGACAGACGTATCTCTAGAAAAAAAAATCAAATTTAAATTCAATGGTATCATGGGCAAGAATCTGTTTGCAACCCAGGTTTTTCGGACAGACTGCAATCTGTTTGGCCGTGTGACTGTCTGAGTAAAATGATCATAACTCGGGCTAGGAATATCGTCTTGGGACTTACAAGATACCATTGGTGCTCGTAATTCAGAGAACTGTCTACCGGTGTAGGATTAAATTAATTGACAAACGTGATGTTCCCAAAAAATTCTTCAAGATGAGCAAATTTCACTCTATTTTTTGGTTTTCTTGGAAAAAATTGTTAATTGTGGAAACTTGGACTTTTGAATTGTTTAAGTGACCAACTAGTGATCCTGACGCCTTAGACCAGTGCCAGAGTGTTTATAACACCCTGGAAAGTAAATTTCATAAATTGGAAATTTTGGTTCAAAGCCTATGATCAATTTCAAATTGTTTTGGAAATTCATGAGAATGGTCAGAATAGATTTTTATTGGTTTTTCTATGATTATTATTTCAACAAAATTTAGGTCCTGATCGCTAAGAGAGCTTCAATATTTTATTTTGAGCACTTCACAGTGCTAGGTGAAGGAAAACCATACATTATACTTTTATTTTGCATGATATTCTCTATTTCATTTATGTGATTGAACAATTGAAAAATATTGCATGATGCAATGTGTTTTGGAATATAAGGTTGGACCTATGAAATGAACTCGTACATGTTGGAACAGTGGTTGTAATTCGGTGTTTCCTCACCGTAGTATAAACTGATTGGCTAAGTGTTCTAATGGCCGTGAGGAGATTCAATCTGCCTGGATAGTTGGAAATCAACCACTAGCCTTGTTGAAAGGTCCAATAATTACATTCGAATTAGATGGATGTTTTGTTACTGTTGTGGTGTTATTTGTGGAGAATTAAGATTTAATTATGATGTTGTGTTGCCATGATAATAATGTTGCGATATGATTCATTATTAAGCATTTGTAATATTATTGGTGTAGGATTTCGATGTTTTATAACATGTATATGATGTTTATGTTAAATTGAGATCATATGATCATAGTTGGAATATGTTGGTGATGATTAGATTCATTGGCATGTTAATATGTTCATAACATGTGACATGATAGTAGCAATAATAAATGATAGACATGGCATTGAGTATGGCATCATCATATTCATGGGATGGGTATAGAGGTGTAGTCCGTGATATTTCATGTAGACCACGACGGTGGTAGTGTAAGGCCTCACTTTTAGTGAGCAGTACCACGTATGTGGTAGGTTTGGTTTGTTGAGCCATGAAAGATCACGAAGATTGTTATTTGGTAGTGGTGTTGTGTAGTCCTCATTTTGCATAGGAGTACCACGTGGTGACTTTATTTATTTTATCTATAATTTTTTGAAAAAAAACTATATTTATTTTCCCCAGCCACAAATGAGTGATTTAAGACTTGTTAGTTGTGTTGTTGTGTTAGTTCACACCCCGTTTAGGCTGTAGAAACAGCGGGGTGTAACAAGATCATGTGTGCGACAACTGTGGTGGAGTTGGACACTTCACCATTGAATGTCCTAAGAAAGTTATGAATGTCATTTTTGAAGACTCGTCACAATCTGAAAGTGAGTCAGATGAGTCTATTTAAGAAAATGTTGAACGTTTAAAGGGATTCATAGCTTCCAACACATTTGATGCACAAATCGTTAAAGTTCAAACTGAAAAATCTGATGATGAAAATGATGAAGATCTTCAAGAGGCTTATACATTGTTTGAGGAAAGAAACTATTTGGCAAAAAAGCTTAATGAATCAAAAATTGAAATATCAAACTAATTAGCCAGTTGGAATTTGAAACAATGGAAAAAAGAAAAACTCTCAACAAACTTAAAGACATCAAATGATGAAATCCTAAAATTGAGAGACAATGAAAGGTTCCTTCAAGATAAACATAAAATGTATGAAAATGACATTAAAAAATTGAAGGAAATTTGAATAAGAATTTTTGAGGAAAATCTTAAATTAAGCTCTAACTTAAAAAAGTTTAGAAGTCATAAATTGAAATTTGAAGAGAAGGTTACCCAAGGTGAGATAAAACTTGGAAAACTTCTAAACATGGGTAAACTTCCAAAAATATAATTTTTCTAAAAGTATATAACTGTAAAACTTTCCATCTACAGAAATTTTAAAACTTTCCAACTTTAATTTGATTTACAAAACTAGAAAATTCCTAAAATGAAGTATCTTTCCAAGATTAAAAAATATCATAAAAGAAGAAACTGGCTGAGAAAATAGAAATTTATAAACTCAACAAGTTTCTAAATTTAATAAGACTTCCAAATCTAGATAAATTCCAAAATTTCTAACATTTAAAAAAAATTCTAAACTTAGGTAACCTTCTAAAATTAGAATTTCTAAAAATAGAAACTGTCAATTTTAAAGAGTTGCCTTAAATAGAAATTTTTAGAAATAACAATATTTCTAATAACACAAAATTTCAAAACATATATTTGTTTGTTCCCCGACAACGTCGCTAAAAACTTGTTATGCTACAAAAGATGTGATGTTTTAAATGTATACTCGCAATCGCACAAAATTTAATCTCAAATTCATATAAAATTTAATTAAGATGGTGGAATTAATCTCGAAATTATAAAGAACCTCAATTCAATTTAAAGCTACAAAATTAATGCAAATAAAATATTTCCAAACTAGTTCAACAATTTCTTAAATTTTGAATTTGTCGACAAAAAAATTAAAGATACGACAAAAATAACATATTTACAGTGGAATTGGTTTAGAGAATTAAGGATGCATTATTTTTCCATATTTTGAAAATAAAATAAAAGCTTAGCCTACAGAGCTTGCATAAATTATAAACCACGCATTCAAATCTTTCATCTAATAAAATTCTACATATAAAAGCCATGAATTCAATAAAAAAGAATTTCTAAAATTAAATCTAAGACTAAACAAAATTGAAACTTTTCTCCAAAACTAAATATTTCAGTTCACTCTAATTAGTCTAATATTTCAGTGAATGTAATTTGAAAAACCTTGAATTAAATCCAACATTTTCTTTATAAAAATAATTAAAACAAAACCAAAGCCTCATAACACATGAATTAAATAATTGGAAAACCATTTAATAATATTTCATCATACCTTCACTTTATTCAAAATATCAAATTAAAATTACAATTTAATAGAATTTTGAATAAAGAAAATATAAGAAAGTAAAAGTCAAAATCGAAATCCACCAAACTTTAGAACCCTTTTAGACATCAAAATTCCTACTCTCTTCCTCAATTCCTCTTCTTCCATTCTTCTCCAAACACTCAAAATCTCCAAGGCCAACTTCCTAATGTTATAACCAGCAGAGTAATAAAATATTTTAATCGAATTAAGAATTTTAAATTAATTCAACGCCATAAATAAATTTCTACAATTAAATTCCACGAAATTAATGAAAAGTTAAAGTTGAAGCCCCAGATTAATCCATTCTAATTCAATTTTTTGTCAATGATCTTAATTGACTTTTATATTTATTTAGAATTAGACACCATAATTAAAATTCTTCCAAATTTAGATAAATTTCTAAAATTAGAAACTTTCTGAGATTAGAAATTATCAAAAATTAGACACCTCCAAAATTAGACAACTTTCTAAAAATAGATTTTTTTTCTAAAATTAGATAATTGTAAAACTTTCCATGGACAGAAGTTTCAAAACTTTCCAAATTTAGTTCATTTTCAAAAAATAAAATATTCCTAAAATAAAGTATCTTTCTAAGATTAGAAAAATCCTAAAAAAAGAAACTGGCTGAGAAAATATATATTTCTAAACTCAACAAGTTTCTAAATTTAGTATGACTTCCAAATCTAGATAAATTAAAAAATTTTGAAGACCTCTAACCTTTCTATTCAAAGTATTATTTTTATAGTCTTATATCTTTCTTTGGTATGGCCCGGTCCTAAGCCACATTTCATCCTATTAGGAAGTCCTATTGATATTAAGTCGAAATATCGTATTTCATTTGGAGAATAGAGGAGGGAAAATGATGGTGTATGACTCAACGTTCTCAGGAAAATAACATATATTCATGAGATCACTCATTTTCTTTGAATTGATCCGTCTTTGATAATACAATGTGAGATATTTTGATTTAAATACATAAATTCTGCTCACATATGCCTTGAGTGAAAATGAACCTAAACCTCTGAGTGTTAATTTTTCTGAGAGATATATCCAGTGAGGTTTGCAGTCGAAGCGCATTTTCCAATGGTGTGATCAAAACTTGTGTGTATTTGGAAAAAGAAGTCTATCTTAACATTGGCTAAGCACACACTACACTCCGAGTATAAGCCTTGTAAAATGAATTTTAGAGTTGTATGATGTTTAGACCCCTTGTCTATGTGTTCTTGTTAAAAATGTTGATGTTTGTGGGTATCATCACTGAAAGCCCTCACGAGACTATAACTCGTCCGCTAGGGGTAACCTAGGGGTTTTAATGCTTGTTGCATACGCTAAATGAAATCGAGAGTACCAGCGAAAGTGGTGTAATTTTTAGGTGTAGTTTGGTTTTGGTTTAGTCTAGGTATAGTCAAAGTTTAGATTAGGATTATATTAGGATTTTTGTTTTTTAGAATTTTTAGGTAGTTTTGCTCGAGGACTAACAAAATCCGAATTTGGGGGTATTTGTTGAGCACTGAACTATTACATTTTTACCTCTGATTATTGGACCAGTTAGCTCTCATATTTATGTATAATGCTGCATTTAATGTTATTTTCTAGTTTTGTAGAATAAAATTGGAGAATTCAGGAAATCAAGCTAAAACAGTGGATAATTGTAAGTTTTGAGCCTAAAATAGAAGACCTAGAATTTTTATGATTAATTTCAATCCACTTTTAGGATTTTCGTGTAAATTGATTAGTCTAGATTCATCTATGAGAGTCTAAATTAAATCAATATTTTAGATTTTAAAGTGGTGAAGTTAATTATTTAATTCTGGAAAAAAAATTTGCAATTCAAGAGGCAAAGGATAAAATTCAAGATTAATGGGCGAGAGATCCACTTCAATTGGGCCAAGTTAAGCTCCACAGGCTATCATTGGGTCAAGTCACTGGCAGTCCATGCGCATATCACAAATGGGCCAGGCCAATATGCACTCCAAAGTCCAACAAAGGCCCAAGTCCTCAAGCTCAAGTCCAAGGTCCACTAAAGGCACATGTGCTCATTTATAGGTCCAAAACCCAAGACATAATCGATTCACACGCCCAAGCATTGTCCATTTTCATGTCATCCACACCATCCAACCTCCATCTTAAATCCTAACCCTTCATCTCATACCAAAATTAGAAAAAACCCTAGATCCACCTATCAAATTCAACTCATACATTCATAACATTAGATCTAGTCCATCCAACCTATCCATCATCTAGATTAACCTTAGGATCATGACCATCCACGCATCACCTAATCATCCATCCAATTAGATCATTCCTCCATTAGTTAAGCCATTAGATCTTAGGACACTCCTTCACAACCATCTATTTCATTCATAAACTCAGGAAAAACCCTAGAGCCACCTTACTTATCCATTGCATACATTTATCATCTCAGATTTATGCCATGCATTTTATCAGTCATTTTGATCAACCTTTGAATCTCAACCTTCCATTAGGAAACCTACCATTTATATAATCTATTTTAATCAATTATCTTAGAGCCATTAGATCTATCTCTCATTCAATCATATCCATTCATTCATAAAAACCCTATATATAGAACAACTTGGAATCCAAGCAACTAAAATCTCTCTATGCACTTGACCCAAAATCCCATCTAGATTCATGCCACATCACCTACACCTCATCACCCCTCATCCAAGCAATTCAAATTCACCCCAGGCAAGGAGTACACTTGTCAATTTCATGCGAAGCCTTGTGGAGAAAAAAATGGGATTTGGAAGACAAGGTTTGACACAACTTTGGTATTTTGACAATAACTTTTCATTCCGATATCCGATTGTGTTAATTCTTGTCAAATTGGAAAGAAAACTTCAAAGGCTACAACTTTGTAGTTTACAAAATTTCATGATTCAGAAGTTTACTAGGTCAGAATGGAGCTGAAAGATGGTACATGTGTAGAAAAATGGGATTTGCACTCTACTTTCCAAACTAATCCTAAATCCCAATTTTTTCTCCATGATTATTTAGCCACCAAGCCAAGCTACCCAAATTTCATGTATGCCTTGTAACCCTAGCCTTTTCAACTTAAAATCTCCTCCATCTACTCAAAATGAGATCCAATTCAAGCCATCAATTCACAACTTAACCCAGATTAAATCTCATGAGTCCATTACAACCCTGAGTCTATAAATAGAGCACTAAGCACACCATAGAATTCAAATTTGACCTAGAGCTCAAGAGGACCTAAAGTTGGAAATACAATGAAGACAAAGGAGATACTCGAAAACTGCAAGTGAAATCTTTTATTTTGCAATTTATTTTAAGTGTTTTTCATGTATTGTACTCCATCTTTTGTACTTGAATTCTTCCATTTAATAAATAAGAAACATCCATTTTTAGAATCTTGAAAAGTTCGATTATTCAATTTGTTTTTTACGCTTCACTTAATCTTTAATTTGTATTCTTTATTTAATTAAAGCCTTAGGTTGTGAATGTTGAACCTAGGAACCAAACTTTAATTAGATCTAAGTTTATGAATTTTAATTAAAAGGTGTAAATTGAATTTTAAATTCTAAGCGTAAAATTTCAGATCTAGGTTTTTTGTTTATCTATCAATTTTGGGCAATGAGAGAAAAATTTCATAACTTTCTTTAAATTATGCATTTATTTATTGTATCATTTATTTTACTTGTCAATTCATTTCCGTTATTTATTCTATTCAGGTATGTCATTTATTTTGTATGTTTGTTGATTAGTTTATTTTTAATGTTTGTTTTGTTGTATTTTATTTTATAATTCATTTATATTCAATCCATGTAACTTAGTTGTTTGATTTTTAATTTAATATTCATTGTATATTTTGTTTATACATTTTAATTCATCCTTTCATTCATGTATAGAAACAACCTCTCTCTAAAGATTCTTTAAATAGGATTGTGAATATATTATTTTAATCTTGGACTTTGCAATTTTAATTTAAGAGAGATGACTACATATTCACTAATTCACCAATGTAGAAATTAAAGGAACTGATTTGATTCACATGTTAAATAAAAGATGATGTTCATTTGTTTTCTAAATAAAATTTGTCTTTTTATTTCAAATCCAGACTTAATCTATGTTTTCTCAAGATTATATCTTTTTAAGAGGTACATATTTAATTCAAGCATATATTTTGTGCATTTCCTTTAGGTTCGACCTCGTACTCATATACTATACTAGGAATATCTTCGTACGCTTGGGAGATTACAAATATCAAATTTGCAAATCATCAACAAGTTTTTGGCTCAATTGTCGGGGAAATCAAAATTAAATTGTGTGCCAATAAAATTATGTGATTCTAAGAAAGATTGTTATTTTTGGAATGTTCTATTTTTGGCAACTCTTTAAAATTAGAAACTTTTCTTTTTGGAAAGTTCTAATTTTAGAAAGTTTCTTAAATATTAAATTTTTGAAAATCTCAATATTTATGGAATTATGTTTTAATTTATTTTTGGAAAGTTTCTACTCTTAGAAAAAATCTATTTTTGGTAATTGATTTATTTTTGGTAACCATACAATTTTAGGAAAAAAAAAATCAAACATAAGTTTTCTAAGTCTGGAAATCTTATTTAACTTATGAAAGTTTCAAAATCAAATCTTGGAGACTATGGAATTATAGATTAATTTGGTGAAACTCAATTTTATTTTTTTATAGTCTTGTCTTAATTAAATTTTTTGTTTAGGATTGTAATATTACATCTCCTCCTCTAGTTGTAGTTTAGGAAAATTGCATCTTGATTAGGTTTCATGCATTCTTTATGAGAGTTAGAATCTTCACTTTGTTTTGTGGTATTTCAATGTACAAGGATTTTGAATTGCGCAATAAAAAAATTCTGGCAGGAAAGCACTACATGCCAAGGTAAGTGTCTAAACTCATTTTCTTTAATTTTTTATTTTTCATGAATTCATATAGAGTTTATTAGGGTGTTTTGCATAAAAAAAAATATTGCATATTTACTTTGCTCATGCATATTAGGTTGTTAGTCTTCATACATTAGTTTAGATTGTTTGCTTATTTTTTGCATATTTGTTTTGAGTATTGCATTGTTAGATTTAAGGATACTTTCACAAAAAAATAGAAAAAAAAGTAGTAAATAAAAATGGTTCATGAATCTCCTAATAAAATTAATTAAGGAACCATTAGGCTAGATTTTAGGGTTTCATGCTCATTAGGAACATTTTCAATCTAAATCAAGTTTTGTAACCAATGAATAGTTTATCTTCAAGAATGGTGTCTAAGGCTAGTTCTGTCACCAAGGCATGACGTCGAGCATGTCTAAGGATAAGTTGGGATAAAATGTAGTCTGTGCTCCCCACACTTACCTAGGAAATTACCTAGCCATCATGTGGTTAAACTCTCATTAGAGACTTAGATTATTTGGAGAGAAAAATAAGAGTAAGTCTAGAGACATTCATTAGGATCCCATTAACGTAATAAAAATTTGATTACATTAATTGCAATTCAAATCTAGATTTGCGCATTTTTCTTGTGTGAATTTATTTTAGCGTGAATAATCGTGTATGTGTATGCTTAATTGGTCACATGACTCCACCAATCGCTTGGTTAGAGTTATACTTCCCGTTAGTACATTGATTGTTGCATCTGGAGCTCAGTCTAGCTCAGTCATAGACATAGACAATCCACTTTTTTCACCATCATCATCATCTCCATCTACCCCATCATCATCATTTTTTTCTTCACTACCATCATCACCCATGGCAAAGGGAGCTGCGAAGAAAACTCCCCAAGATTACTTCTCGCCAGTCACTAGCTAATACACTATCAGGTATAGTTATACTTGCAACCAATGTTACCTTTGAACTTAAGCCAGCACTTTTACATCTTCTACCAGCTTTTCATGGTCTTGATAGAGAGGATCCATACCTCCATGTTAAAGAATTCTTAGAGATTTGCGCCACCATTAAAATCCAAGGAATCACTGATGAATCTATTCAACTTCGATTATTTTATTTCTCTCTCAAAGAAAAAACAAAATCATGGCTAAATTCTTTACCTGCGAATACCATCACCACTTAGGATCAGCTAGCTAATAAATTTTTTAATAAGTTTTTTCCAGTATAAAAAACAAACGCTCTCAAGAAAGAAATGGTAAACTTCAATCAGAAGGAGGGCGAACAATTATGTGAAGCATGGAAAAAATTCAAAGATATATTAGCAAAATGCCCCCACCATGGCTTTGAAACGTGGAGACTTGTCCAAATTGTCTATGATGGTTTAATCATATCAACCCGTCAAATGGCCGAGTCCATGAAAAATTGGGACTTTATGAAGTTAACTGAGAACAATGGATGGACATTCCTATAAACATTGGCGAAGAATTCTCAATGATGGGATTTCTCTAAGAAATAAATTTATCACAAACCACAAGGAAAGGGGTTTGTACGAAGTCAGTAGTGACTTTGACATTAAGTTAGCAATCGAAATCTAAGGAAAAAGGTTGACTCATTAGCGATGACTCAGGCAATGAATCCATCAATAAGATCGAATGTTGAATTTTATGCTAAGTGTTCTAGCCCAGGACATGCTACACAAAATTGTTCTTCCCTAGGATCAAATTCTGATTGTTCAATCGAACAAGTCAATGCACTCAATAATTTTTCAAGACAGCAAGGAACCCCGTTCTCTACTACATACAATCCTAATTGGCGAAATCATCCCAATCTCTCTTGGCATCAGAATCAATCTCCAGTGAATCAAAATCCTTCTCAATATCAAAATTAGTCATTCCAACCATCTCCAAATCAACCATATCCAAATCAATCATATCACCCATCACCTCAAAATCAGCCATATCATCCACCCCAACCAAATCAGTCTTATCAGTCTAATCCTTCACAACAACGTAAACCTTCGATTGAAGATACGTTGCAGTAGTTCATGCAATCTACTCAGCGGGCTATGCACATGCTTGAAACATAGCTTGGACAATTGGACACTGCTATTGGTGATCGGGAAAAAGGTAAATTTCCCATTCAACTTATTCCAAATCCTAAAGGACAGTATGAGGTTTCATCATTCAAACCTGACGATGTTAAATCAATTACTACCTTGAGATTAGAGAAACAAGTAGACAACAAAGTGGAAATGTCTAAAGAACAAATCAATGATCAATCGAAGCAATTAGATAACTCACTGAGTTCATCCCCTGTACGAAATTTGTCGGATTTCTCTGTTAAAAAAACATTTTCACCTAAGGCTCCATATCTTCATAGGTTGTCCGCAAAACAAAAGATACCTTATGGTGACATACTAGAGGTTTTTAAACATGTCAGTATCAATATCCCTCTACTGGATGCCATCAATCAAGTACCTTCGTATGTCAAATTTCTCAAAGACCTATGTACGGTAAAGCGGAGAACTAATGTTCTTACAAAGGCTTTTCTAGCAGAAAATGCGAGTGCACTACTCCAACAGCCATTTCCAATCAAACATAAAGATCCAGGATGTCCGACTATTGCTTGTACAATTGGCACATACACAATTGATAGGGCCTTATTAGATCTTGGATATAGTGTCAGCTTACTGCCATATTCTTTTTATGAGTAGTTAGTTTGGGAGAATTCTATCACCCTACAGTTAGTTGACCGCTCTATAAACATTCCAAGAGTTGTGATAGAAGATGTTCTAATTAAAGTTGACAATTTCTACTTCCCTTTAGATTTTGTGGTATTGGATACACAACCAATTAGAACGATAATGGGCATATCCCAGTCATTCTTGGATGACCATTTTTTGCCACTGCAAAAGCTGTGATCAATTTCCAAAATGGTATGATTAGATTATCATTCGGAGACTTGACAACTGAACTCATGTTTTTGGCCTATGTCGACAATCCTCTCTGCACGAATGATCCATACAAGGTTAATTTAATTCAGAGTTCTGTATATAAGTTTTTCTTCATTCCATTTGCAATGATAAGTTCGAAAAATCACTGTCTATCTTGGACAAGGATTTCAATTTTGACGAGTGAATGTTATCACCAAATCTGAATCGCTTTCTATCAATCAATCTATTTCAATCCCATCTGTAGAGAAATCACCATAATTAGAACTCAAGACTCTTCCTAAGATTCTCAAATATTCATATCTTGGACCTCCAAACACATTGCCAATTATCATAGCTTCAGACTTAGCTTCTAAGCAAGAGTCTAGACTCCTGTCTATTTTAAGAGATCATCGTGAAGCTATAGGATGGTCCATTGCCGATCTCAAAGGAATTAGCCATTCTGTGGTCATGCACAAAATTCACTTGAAAGAAAACGCGAAGACATCTACAGAACGATAGAGATGGTTAAATCCAGCAATGCAAGAAGTAGTGAGAGCCCAAATTTTGAAACTTCTTGAGGCATGTATCATTTACCCAATTTCAGACAGTGCATGGGTAAGTCCAATCCAAGTTGTCCCGAAAAAGTCTGGTGTTACAGTAATAAAAAATGAGGAAAATGAGTTAGTTCCAACACACGTTCAAATGGGTTGGAGAGTTTACGTTGATTACCGAAAGCTGAACACTGTCACTCGTAAAGATCGTTTCCCTCTTTCATTCATCGATCAAATGCTTAAACGCTTAGCCGGTCATGCATTCTATTGCTTCCTTGATGGTTATTCCGGCCTTAACCAAATCTATGTTGTTCCTGAGGACCAGGAGAAAACCACATTCACTTGTCCATTCGGTACGTTCGCCTATGGTCGTATGCCTTTCGGACTGTGTAATGCATCCTGGCACCTTTCAGCATTGTATGATTAGTATTTTTTCTGACATGGTAGAACGTTTCCTAGAAGTCTTCATGGATTACTTCTCAGTTTTTTGATCAACTTTTGACTAGTGCCTGCACCATCTGACTCTTGTGTTAGTCGGGTGCAAAGAAAAAAACTTAGTACTTAATTGGGAAAAATACCATTTTATGGTGAAATCAGGCATAGTACTAGGGCACATCATCTCAGAAAAAGGATTTAATGTAGACAAAGCCAAAGTTAACATAATCTCTAATTTGCCAAGACCACAACTGTTTTAGAGATTAGGTCATTCTTAGGTCATGCTGGATTTTATAGAAGATTTATCAAAGGATTCAGTAACTTATCGCGACCTCTCTGTAGACTCATGATCAAGGATGCCATTTTCAATTTTGATAAAAAAAATGTGTCATAGCCTTTGATAAATTGAAAACTGCTTTGACTTCTGCTCCAATCATACAGCCACCTGATTGGTCTGTACCCTTTGAAATCATGTACGATGCCTCTGACTATGCAGTAGGAGTCATGTTAGGACATCGTCTAATTAGATTACGCTGCACTCAAGTATCTTCTTTCTAAGAAAGATGCTAAGTCCCAGCCTGATTCGATGGATGCTCTTGCTACAAGAATTTGACATTGAAATCCGGGACAAGAAAGGTTTCAAGAATGTGGTAGCTAACCATTTGTGTAGATTGCTAACCGAATTCACTGAAGACAACCGTCCTATCACTGAGTCCTTCCTCGATGAACAACTCATGTCCTTTTCCCAAGTACCATGGTTTGCGAATATTGCCAATTAACTTGTAACTAGTCAAATGCGGAAAAAATTTCATCTGGGATGATCCATATCTGTTTAAACATTGTGCGGACCAAATTATTTGTCGTTGTGTCCCTAAAGAAGAATAACAAAGATCATAATTTTCTGTCATGTTCAAGCATGTGGAGGCCATTTCAGTGCTTAAAAAACAACTGCAAAAATCTTGCAGTGTGGATTTTACTGACCCTCCATGTTTCGTGATTCACGAACCTTCTGCATTTTATTTGATAGATGTCAAAAATTAGGAAGTATATCCCGCCAAAGCATGATGCCTTTAAACACAATCTTAACTGTTGAATTTTTTTATAGTTGGGGCATTGATTTCATGGGACCCTTCCCCAATTCCTTCGGCAATCTATATATCCTCGTAGGTGTTGACTATATATGAAAGTGGGTAGAAGCAGTGGTAAATATTTTTGTAATTGCCCATTCAAAAAATTGATGAAATCATATGGACACAGTCGATATGTCCACAGATCCGTTCTTCCTTCTTCATCTTTACATTCATTTCTGGTCATTTCCAGTTCGATACATTGTCCTGGGACCAGTTCATCACTTTTTGCTATATTTTCATTTTCGTTAGGGCTTGTAACTCAGGTCGGATTTTGGCCCGACCTGCATGACCCGACCCGAGAAATCATGAGGGTTGGGTCGGGTTGAGAAGATAAAACCCGCATGAAATTCAGGTCGGGTCGAGTTGAGGATTTTACAAGTTAACCCGACCCGACCAGACACAACCTAACCCAACCCGACTCGGCTAGAATTAGGCTAAAATGGGTTCAGAATACGGGTCGGGTCAAAATTCTTGTAAGATTTTGGGCCGGGTCAGGTTGTGAAGTTCTGGTTGAGAATTCGGGTCGGGTCAGGTTCCTTATATATCAACTCGGGTCGGGTTGGGTTTTAAGGAACCCGACCCTCCCGACCCGAGTTGTAGCCCTAATTTTTGTCATACCCAAGCCGACACATAGACTTCGTCGATAGGTCGTAATGGGTTGGGTTTTTTTAATTCAATACTTGAGATTCATGGTTCATTGGACCCTTGTTCTAGACGACACATAGACAGAGTCGATTTGTCGACTGGGTTGAGTCCGAAGGCCATGGATTTGTCTTCCATTCTTTCCCTTTACTTGCATGTCCATTATCCTCGGTCCTTTATCCCTTAAATCCATTCATACATATTCTATAAACACCTTACTGTGATTAATTTACTTAAAATCACAATAAAATCTACCTACCTCGAAGGATTTGCAGGTGTACCTGAGTGGATGAAGGATGAACTCCTTGCTAACTCGATTTCTCCTTTTTGTTTGCCTCGTTTCTCATCCCTTTCCCGAAACAGATGAAGCCAGTGAAGAAGAGGAGAAAGCTCACTCTAGAGCTGAGGGTTAAGGTTGAGTGAGTGGACGAGATTGAGTGAGTGAAACTAGGTGGGCTCTCTCTTTTCCTTTATTTCTCTCTTTTCCTTCATTTTTACCTTCTCCTTTGGTTGCCGTAGACCCTTAAATGGGTGGTTGGCAAATGGGAACGGTGTGGGAGGATAACCATGTATGGAAAGTAATGCGTGTGGGTGGTGGTAGATAGAAGTGTTTGCTAGAGGCGTTTGAACTACCCCGACAAATTGACCTCGTCGATATGTCCAACAGTTTGATTCCACAATAAATCGAGATGGTCGATATGTCCATCTTGGTGTTCTGTACTTGGCTTATTCTGATTTTTGCCTTTCGCCGATACATCGACCATGTTGATGCATCCTTCTGGCAATTTAAGTTTCCGGTTCGATATTTAGCTTTCACTGATACATCGATCGAGTCGATACATCGCCCTAGGGAAGTTCAGTTTGCCTACACATCAACCCATTCGATGTATCATTTGAGGGAAATTCAGTTTTCCCTATTTCTTTCAATGTACATTCATCATATTTTATTCATATCATTTTTGGACCAACAATTTAATCATTCATTTAAAGAGAAATTACATACAACATAGGGAGTTAAAACTCTGGGTCCTTACAATACTACAACCCTTTGGAATTTTCATCCCGAAAATTAGACAAAGGTTGGGTTCCAAAAACAAAATTTAAACACACAGTTCAAGGTGAGATGCTCTCATTTCCGATTCCATTTCCCAAGTGGGTTCTTCATTTCCATGTCATTCCCAAACCACTTTGACAAAAGGGATCACTTTGTTCCTTAGTACCTTCTGTTCGGCATCTATGATTCTGATAGGCCTCTCGATGAAGGACACATCACTTTAAACATCTAGTTCTTGTACATCCAAAATATGTGACGGATCAGGATTGTATTTTTGCAACATTAAGACATGAAATACGTCATGTATACTTGACAACTGTGTGGGAAGTTCTATGCGATACGCAAATTCGCCGACCTTTTCAATGATAGGGAACGACCCAACAAATCTCGGAGATAGTTTTCCCTTCTTTCAATATCACATATGACCCTTGTGTGGCGAGACCTTTAGGAATACTTGGTCTCCCACCTCAAATGTCAAAGGCCTTTTCCTCCTATCTGCATAGCTCTTCTAGTCGACTCTGCGCAGTCAACAGGTGTTGTCGAATGACATTGATCTGTTCTGTTGTTTTCGCGACCAAATATGGTCCAATAAGTGCGGCCTCTCCTGCATCGATCCAACAAACTGGGGATCTACAGGGTCGACCATACAATGCTTCAAATGGAGCCATCTGAAGGCTTGCCTAGTAACTGTTGTTGTATGAAAACTCCACTAGTGGAAAGTGATCCTCCCAACTGCCCTGGAAGTCTAGCATACAAGCTCTCAACATATCTTCCAATGTCTGTATGGTTCCCTCTATTTGTCCATCCATCTGAGGATGGAATAATGTGTCATACAGTAAATCTGTGTCCATGGTTGTTTGCAAACTCTGTCATACCCTGCCTGTGAATTTGTCGTCACGATCGGACACAATAGTCTTGGGTATCCCATGCAATCTGACAATGTCCTTAATGTACCGCTTGCCCAATGTCTCAGCAGAATCCGCCATTTTGATAGGCATAAAGTGCATTGATTTTGTGAGACGGTTAATTATGACCCATATGACATCATTGTCTTTTGGAGATCTAGGCAATCCAGTCACGAAATCCATTTCAATGTGCTCCCATTTACACTAGGGTATAGAAAGAGGATTTGAGTAGACTAGGTGGCTTTCGATGTTCTGTTTTGACTATCTGACATGTCAAACAACTGTATACAGAATTTGTCACATCTTTCCTGAGTCCACACCACCAATTTTGTCTCTTAAGATCTTGGTAAATTTTAGTACTTCTGGAGTGTATGGAGAATTTGGATTTATGGGCTTTTGTTAGCAGTTCTTCCCTATAGTCTTTCAATACATAGATTCTACCTCTGAATATAAGACCATGTCCAGGCTGCATCTGTCAATCTTGCACCGTCTCTCCTACAGTTAATTTCACTCATATCTCTGTCACTTCAGGATCTGACCTTTGTGCCTATTCAATCTTCGATGTCAGGGTGGAGTGCACGATTAAGTTGTACACGTGTCCTCTGCCACTCATGCAAATTCAAATTCTCAATTGTTGACAGCATCTCACATTCTTGCATAATCAGATTCGCTATGGTCCCATGAGTCATATGACTAAGTGCATCCACGACCTTTTTTGCCTTGCCTGGATGATAGTGAAGGACAAAGTTATAATCTTGGAGGTACTCCATCCATCTTCTCTGTCTAACATTGAGTTTCTTCTTATCAAACAAGTATTCCAGAATCTTGTGGTCAGAGTATACCTCAAATCTTTCTCCTTAGAGATAGTGTCGCCAACTTTTAAGAGTGAATACTACTGTTGCCAATTCAAGATCATGAGTCGGATAATTCCGCTCGTGGATTTTCAATTGTCGGGAACCGTAAGCAACTACATGTGTACCTTGGGTAAGAGAGCACCCAAGTCCTTCACCTGATGTATCACTGTACACTTCATATCCTTTGCCTCGCTATGGGAGGATTAAGATAGGAGTTGTTATGAGTCTTTCTTTTAGCTCTTAAATCTTCTGTTACACAGATCTGTCCATTCAAACTTGACTCATTTTTTAGTCAATCGAGTGAATGGGGCTGCAATCTTTGAGAAGTCCATAATGAACTTGTGATAATATCCTGCCAACCCAAGGCAACTTTGGATTTTCGTGACATTCTTTGGAGCTTTCCAATCTCTTACTACCGCTACCTTTGCTGGGTCCACTGTTATCCCCTCTACCATCACAACATGTCCTAAGAAGTTCACTTCGGACAGCCAAAACTCACACTTGCTACCTTTGGCAAACAAGTTGTTATTTTTCAAAGTGTTCAGTACAATTCACAAGTGTTCTACATGTTCTTCCTCACTTGTGGAGTAAATGAGAATGTCATCGATGAAAACAATTACAAACTTATCCAAATATGGGCGGAAGATTCGATTCATCAAATCCATAAACACTGCCGGTGCATTTATTAGTCCAAAGGGCATCACCACATACTCATACAGTCCATATCTAGTTTTGAAAGTCGCCTTTTCTATATCCTCATCTTTGACTCTAATCTGACGGTACCTTGAGATGAGATCTATCTTAGAGAAATGGTTGGATCCCCTAAATTGATCAAATAAATCATCGATTCGGGGTAGAGGATATTTGTTCTTAATGGTGAGCTGGTTTAACCATCTGTATTCCACGTACATTCGCAGAGAGCCATCTTTCTTTTGCACAAACAATATCAGGTGCTCCTCAGATGAAGTGCTATGTCGAATGAATCCCATTCGAAATAGATCATCAATCTGCTTCTTTAACTCTGACATCTCTACTGGTATCATCCGATAATGGGGGAGTGACACGGGTGCAGTGTCAGGAAGTAATTTAATCTCAAAGTCAATCTCCCGCTTTGGGGATAAGCCAGGGAGTTTTGTCGGAAAGATATCTGCAAAGTCTTCCATTACTGCAGGCAATGTGGGTATATGTGACTTTTCTAATATGATACTATTCAGCAGAACCTGTTTTGCCTCTTATGAGACCTACCATACATTGAAATTTTCTGTTTGTTCCTATAGACTACAAATCGTTGTCCATTTGGTGACCAAAAGGTTAATGATTGGTCTTTACCAAATTGTCCAATTAATGTTTCAATTTGATCTTTAAGCAAGATTAAGTTCACTCAAACTATATGTGCAATAAGATATGAGATGATGCACGTGCACTAATTAAGCTGAAGGAGATGAGAAGAAATGGAAGAAGGTGACACAAGTATTTTTACGTGGTTCGGCAACCTTGCCCACGTCCACACCTTAAGTACACCACTTGAGGATTTCACTAAATTTCTCCTTCACGGGTGGAGAAGAAACCTATTACAATCCTTGATCTACTTCACAGGTGTAGATCGACCTAAGCACCAAGAGAACACCTCTCTTGAAAGCCAATAGGGTTACACCAACCCTTTACAATATTTCACAAGTAATAGAAAGAAGTTATACTTTGAAATATATCAAGAACTTTGCCTTGAGTAATTTGAAGTAGCTTGGGCTTGTTCTTGAATGTCCTCCTCTTTTTGGCTTGACGTAGATGCTCCAATGAAATCCAACCAAGATAGTAGCAAGGAGGTCTAGGGTAGATAGTGGTTTTCCTATTAGGTTTAAGACCCTAGTGAGAATCTCCACTTAACACATTCAACTTAGAGCATAAAATGCTCAAGATATGCCTATGAGTGCTTTGGATGTGTTTGAGATTAAGATTCAAAACTTGGAGTGTTTTACTATGGAATAAGTAAGCTTTGGAAGTTGTTGGGAAGCTTAGGAGAGTTTATGAAAAAATTGGGATCAAGTCATCAACTTTTTCCTCTCCAAAAAACCTTGCATTTATATGCTAGAAAAGTTCCAATGGATCTATCTTCAGACTTTCCGAAGATGGGTTTCGGACCTTCCGAGGTTGCAATGGTCGGATTCTCAACGGTCATCTTACAACGGCTAGTTTGACCTTGTAACAGATAGATTGATTGCTTGGGACAACCTTCGGAACGTCCGATTGTTTCAGTTCGGAACGTCCGAAGAACCTTGGAATTTAAGGGTTCGGAACATTCGAAGGTCTCATCTCAGATCATCCGAGGGAATATTCTCAGATGTTCCGAGATCATGTTCTCGGAACTTCCAAGCTTCCCAGAAAATCCATTTTTCACTAAGTGTGAGAAACTTGAGATTTTGTGAAAACATGGACATTGGGGTGAGATCAAGGACACATAAAATATGGAGATATTTGGTAGATAGCAAGAGCTCTCCACAGGGTAGGGAATGGACTTAAAAACTCAATTTGAATATTCCAATTTTACCCAAATGGCTTCTAAGGCTTTTAGGTCAGTCATATGGTCATATACGTTGTTGGTTTGCATTCAAGAAGTTCTTCCATTTTTTGTGCAATGTTTTCCAAACAACGTATCTTCTGGAGCTTCAAGCTTGATTTGACTGTGCATGTATTCTAGAGATGCGGTCTTGGATACGTAGACGGTCATGACTCAGTCAAAGAAATTGACAACTCAAGACTCAGTCGGACACACTCAGGGAATTGACAACTCAATATGACTCAGGCGAGGCAGATTTAACTTTTAGGTCAACAATGAAGAATGCAAAACCATTAGTGTCGGGAAAGTGAAAATCAAAATGTTTGACAGTGTAATGGCCCGGCCCTTCAGATTAATTAAATTTATGATATAATAATAAGGGTCACACGTGTGTGTAGTGTGAGGGTCACATGTGGGTCCCATCAGGGTACACGTTGGCCTTAAGAAAGCACCCTAGCTGAAAATGAGTTGGGAAAAATAAAAATTGAATTGTGCACAATGTCGGGTAGATCGACCTTGTGTATCGAGTCGATCGATGCGACAACTTAAGTTGGGGTATTAAAACCCCAACCCAAGTGTTGCCGCCCCTACCCTTCATCCCTCCTTTCTTGAGCAGCTCCAAGAAACCCATCCAGCCGATCCTAATGCCTTCTTCTCACCTTTCCCACTCGATTTTTGGCCCGTGCATGTGTGGGATTTGAAGAGCTCTCACCCCAAGCTTCCATTGGAGCCTATTTTCTTGTCTCAAAGGTAAGGTTTTCTTTTTTTTTCTACTCCCTTTCCTCTATGTTGATGAGGCTTTCATGAGATCTAGTGAGATTGGGGTTGATGATAGCTATAGGGCCATATTTGGAGAAAACTCCATAGAAAATATTGGGGGTTTTCCAATTTGGGGATTAGCATGGGCATGAATCTTGGTGGAAATGGGTTTTGGAAATCAAAGGAAGATGATAGAGTTTGGGAAATTTGGGGGTTTTACTTTTAAACTCAAAATGAGGCTAAATATATGAACTAAGTGGACTCTATCTGTATTCTTGTATTGATTAGAGCCTTCTAATCCGAAACCGAGAGAGATCAAATTTAAAATCAACCAGACACTTCATAAAAGGTTAAGGTGAGGGATACTACACTTTTTATCTAAATGATTGGAGAGTAAATATGAGTTATTGAAATTATTTGAGATGTCCTCATGAGCAAATGCATGATAAAATTTAATTAGTATATTATGAATGATAAATGGGATGTCTAAACATGTATGAATTCTATATTGTATTTCATGTATTGTATGAAATCTCAATTGTGTTTTATGTAGTGTATGAATGAATTTGGGAAACATGATTGTTGTGAAATCCTTTGGGTTGAGGTGAGAAGAATTGGGTTATGATTTGATATGGTGAGAATGTTGGGGACTAAATATGGTATTATTTGTTGGGGATAGGTTATAATTGGATTATGTGAAAGGAGAGATACTCTAATAAATCCAATAAATAGTCTTATGTTGTCGTCCTTTTTCCCATGGTCAAACATGAATATGAGAATTGAGTAAGGTCTGAAATTGTATGGAATAAGCCATGCATGCTATCTTAATGATGTAAGTTCTCAATGTATGAATAACTTATTTATGTTACAATGTAAAAATTGTCTCTCCTATGCTCCACTCAATTAGTTGAGGTAATCCTAAGAGGAAGTATGAAAAATGGGATAAAGTGGATTTGTGTCCACTACCAATAAAAGATGTGGGATTCGGTCTAAGGGTGATGAGATTTTACCATTTCCCTTTTGGAATCTCTAATACTGTGATAATCCAACACTTTGGAGTAAGTTGGTAAAGAGCATAAAGGAAGAATATTAAGTGAACTTTATCAGAACAGTGGTATTTTCCCACGGAGACTTGGTCCCGTGTGGTTGATATCATAAGGTGAACCTCCTACGGGTTTGATACTGTAGGGTACTCTCATGACTTTTCCGCACACTTGTTATGCATGGTTATGCAAAGCTAGATACTCTTTATTTCCATACGAGTGGTACTAGCTTCGTTAGACGCGTTCTGACTGCCTTTAAGCTAGACTGAATTACCCATGAGGTGAAAGGATGCAGGGCAAGGTAGACATAGTCACGTCAGTCGTGAATCTCCCGTTTAGTAAGTCATGGGCCCTAAGTCTTGCTAGCGGTCGTGGTCCATTTATGATATTGATTTTCCTATTATATACAAGTACTTCGTTGAGGACTTGGTTCCCATTGGATGACTAGATAGCATTGTGTCTTGCATAGTTGTATGTACATTCCATTTTATACACCATCATATGGGTGCGTCTGTGTGTAGCATGCATGGATTTCCTCATTGAGCTTGTGGATGCTCACCTCCTTGCACTACAGGTACTATCGCTCAGGCGGGGTCCGAGGGACTAAGGGGACGACCATAGTCTACGTTGCTAGTTGTTTTTCACGCACACTGCAATTTCTAGATTTTGATATTTTGCACCACATGGTTATGTGTAATATTGATGTAATTATTCTATAAACCATGTATAATGACTATGAATGTATGAATGTTATTATGAGAACTCCAGTTAAGATTTGAAGTTTGGGGCATTTAATATTTAGTGAATGGAGTCAAATGTGTTGTGATATGTAAACATTGAGCAGGTGATTTTTTTTGTAGAGGTCATCATAGACCCAACTGTTCATGTTTTAGGGGAGATTCTGCCGAAATTTCGGTAGGAGACTTTAGTACTTTACCCTTTTAGACTAATCCAATTATATATATAAATATGTTGATACGTGTGATTCGCATGTGCGATATTTGTTACTTTATATGAAATTTTTGAAAAAGAAAATTTTGATACGCGTCACTTGTTGTTTTTGGATCGGGGCGTGACATCTTGGTATCAGAGCTTTGGCTCGTTATCCCCTAGGACTGTGTGTGTGGAGTCGACCACTAACAGTCTAGGGTAGAAATTAATTGGTTTTGGTAATGATTTTTTGTTGGGTGTGAATGCATGATCGCTTGGTTGGTGGTTATATATTGGATTTGATGTCCTTGTATGTATGACATCTACTGATGTCACTGTTAAAAATTTTCAGAAAATGGCCAAGGGAAAGAGCACTGTCAACAACACCAATCCAAATCCCAACCCCGAGCTCAATGATGAGGCTCGTGCGGAAGTAGAGGCCGCCGCAAGAGAAGCGGTCATCCAAGCTGAGGTTGAGCACCGAGTACAAAAAGCCTTTAGCCAGACAGGCTGCTGATATTGATATGAGTGTAGCCAGAAACACTCAAAAAGAGACTCAAGCAGATATAGACGTGAACTCGATTCTCCAAAACCGGTCACCTTGTGGCCTTTTGTGATTTCAAGAAACAGTCTGCACCTGTATTTATGGCCGACCCAAACCCTATGGTTGCAGAAGAGTGTTTAGAATGTGTTGAGATGATTTTTGACGCTATGGATATAGAGGATGACGCTACCCGCGTCAAATTTGCCTCTTTCCAATTGGGAGGTGAGGCTCGCCATTGGTGGAAGACAATGAAGATAACACAGTCAAGCGAGACCATCACTTGGGAAGGATTCAAAAAAAAGTTCTTAGCTCAATACTTCCCTAATATCATTAAAGAGGGCAAGTTAAATGAGTTTCTGAATTTGACTCGGGGAGACATATCAGTAGCCCGGTATTTGTCACGATTCAATGAGTTAGCACGTTTTGCACTGAACATTGTGGTAGATGATAATGCTAAAGCCCGCAGGTTTGAGCAAGGCCTTCATCCAAGTATCATGAGCCAAGATACCCTTCTCAGGTTTCTTATATTTGAAGAGGTTGTGGATAGAGCTTTTCTAGCCGAGGCTAGAGTACGACGGATGGGGATAGTACAGATGCAGCCACTGTCTGAGAGCAGACATAGAGTATTCCTCCATAGAAAGAACAGTAAGAATAAAAAGAAATCTGGCCCCTATCAGTCTCACAGATCTTATAGTCAACAGAGGCAACCTACAAGTAAAGATGATGAGTCCGAGACTCGTATAGTTGATTATCAGATTTGTGGCAAGAAGGGACATACCGCTAAGACATGTTATCAGAAGTCTGGATCAGAGAAGAGAGTGTGTTTTACATGCAAGAAAGAAGGTCACATTGCGAGGCATTGTCCTCAAGGTGTCAGTACTAGTAGGACAGTGGTTCCCCGACAGACTTTGAGGGCAGCGCCTATTCTTTCACAGAGACAGGTCCCTCAGACTTCAGCTAGTTCTCAGAGACCTGGTAGAGGCAGGGGCAGAGGCCATTAAGGCCATGGTGCTTCTAGCAGATTGGTAGTTGTTATTCCACAGACTGGAGAGACTACTGACGCTCCAGTGATGCACGGTATCTTGCTTTTCTTTAGTTCTTGGGCACATGTTCTTTTTTATTCAAGGTGCGTCGCATTCATTCATTGCATCCTGGTTTGCACATCTCTTAGGACTCCAAATTGACCTGGCTTGCACACCATTGCGTGTCACTTCTCCGCTGGGACGTGAGACGGTAGTGAATAGGGTGTGCAAGACCAGTGTTATGACAGTAGGTGATTTAGTCCTAAAGTTTGATCTATTAGTGATGGATATGACTGGTGTAATTTTGGGCATGGACTGGTTGTTAACCCACAAAGTTGTGATAGATTGTTTTGAGAGAAGAATATCTGGTCGTTCGCTGGCAGGCATTGACTTTGTGTGTAGATTGAGTCTGACTATCAGCCCGATAGCCAGTGTTGTCCGTGGTGATGCAGTTGTTTAGGGAATGATTGCCAATTTGGATTGGGAGGATGTCCGGGACATTCAAACTGATCTGCCTCGAGTGGTATGGGATACTGACTAAGTTGCCTCCACGTAGATAGGTTGAGTTTGTCATAAAGTTAATGCCTTGCACCTAACCCATTTCTGTTACTCCTTACTGCATGGCACCGGCTGAGTTAAGAGAATTAGAGACTCATATTACAAAACTTTCTTCTATCGGCTTCATTCGCCTGAGTGCTTCCCCTTAGGAGCGCGCCGACGTTGCTCGTTAAGAAATAAAGAATGGTACTATGAGAATGTGCATTGATTACCGGAAGTTGAACCGGGTAACAATCAAGAACAAATACCCATTGCCTAGGATTGATGATCTCTTTGATCAGTTGAGAGGAGTTAAGTACTTCTCTAAGATAGACCTCTGGTCCGGTTATCACCAGTTGCAAGTGAGAGAAAGCGATATTCAGAAGACTGCCTTTTATACTCGATTTGGACAATTTGAGTTTTTTGTAATGCCGTTCGAGTTAACAAATGCACCGGCTGCTTTCAAGGATTTAATGAATCGCATCTTCCGGCCGTACTTGGACAGGTTTGTGGAAGTATTCATAGATGATATACTGATCTACTCGGCGACCGAGGCCGAACATGAACAACACCTATGCATTGTGCGACAGACTCTGTTAGAGCACAAGTTGTTTGCAAAACTAAGCGAATGCGAATTCTGGTTGAGAGAAGTGCAGTTTTTAGGCCATGTGATTTCGGTAGATGGTGTGGCAGTAGATTCTGCTAAGATAGAGGCAGTTGTCAGCTGGGAAAGACCGTGGAATGGGTTAGAGATCCGCAGTTTCCTGGGGTTGGCAGGCTACTGTCACCGATTTATTAAAAACTTTTCCAGTATAGCAGCACCTTTGACAAGACTGACATGTAAGGGAGTAGTCTTTGAATGGGATGACGCATGCCAGCAAGCTTTCATGGGTTTAAAGGAGAGTTTGACAACCTCCCCAGTGTTAGTAGTACATGAAAGAGGCCGTGGCTACATTGCGTATTGTGATGCCTCCTCTATCGGTTTGGGTTGTGTTCTGATGCAAGACAACCGAGTGGTAGCTTAAGGATCCCAGCAATTGAAACCCCATGAACAAAATTATCTAGTGCATGATCTCGAGTTGGCCGCGGTAGTGTTTGCGCTTAAGGTTTGGTGACATTATCTCTATGGTGAAATATTTGAAGTATTATCTGATCATAAGAGCCTCAGGTATCTATTTACTCAAAGGACTTGAATTTGAGATAACGGTGATGGGTGGAATTTTTGGAAGATTATGACTTTCAAATTTCTTACCACCTTGGCAAAACCAATGTTGTGGCCGATGTGTTGAGCCTCAAATCTTGAGGTTTGGTAGCCAGCATGGGGGTAGCACTTTGGCAGATGTTCGAGACGACAACAGATTATAATCTACAGTTTGTCGAACACGATGACAAAGTTTGGATTCAGAATCTGGTGGTACAACCAATGTTAATTGATAAGGTGTTAAAGGCACAACAAGTTGACTCATTAGCTACAGATTTGAGACAGAGTGCTTCAAGGGCAAGGCCCCGTTGGTTGGTCAGTTAGAGCATATGGTGGTTTGGTTCTTCAGGGACGGTTATTTGTACTGACTACAAATCAGTGTAGAGAGGAGGTACTTCGTCAGTTTCATCATTCCCGGTTTGCAGTACACCCAGGCCGTAATAAGATGTACCAGGATATTAGACGACAATTTTGGTGTAAAGGTTTGAAGCGGGATGTGGCTAAGTGTGTCCATCTGTGTCTGACGTGTCAGCAAGTTAAGGCTGAACACCAAAAGCCCAGCGGAGAGTTGCAAAACCTTCCAATATCACAATGGAAATGGGAGCACATCACAATGGATTTTGTGACAAGTCTACCGAGGTCACCTAAAGGCCAAGATTCGATTTGGGTGATTGTGGATCAATTGACTAAATCAGCTCATTTTATACCTATGAAGGTGATAGACTTGATGGAGACATTGAGTAAATTGTACATCAAGCATATTGTGGCTCGTCACGGTGTACCGGTTTCTATTGTTTCAGACAGAGACCCTAGATTTGTTTCGAGATTCTAGCAGAGTTTGCAAAAAGAATTGGGAACTCAATTATGTTTTAGCACGACATACCACAGACCGACGGTCAAGTCAGAGAGGACCATCCAAATTCTAGAAGATATGCTACGTGCATGTGTGATGGACTTAGGGGCTAACTGGGAAGAGCATCTACCCCTAGTAGAATTTGTGTACAACAACAATTATCAGTCTAGTATACAGATGGCCCCTTATGAGGAATTGTATGGGAGACTGTGCCGATCTCCTTTGTGCTGGTCAAATGTGGGAGATAAGACCTTATTGGGTCCCGATATGGTACAGCAGACATTTGATCAGGTGGCAGTTATTAGGGGGCGCATGTTGACAAAGCAGAGCCACCAAAAGAGTTACGCTGACTGTAGGCGACGACCCTTGGAATTCGCTATTGGCGATCATGTCTTTCTTCGGGCGTCCCCTCAGCATGGTGTGAGGCGTTTTGGATGCAAAGGAAAGTTATCTCCACGGTTTATTGGTCCTTTTCAGATTATAGTTTGAATTGGTGAGGTGGCTTATCGGCTGGCTTTGCCGCCACAGCTCACTCGAATCCACGATGTGTTTCATGTTTCCATGCTACTGAAGTATATACCTAACCCGACACATGTAGTTAATTGGGAGGATGTGGAACTCGATGAAGACGTGACATTTGAGGAAAGTCCTATTCAAATTTCAGGGACTGGATTTAAGAAACTCCGGCGGCGAACCATTCCATTGGTCAAAGTAGAGTGGAGACACCGCGGAGCTAAGAACGCCACATGGGAACTCGAGTCCACGATTCGGGAATTATACCCTCAACTCTTTGATCACCCAGGTATGATTTATTGGTTGATTAAAATTTTGAGGATAAAATTTCTTCTAAGGGAGGTAGAATGTAATGGCCCGGGCCTTCAGATTAATAAATTTATGATGTAATAATAAGGGTTACACGTGTGTGTAGTGTGAGGGTCACATGTGGGTCTCATCAGGGTACACAAAAAATAAAATAAAATAAATAGAATAAATAAATAAATAATTGAGTTGTGCACAGTGTCAGGTCGATCGACCCTGTGTGTCGAGTCGACCGACGCCACAACTTAAGTTGGGGTAATAAAAACCACAACCCAAGTGTTGCCGCCCCTACCCTTCATCCCTCCTTTCTTGGGCAGCTCTAAGAAACCCATCCAGCCGATCCTAATGTCTTCTTCTCACCTTTCCCACTCGATTTTTGGCCCGTGCATGTGTGGGATTTGAAGAGCTCTCACCCCAAGCTTCCATTGGAGCCTATTTTCTTGTCTTAAAGATAAGGTTTTCTTTTCTTTATACTCCCTTTCCTCTATGTTGATGAGGTTTTCATAAGATCTAGTAAGATTGAGGTTGGTGATGGTTATAGGGCCATATTTGGAGAAAACTCCACAGAAAATATTGGGGGTTTTCCAATTTGGGGATTTGCATGGGCATGAATCTTGTTGGAAATGGGTTTTGGAAATCAAAGGAAGATGATAGAGTTTGAGAAATTTGGGGGTTTTACTTTTAAACTCAAAATGGGGCTAAATATATGAACTAAGAGGACTCTATCTGTGTTCTTATATTGATTAGAGCCTTCTAATCTGAAACCGGGAGCGATCAAATCTAAAATCAACCAGGCACTTCATAAAAGGTTAAGGTGAGGGATACTACACTTTTTATCTAAATGATTGGAGAGTAAATATGAGTTATTGAAATTATTTGAGATGTCCTCATGAGCAAATGCATGATAAAATTTAATTAGTATATTATGAATGATGAATGTGATGTCTAAATATGTATGAATTCTATATTGTATTTCATGTATTGTATGAAATCTCCATTGTGTTTTATGTAGTGTATGAATGAATTTGGGAAACATGATTGTTGTGAAATCCTTTGGGTTGAGGTGAGAAGAATTGGGTTATGATTTGATATGATGACAATGTTGGGGACTAAATATGGTATTATTTGTTGGGGACAGTTATAATTGGATTATGTGAAAGGAGAGATATTTTCATAAATTCAATTAAATAGTCCTATGTTGTCGTCCTTTTCCCATGGTCAAACATGAATATGAGAATTGAATAAGGTATGAAATTACATGGAATAAGCTATGCATGCTATCTTAATGATGTAAGTTCTCAATGTATGAATAACTTATTTATTTCACAATGTAAAAGTTGTCTCTCTTATGCTCTACTCAATTAGTTGAGTTAATCCTAAGAGGAAGTATGAAAAATGGGGTAAAGTGGATTTGTGTCCACTACCAATAAAAAATGTGGGATTCGGTCTAAGGGTGATGAGATTTTACCATTTCCCTTTTGGAATCCCTAATATCGTGATAATCCAACTCTTTGGACTAAGTTGGTAAAGAGCATAAAGGAAGACTATTAAGTAAACTTTATCAGAATAGTGTTATTTTTCCACAAAGACTTGGTCCCGTGTAGTTGATATCGTAAGATGAACCTCCTACGGGTTTGATACTGTAAGGTACTCTAATGACTTTTCCGCGCACTTGTTGTGTGTGGTTGCGTAGAGTTAATACTCTTTATCTCCATAGGAGTGGTACTAGCTTCATTAGAAGCATTCCGACTGCCTTTAAGCTCTACTGAATCACACATGAGGTGAAGGGATTCAGGGCGAGGTAGACATAGTCACGCTAGTCGTGAGTCTCCCGTTTAGTAAGTCATGGGCCCTAAGTCTTGCTAGGGGTCGTGGTCCATTTATGATATTGATTTTCCTATTATATACAAGTCTTTTGTTGAGGACTTGGTTCCCATTGGATGACTAGATATCGTTGTGTCTTGCATAGTTGTATGTACATTCCATTTTATACACCATCATATGGGTGCATGTGTGTGTAGCATGCATGAATTTCCTCATTGAACTTGTGGATGCTCACCTTCTCGCACTGCAGGTACTATCGCTCAGGTGGGGTCCAAGGGACCAAGGGGACGACCATAGTCTACACTGCTAGCTGTTTTTCACGCACACTGCAATTTCTAGATTTTGATATTTTGCTGTACATGGTTGTGTGTAATATTGATGTAATATTCTATAAACCATGTATAATGACTATGAAGGTATGAATGTTATTATGGGAACTCCAGTTAAGATTTGAAGTTTGGGGCTTTTAATATTTGGTGAATGGAGTCAAATATGTTGTAATATGTAAACATTGAGTAAGTGATTTTTTTGTAGAAGTCATCATAGACCCAATTGTTCATGTTTTAGGGGAGACTCTGCCGAAATTTTGGTAGGAGACTTTACCCTTTTAGACTAATCCAATTATATATATATATATGTATATATATATGTATATATATATACATATATATACATATATATATACATATATATGTACATATATGTATATATGTACATATATGTATATATATGTACATATATGTATATATGTATATATATATGTACATGTATATGTACATGTGTATATGTACATGTACATGTGTATATGTACATGTATACATACATATACATGTACATATACACATGTACATATACATATACATATATACATATACATGTATATATATATATGTACATATACATATATATATATATATATATATATATGTTGATACGTGTGATTCCCATGTGCGATATTTGTTACTTTATATAAAATTTTTGAAAAAGAAAATTTTGATCCTCGTCACGTGTCGTTTTTAGACCGGGGCATGACAGACAGTATGGTGAGAACACTTGAAGATGTGCAGCATGTCCCGAATTAAAAAACTAGTTTAATTTCCTTGGGTAGACTTGATTCAAACGGGTTCACCTTCAAGGCAAAGGGTGGAGCTCTTAGAGTTGTGAAATGAGTTATGATTGTTTTGAAGAGGAAGAAACAAGGAAATTTGTACACACTAGTAGGGAACGCAGTGATGTATCACAGGCAGCAGGATCCTACTAGTCAGGTTGAAGGAAAGGAATAAAAGAACCGGTAATGGTCCAGTCAGGCATGGCTTTGGTAAGAATGTTTATTTTGCATTGGATGGTTGTGGGGTACCGTCTAGTTTCTATGGTGCGAATAATTGCAGACATTGAAAAGGGAAAATGATGAAGATCCACATGGAGAACAATGCAGCAAGATACCCAGCAGAGCCAGTGACTATACTCAAGTTCAAACACGGCTTAGGACTTGGTCTCACCTTCTCATTGAAGACAGGTGGAGCATCTCAGGGGGTGGGGATGAGCATCTTATGCAAGATGCGGAGCTGTAGATATGCAGGACATGATTCTACCTCAAGTTGTTTCCAAGGTTGGTGGAGTTCGCTGCAGGTGGGGGAGTTAGTTATACTGTGCAACATTCTTCATGGTGTCGAACTTTTTCACCAAGGTGGAGATTTGTTGGATTTTGGCTCAAAAGTCCATTTGGGTCTGGACAGTTTGCAAGCCCAAGTCCAGTGGGCCCAGTGAGCACTCTCTTGTAACTTAAGCCCTTTTGTATTTATAATCTCTTTCTTTGTTTTAGGGTTACTGTATGAGAGAACTGTAGCAGTTGCTGGTGAGAGAAAGAGAGAGAAGAGAGGAAAAACCATAGAGGAAGAAAAAGAGGGGAAGAGTTGAGTTAATCCTTGTACCGGTTATCTTCATAGTGGATTCTTGATTCACGCTCCGTGAACATAGACAATCTTGTCGAATCACCTACATCCCTGTGTTCTTTTGTTTCTTGTGTGTTCTTTGATTTTGTGATTGATTTGTGTGAGTTCATAGCACAACAAGACACAAATAACACTTGTTTAGTTCATGTATTAGGCCCAATTAGTGCTTTGAAGCAAAAACCCCCAAATTAGCACCCTAACTTGACCCCCAAATTAGGTCAATCCACTCAATCCATGGGAAAACCCCAATTTCTCCGACATTGATCTCCTTAGTTATTTACCTCCCCAAAGGTCCCAAAATTCAATTTATGCCAAACAAGGGTCCAAATTCGAAAATCCCCAAATTTGCTTCTTCCCAATAAGGCCCATATGGCCATTCCATACTTCTATCCCATGATTTCTCACAAAAGCCCCATCATCTAGGGAAAAATGGAGGAGAAGGGATCAAGAAATTACCTTTGGGAAAGACAAATCCATGCAAAAGGGAGCTCAGAGGGACACCAATTCTAAAATCACGAATGCAAGGGGCAAAAATGGGAGGAGGAAGAGAAGAGAAGGTCAAGTCTCGATTGGTTCTACGGTTTCTCAGCAGCTGGGAGATGGAATAAAGGACATGGGTTGAAAAGTACGAGGGTTGGGGTTTAAATACCCCAACTTAAGTTCGGTTATCGGTCGGACCGAGGCACGATGTTAGTCGGACCGACACAGTCTAGAAAAACATCTCAACCAACTCCCAGCCTCGGTCGATTTGACAATTGTATCAGTCGAACTGACACACTATACTTAGCATATTTTAACTACTTTTCTAGCCCAAATCTAACAGGGGTGTTCTTTGAAGGCCATGTATGCTCAGGTGGGGCCTACATGGGACTCTTAAATACTACTCACACGTGTAACCCCTATCATGACATCATAAATCCATTAATTTAAGGGTCGGGCCATTACATACCGGTCGATACGATATGTATCGATTGATATTTTAACCTATGATTTTCAGTGAAAAAATCCTTTTTTTTATAATATGGTTGGTAAATATTATATTATATTCTTTTAAATATTATATTAATTTCAAACCCTTAATGAAGTAATTTATAATAAAATTAAGTTTTAATACAAGGTTCAAATGTATATAGTACTAATCCAAATTCTAATCTAATGAAAGATAAATTAGCCCATTATTGGATTCATGTTAATCTTTTGAATGCATTCAGATTATCTTATTGGACAATTATTCAAAATTATAAATTAAAAGACATTTTAGTATTGATAAAACTAACTTGAAAATATATAAAATTATTGTGTATTTGATAAGGTGTAAATGATTTATTACGTATATTATTCAAATTAAAAACTTTAATTTTTTTTAACAACTCTAAAAGGTATTATTTAATTAACTTCTCATTAAAAAAATACAACAAAAATATTCAAATCAATTTTCAACCATTAAAATATTCTTTCATAATTTTTTAATGAATTTATATATTTTTTTAAACCGAACGAAATCGATGTTTTTATTTTGACCGAATTCGCAATCGACGCTTTTAGTTCAAGTTTTCAACCGAATTCGCTCGGCCAAGTCACTCCCATCGCCCTTGAGCACGTGAGAAACTCTTCCTCACCGTTTCATTTTCTTTTCGTCGTCGTCGAAGAAGAAGCGGCAGCAGCCTCGAAGGAGCCACACAAGTTCAGATTATATTGGAAAGAAAGTTCTCTTCAGTCTTCTTCACGAACACAAGTTAGTCGGTCCTCCTTTTCTTTTTGAATCCTGAAGAAATTCTGGGTTTTGTGGAATTCCCGTTTCAAAATTCAAAACCACCTTCTTTCCTTTGACCTAGAATTCAATCCTCCCAACATTTCTGCTTTAATCCTTTGAATTCCAGTTTTCCTTCTTACCTTTTTCGTTTTAGGCCCAAATATTGGGTTCGGAAGAATTCATTTGGGACATAATAAGGTTGGGAATATTTGTTCCTTTTGGGATTTTTTTTATTGTTTTCTCTAATTTTGCCTTCTTAGATTCTCTCTCTCTCTGCTTTTAGGTATAAATGTTGATTTGGGAGACCTCTCTGATTTAGTCTCTTTATTAATTTTTTTTCTCAGGCATAACGCTTGGGGTTCGAAGAATTCTCTTTGGAAATAGTAAGACAAGAACTGAGCGATTTCGGGATTTGGTGCCCAATATCCCTTCATTTTATTTTTGAATTTTAGGTACGAATCTGGGGCTGGAAAGAATTCTCTTTAGAAGCAATAAGGTTGGAAATCTGTGTCCTTTTGGGATCCACTCTCTCTCTCTCTCTCTCTCTCTCTCTCTGTCTCTCGGTTGTTATGTCTTTTATTTGTTACCTTGTTTTGATTCCATTTGTCGAGAATCATTAATTATTTGTAAGAAGTTTTTAAAAAAATTCTCTCTATTTTCTCTTTTTTACTTGGTTTTACTGTTTTTACAACTTGTTTTCGTCTCTTCAACTTTAGTTTATTTTGTCAGTTTAGTAAGGCCAGTGCTTATACCATCGCATTTCAGAAGAATTAATTTGATGTTTGGATTTTGGTGCCATAAATTATCTGTTGAAGTGAAATCTCATGTTTGGGAGAATTCTCTTTGGAATTACAAGGTTTTAAACTTTTGCTCTTTCTGGAACTGGGTTTAGAAACTTTGTTATGGTAGAAAATGAATTAAGCATTATGATTTTATTATTGCTTTTTTTTTTTTTTTTTTCATTTTTGATTTAACGCTTGGCGCTGGGTTTGCTGAACTGCATTTGTGCTTTGGTCTTGATGTTTTTGCTAGCACAGGTGCTTGTAATTTTGGTTTGTGCCATGTTTGGACATTTTCCATCCATTTTATCAATTGTAGAGTTTGACTTTGAAGAAGCATTAGTACATGCATAGTTTACTAATTCAAAAACTTTACTGGCCTCTCGCAAAATCCAATTAACTTCGTTTTGTCTTTCTTAGTATTCAAACAGGCACAATGTGGGAAAGCAGAGACACAATATTGGAGTGTTGTGGAAATGATTTCTTCTATGTCAATTAGTGGCGCTTTTCGATAGAATGACAGTTAGAACTGCATTGTCATGTGAAGTTGAATAATGGCAGGGATGTAGATGGATGTGTGGATTACTAAAAAAAAATCAGTATTAAGAAAAGATGAGTGGAGATTTCTCCACTAGAGTAGACATGTATAAAAGCCATTTATGATTGTACGTGCACATGCACAAAAAACTAGAAAAATGGTTGTAGAGAAAATTGAAAGGTGATGAGAATAATGAAGTAGGAGACAAACAAATTAAAATGAAGTGATGACTAAGGTTTGGACGTGTAGAATGTGGCCCTGGATTCCCTATCGTTTGAGATGACTAGATGCTCTTGTTGACACTATTTGGGAAGTGTTCTAGCTAGCATGATAAATCTGTCTAATCAAGATGACTCAGTTGAGGCTTGTTAGTTGTAAATTGGGGTAAGGGTTTGACGACATTGAGGGAAGGTGCTAGGTACCCTCGATTACTTATGCAAAATCTTCAAATGTATCGTTCTAGCTAAATAATTAGCTGTTCTGGGCCCTGCATTATTAGTAACATGAGAATCAGCTTGCTGTTTGGTCATTCTACAGTTTATATTAGCGAAAGTGTGAAGCATTAACTTTTCAAAAAAAAGAAGGGTGAAGCATTACAAGTTTGCATTTGGTAACTAAGGATCTAAATATATCTCGTAAGATTGGAGATTTTTAGTTAGCAAAATCTACAGTCATCATATTAGATTGTTTAGACAAGTAAGTGATGGTTGAGAGTATATTAGAAAGCACAAGATTCTGCAGTAATGGGGAACCCCACTAGCTGCGGATCTGACAATGTTTTCTACCGCTGTATGCCTAGAACTCTCTCAAGATTCACTTAGCTTTTTTCCTCTCTCTCCTCCCGTTTGTCTCCTTTTTTTTTCTTGAAATGGTAACTGATGTAGGACACACAGAGCTTAATCCTATTTTTAGTCTTTTATTATTTTCGTATTTAGTAGAGTCCTTGTTTTAGGAAGCCAGGTCGGTGGCTTTCCTAGTTTGGTTTAGGAGTCCGAATAAGATTAGGAGTTGTAGAAGATGGAAACCACTATTGTGGCTTTTCTAGTTGAGTCCTTTGCTATTTCAAGTTTCTAGTTTTCTTATAAATACTATGGTTGTAAGCAGAGGGACATCCCTCATATGAATTTATGAATTGAATTAGAATTATTCCAAGGTATTTTTACCTTTTATCCCTATTTTCCCCTTCTCTGCCTTTGTTGCAGACGATTCTATGTCTTCCTGCCTAGTCGCAGGCGTGCGTCCGCATCAAATGATGTAGGATTCACAGAGTTTAATCCTATTTTTTGTCTTTTATTATTTTCGTATTTAGTAGTCTTTATTTTAGGATGCCAGGTAAGTGGCTTTTCTAGTTTGGCTTAGGAGTCCGAATAAGATTAGAAGTTGTAGAAGATGGAAACCACTTTCATGGCTTTCCTAATTGAGTCCTTTTCTATTTCAAGTTTCTAGTTTTCTTATAAATACTATAGTTGTAAGTAGAGGGACATCCCTCATACGAATTTATGAATTGAATTAGAATTATTCCTAGGTTTTTTTTACTTTTTATCCCTATTTTCCCTTTCTCTGCCTTCGTTGCAGACGATTCTATGTCTTCTTGTTGTTCAGAGCCAAGGTTCTCTGTATCTCTATTATATAGAGACGACCCTGTTCGGAGACAGATCCTTGCATTCTCAGGAACGTTCGTGGTCTCGATTCTATCTTAAAAAAAGACAAAAAAAGAGAGCTTTTTTGAAGAATCTGTGCCCTACTGCATCGTCTTCAGCCGTCCTCCATCCCCTCCTCCTCCAGCTTCTAGCTCATTCTAGTCTTCACATCATCGGATCTTAGGTTTCATCCCAAGAGAAGTTTTCGTCACAAGTTACTTGGGCTTTATCCCAAGGGTATCCCAGTCACAGCTTCCGCTTCCCCTTTCCCTTGTTTTGCACTCTCAAAAGCCAGGTAACCATTGCCTTCTTTTCCTTCCACTTTCCCTTTCCTCCTCGCGAAATCCCTTCCTTTTCCTCTTCTTCTTCCTCTGGTTCCTTCGTCTTTTGTTGTTTTTTCCTCTTCTTCCCTTTTCCTCTCGCTTCCGTCGCCATTTCTTTCGCTATCCGAACAACCCCTTTTCGTGTTTTACCCATCATTTCTTATTCCCCTTCTTTTTACCCTACTTCCATCGCACCCCATGTGCGCAAAACCCTAACTTACATCCACGTGCCGCAACATATCCTGTTAACTCCCACGTGCTTTTTCCGTGCCTTTCTTCCTCCCACCTATCCCACGTGCCTAACTTCTAAACCCTTTCCTTCCAGACTTGTCGTGTGACCCATTTACGCACTTTATGTCCCAATTACTTTTGACCCAGACCCAATTTCCTTTTCAATACATTTGACCCAATTCCCTGAACTTATCTCCTTGATTTCCTATTGCGACTACTCAAACGAAGAAGATGATGAAGAATTATACAGGTGGTATACGATTGGATACGCAAATCGAATGTACCGTAGAAAGGTAAATGTCCCACCTCACCCATCCATTAAACCATTTACCCGGTCCTCCTCATACTACCCATCTAATCCCATCACATAACCATCTAACCGATATCATGTGCCCTATAATTACCACTCAGTTCCTTCCTATTCCCATTCGCCTAGGTCACCCAATTCTTTTCTAACCCCGCACCGATCCCATCGCTGCGTCTTGCACTCTGTGGCACCCCTATCTGATTACCTGCATCACGTCGACCCGATAGCATCCAACAACAATGGTGATCATTATCTCATCGAATCTTAGTTCAATGAATTTAAATTCGAATTCAAAGCAGTTACCTCTGAAGCTCTCTCTGACATGCGATCTGACTTTCAAGATTTTTTACAACAATTTAAAGCACTCTTGCACGACAAAAAATTCAGAGACACGACGAAGGTGAACATGAACTCAAAATATTTGCCTGCTTCCTCGAGATGCGTGTTGACCCCTCCAAAGTCACCACCAGAGCTTGTGCCTACCCCAGAGTCAGACTCAGTGGTCATGCCTGCTTTTCTAGAAGTCGTGACCCCACAAACATTGCCTGTGTTGGAGAAAGAGTAAGTTGTATTGCCGGCACCACAGTCGATGCGACTGCCGAGTCTTGAATTTCCACCACCACCACCACCAATACCAACACCTTCACCACCACCAGTACCAACACCTGCCAATTACCCAATCATCTCCGTTACCCAAACCCATTCCTATTACAGATACCGAGAATTCATCTATGGTTATTCATCCGTTATCCTACTCACCTCTTATCCTCTCATTGGTGCCTCGTCCAACAGATCCTCAGGACCGTCTACTTACTCCAGTGTCATATAAAGACGCCTTCGCAATCAGCTTGGTTCGTCCATGCTTGGGCCCGATTACGGTCCTTGGCTTCATCGTCCCACATAAGGAAAACTCTCATCATCCGTTGCAAGTTGTGCAATTACAAGCTCCGTCATTCGCATCTACGGCCTTCGTCTTCATCTTTGTTTGATGCCTTGTGATTTTACTGATTTCAACTCGAGGACGAGTTCTTTTCAAGACCGAAGGAATGATGTAGGACACACAAATCTTAATCCTGTTTTTAGTCTTTTATTATTTTCGTATTTAGTAGAGTCCTTGTTTTAGGAAGCCAGGTCAGTGGCTTTCCTAGTTTGGTTTAGGAGTCCGAATAAGATTAGAAGTTGTAGAAGATGGAAACCATTTCGTCTCTTTCCTAGTTGAGTCGTTTTCTATTTTAAATTTCTAGTTTTCTTATAAATACTATGGTTGTAAGCAGAGGGACATCCCTCATACGAATTTATGAATTAAATTAGAATTATTCCAAGGTATTTTTACCTTTTATCCCTATTGTCCCATTCTCTTCCTTCGTTGCAGATGATTCTATCTCTTCGTGCCTAGGTGCAGACGTTCTTCTGCATCAATAAAGTAACTTCATTCATATTGTACGAAAGGAGTGGTTGAGATGGACACAAAATACATCAAGGGAAAGAAATAAAATTTTAAGAAATAGAACAATCTAAGAACAAATCCGATCTATTAACACCATCCTTAGTTAAAAAAAAATCTGCTACCCCATTACCTGATCTTTGAATGTATACAAAGGAGATATCTAATGAAGAGCAATATGATCTAATCTATCGTAATATAGATAGGAGTCTCTAGGGCCCCACGATGTTTACCAACTCATCTTTCACAATGAGGTCCCCTTGAAAGCGATCACGGAAAACTAATACTACTTTTCTAATTGCTAGAAATTCCACTTCATTAGAATCCTTTATCTCAGCCAAACCTGAGAAAAGAGTAAAATCTTTCCTCCCGAGTCATGTAGAATTCCTCCTATGCTTGTTTGTTTCGGCTTGCCTCTTGTGGCACAATCCACATTGATTTTAACTGACCCTGACTTTTTCTTTTGATGACCAAGGTGTCCAAGTCTCTTAGAGCACATGGCTAATCCTTGAAGCATGTGCAAGCCGCCCTACCCATTTGAAAAGTCTATACCTAAATGTGGTGTCCACAAAAAATGACTTTAATTAGATCAATTACGACACTCTTTTAAGGCCTCCTAAATTTTGATCATGTTAAATTATTTCTTAATCCCTAGATTTACCTAAAATTTGATCAAAATTTTGGAGGCTAAGAAAACGTGGCTTAATTATTCAATCAAACTGAATTTTGTGGACCCAATACTTAAGAATAGCGCTTACAAATAGACCCATCTTGTGGGGTAAAAATGGAAGGTTGTAGGACCCACATGGTAGTCTACAAGGGAATCTTCTATGGACGAGTTTGTAGAGGATCTTGTCTCATGATTCTAAGTGTAATAACGCAAGCCTTGCTGGTGCCTAGGCTCTAGACGTATTTTTTGCCTTGCTTAGCTCTAAGGTGGGTTCGCCTTAATTAAGCTTCCCTTTTTTAGAAATTTTTTTCTATATTAAGCTATAATAAACATTTTTTTTGTGATGAACATTTTATATTCTTTTGTTAGTATAAATTTAATTTTAGTAATACTTTATTATATTACAAACACTAATTATTATTTGATCATGGTAGTTAAAGGTGAGCCTAGGCCCTTGTGTAGGCTTGCATTTTGTGCTCAAGTCCTCACCTAGTTCTTTTAGAAACCCTTTTTCTTTTCTCTTTGATATGCTTGTTTCGCTGTCATCATCACCACCTAAGCCATTTATCCCATCAATTTGGGATCGGCCTTTATATTTCGATTTGGCAAATTATTTCCATGGGCTGACTTCTTATTTAATGTATGTGGGACTTGAACACACAACCTCTAAGCTATAACCATTAACCCTTACCAGTTGTACTAAAGGCCTTTAAGCTTGTGTATTAATTTTTTTTTTTTGTAATAGGCAGTAAACATTATAGTTAGGATGAAGCAATTGTCAGTGATACTAAATTAAAAATTATATTTATTAGATAATATATTTGCGCATGTTTATAATACATGCTCACATACCACGCTTGGAAGTCGACTTGTCAAAAATATTTTGGTGCTTTGGCTGATTAATATTGTATTTGGTTAATATTGATGCAAGAAGGACAAAAATACATGAATCTGCATGTATTTTGAACTAAAGAAGTGTGCCTAGCAAAATTAGGCCTTGTAGGCTCTAAGACCCTTTAGTGCTTTGGTTGTGCCTTGTGCTTTGACTACCATGTATTTGATATAGTTCCGTGTAGATATAATACATGTATGGAGCCGTATCATTTGAAGAAGAAAATAAAAAAATGTTTGGAAGCCCTATTTTTTCATACGTTTAGCTGCTTTGTGTGACTTACGATGTATTTTTTTAACGTTGTTGTGATGAAGACACAAACTACTGAATGTGCAATACTGTTTATGAATGATAATGCACTATTTTGTTAACATTGTGCATGACTGCTTCATTGACATGTTTTTTGTTAGGGAGAGCGGCTTTATAAACATTCATATTTAGTTTAGTTAAATAATTTCACTTCGGCTGACTACTTATTTGACACCCAGTTCTATGACTAGAAGTTGTTTGCTTTAGGGTCACACAATGAGCACTTGCCAATTGTGCTACAGCCTTTGTTCTTTTCCAAGTGAAACATGTGTAGAAAATAATAATAGGAAAAAGGAGAGGAGAAAAAAGAAGAATATTGGAGAAGAATTTTTTCTCTTTGTATTGTATTCTGTGTCTAAACTGTAAAAGATTACAAGTATAAATAATAAACATGGAGCCAATCATGGTGGCTAGAAATGGAAAGAATGATCAATTACAATAAATCATACGGTTAGCGACATAAACGAAGTTGACTTTCCAGAATAAGACAATTATAGTCAACTCTATGCAGAAGTGGGCCCCACATGATCATTTGTCCTATAGTGGGTCTCACAACACTCCCCCTCAAGCTGGTGCGAAGAGGTCTAGTAAACCCAGTTTGGTAACAACCGAAGTGATTTTACTGTGAGGAACGACCTTTGTCAACATATCCATAAGTTGATATTTAGAATGCATATAAGGAGTAAATGGTCGCTCTTCAGAAATATGCTGAAGAAGGAAGTGACAATCGACTTCAATATGCATAGTCCTCTCATGGAAGACTGCATTGGAGGTGATGTTCATGGCCGCCTTATTGTCACAGAACATGATGATTGGATCGGAAGGAGCAAAACCCAACTCATTGAGAAATTGTCGAAACTACAATAATTCAGATGCAGTATTAGCCATGACATGATATTCGGTCTCAGCACTAGACTAGCAATCACAGACTGCTTCTTGCTTCGCTAGGAAACTAAATGTGACCCCAAGAAGACATAATAGTCGGTAGTAGAACGACGATCATCAGGAGGCCCAGCCTAATCAGCGCATGAATAACCACGAACCAGACACTTAGGCTGATATGCATAGAACAAGCCGTGACTAGGATAAGCCTTAAGATACCGAAGAATATGAAACACAACATGCAAGTAAGTGTCCCATGAGGCATGCATGAACTGGTTGATGACACCAATGGCATATGATAAGTTTGGTCTCGTGATGGTGAGATAAATAAGTTTGCCCACTAGTTTCTGATAAAAGGCCGGAGTGTTAAGAATAGTCCCGTCTGATGCTGATAACTTGGTGTTAACATCCAACGGAGTATCAACAGGTTTGCATCTAGAATAACAAGTTTCTTGGAGGAGATCCAGGGTATACTTCCGCTAAGAAAGGGAGAGTCCGCGAGAAGACTGGGCCACCTGCCAAGAAAGTAACGGAGGGTCCCTATATCTTTAATATCAAATGTCCGTTGAAGATAACGTTTGAAAGTAGAAATGACCGCAAAGACGATATCATCAACATAGACCACCAAAATCATCAGAGTAGAGTGGAACCTGTAGATGAAGAGTGAATGATCTGCCTGAAAGCGAGTAAAACCATAAGGTAACAAGACACTTCTAAATTTCTCAAACCAAGTTCGTGGAGACTCCTTGAGACCATAGAGGGCTTTCTTGAGTTCACGGACAGATTGAGGTGCACCTCGCTTGACAAACCCAGGAGGAGGACGCATGTACACTTCTTATTGGAGATCACCATGGAGAAGGGCATTCTTCACATCTAACTAGTGAAGTGGCCATGCATAAGGTGTGGAAAGGGAGAGCAAGATCCAGACATATGTAGTCTTGGCAACATGTGAGAAAGTGTCCTGGTAGTCCATCCCATTTGTCAGCGTGAAGGCTTTTGCAACTAGGCGAGCCTTATCTCTGGCAATGGATTCATCGGGATTATGCTTTAAAGCAAAGACCCACTTGCACCCAACGAGAGTCTTTCTGGAGGTAGAGGAACCATGTCCCAAGTATTGTTCTTCTCCAGTGCAACTAATTTCTCATCCATGGTTGCTTTCCAGGAGGGATGTCTCAAGGTGGTCAATCCTCTTAGGAATCTTAATGGTATCCAGGGCTGTGATAGGAAGGTGAAATAACATGATATGGTACAAACCGATCAAGTGGATGACTAGTACAAGCACGCTTACCTTTGCGAAGCGCAATAGGGAAATCAGACTGTCTGACAGATGAGTTGGTGGAGTCGATGACAGGCGGCGGTCTAGACTGTCAGTGTTGATACACTAGAATGGGCTTGGTAGTGCTGGGGGACTAAGATTTGCAGGGAGAAAAGGAAGGACGAGGGAGGTGGAAGAGGTAGATGGTGCTGAAAAATAGGGTCCCGCTAAAAAGGGTGACATCCATGGAGATATATGTTTTCCCCGTGAGGGGATCAAGGCATTTATAACATTTGTGGAAAGGGGAGTAACCCAGAAAGACGCAGTGCACAACTCGGGGTGATAGTTTATTACTAGAGAATTGGTGAACAAAGTAGACACATTCAAATACATGTAGGGGAAGATGAAGGACAAATTTATTTAACGAGAGAAGGTTAATGAGAGATGGTGTCCTGTTGATAAGAGAACAAACTATTTAGACAACTTCGGGTCAACAGGACTGAGGGACATGCATGGTAAAAAGAAGAGAATTGGCCACCTCAAGAATGTGACGGTTTTTTCTTTCAGCTACATCATTTTGTTGAGGTGTAGAATGACAAGAGAGTTGAGAGTCTACCATCCTCTTGCAAACAACTCCTTTCAAAACCCATTACTCCACCTTCGACCCTTTTCAAACACAACTCCACGTGGTGGCTCGAGAGACAAAACCCCCATTCACTTTCCCAAGACAATTAATGCCTTGTCTCTTTGGTTTTTACTAATTGCCCTTCACCTTTTCCTTTATTTGCCTAACCGTCCCTAACTTTTTCTTTCCATCTTCTATTGTGGGACCCAACTTTGACCAAGGTTTGACTGTTTGACCAAGTTTCTCGAGTTTGACCAGGTTCCTTTAAACCCGCACTGCTTCTGCTACGTCAAGTGGTATCGGGAACAAGTTCTTTGTAACTCTGTCATACAGAGACGATCTCTGTTTTCAGTTCGTGATTTGAAAAAAAATAAAAATCCATGCCTTCCTACTATGCCTACTCAAACAAAGACGACGAGGTAGAACTCTACAAAGTCCCACGTTTTTATGGTCAATGACATGACGAATACTTCCTCGATTGGCTCTCAGAAGTCGAACACTTCTTTTATTACACGGGGATCGTTGAAAGGAAAAAAATAGAGTTCGTGGCCTATCGACTCCAAGTTAAAAGTGTTTGCATGGTGGGAACAATTGCAACTCGACCGTATGCGATACAACCAACCTCCTATTACATCATGGATATGGATGAAAAGGTTACTACAAGATTGTTTCCTTTCTATCGACTATGTGCAATTTCTGTTTGAGCAGTACCGGAATTGTTGGCAAGGAAATAGGATTGTTCGAGATTATACAACTGAGTTCTCCTACCTTTCTACAAGAAACAACTTGGCTGAGACTGACTCTCAACAAGTCTCCAAATTCCTTGGAGGACTCCATACTGCGATCTATGATCGCATCGTGTCTCACCCTATCTTCACTTTGAGAGATGCAATACAGATGGCCATAAGAGCAGAGTGTCAGTTAGAACGACTCGAGGTAATAAATGTTTTTATGACTATTGACATTGAGCTAGTTCCACATACATGCATTCTTGCTTCCTCAAAATGTGTGCCAGTTTCCTCAGAATGCACATCCACTTCCTCAAGATCCGTGCCAACTCCTCTAGAGTCACCATCAGAGTTCATGCCTTCTACTCTAGAAGTCGTGAACCCACAAATGGTACCCATGTTGGAGAACGAGCTAGTTGTGTTGCCGGCGCCACAGTCGATGCAACCTGCGAGTGATATACCTCTACTTCCACCACCACCACCAATACCAATACCATCACCACCGGTACCACTGCCAATTACCCAACCTTCTCCCATACCCAAACCCGGTTGTGATACAGATACCGAGAATTCATCTATGGTTATTCGTACATTATCCAACCCACCTCCTATCCTATCTTTGGTCCCTCGTCCCATAGACCCTCGGGAGTATGTCGTCCCTCAGGTGATCTTTGAAGGCCTTTTCACGGATGGATTGATTCGCCCTAGTTTGCACGCGTGTGAGTTTCCAGATTTGTTCGTCCCCAAGATGGATGTGTCTTGTCTTTAGTGCATTGAATGTCCTGCAGTTCGCCACATCGTTGTTCGACTCTTCGGACTTGGTCTCTACCTATGTCTGGTGCCTTGCGATCGATGCTGTTGTTTCGCCGGTTTCAACTCGAGGATGAGTTCTTTTCAAGACCCGGGGACTGATGTAGGACACGCAGAGCATATGGACCCCACTCCTATTCTATATTTTTATTTTATTTCAATTTCCTACGTAATAGGATTAGCATTGATTTCATTTCAGTAGTTTCTTTATAAGATTAGGAAACCCAGTTGGCACATCCCTTGTTTCCGATATAGAGTCCTACTACAATTAGTTTAGTTTTTTTTTTTTTTCAATATAAACGGTACATGTAATGACCAAGAAGTCACCACTTTTGATCATTCAGAATTTGAATAAAATTTATCTTTACTGTTATTGTTTTATCTTCTACCTTTCTGCCCCAAGTTGTAGACTTATCTCCCAGTTGGCCAAGTTCCAGTCGATTACCATCCTCTGAATCTGGGCCTTATCCAGATCTACTTTCGCCATTGCTCCCCGTTCCAACAACACCTCTGTTCCAGTTATAGACAACAACCTCCCTCCGCCCAGCTTGCTTGATGTTGGTCGAAACCAAGCCATGTATTGCCATCTCTTCACAATTCACCTCCTTCCATCGCCACGCCTTCGGCTAAAGCCCACCATCGTCCCCTGCTATCCAAGCTTTCTCACCTTTGTTTGCATTAAAGCCAAACAACTCCTTTCAAAACCCATTACTCCACCTTCCACCCTTATCAAACACAAGCCCACGTGGTGCCTTGAGAGACAAAACCCCCATTCACTTTCCCAAGACAATTAATGCCTTGTCTCTTTGGCTTTTACTAATTACCCTTCACCTTTTCCTTTATTTGCCTAACTGTCCCTAACCTTTTCTTTCCATCTTCTATTGTGGGACCCCTTTGACCAAGGTTTGGCTGTTTGACCCAAGCTTCTCGGGTTTGACTGGGTTCCTTTAAACCCGCACCGCTTCAACTAAGTCATAAATGCCTTCCCCCCTCGCCCGCCCCCACACACCAACCACAACCCAATTATCACTTTGCAAAACTTGAATTTTACACTCAAATTGAGTGTCAACCCACTGGTAAAAGTGATCAAAGACCTCTGATTTGTGTTTCATCATATAAGTTCAAGTCATGAGAGAATAATTATTAATAAATGTAACAAAATAATGAAAACTAGTGCGAGAGACAGAAGGAGATTGCCCATAAGCGAAAACAAAGTAGAGGCACTTTCATTGATAGATGGTGGAAAATGAGATTTACTATGTTTGCCATATTGGCAATGTTCACATTCAAAATGACTAAAAGATAAACTAGAACAAGTTGTTTCAAAACAGAATCTGAGGGATGTCCCAGATGACAATGCCACACATTTGAAGAGGAAGCGGTCGGACTCGCTTCGGGTTTGCTTTGACGAGAGTCGAGAAGGTATAGGCCACCCACTTCATGACTACCACCAATCACCTACTTCGTGGTTAGATCCTGAAAAACACAGTGAGAAGGAAAGAAAGTGACTTAGTAATTCAGATTTCTAGTCAAGGCACTAACAAATAATAAATTGTGGGATAACTGGAGAATATTCAAAACAGAGGAGAGATCCAAAATTAGGAGTAACTGGAACTGTCCCTTTCTTAACAATATCAGTATATGATCTATTAGCTAATTTAACCTTACCACATGAAATAGGTGAAAGGGAAGAGAAGAGGGTGGACATACCAGTCATATGGTTAGTAGCACTAGAATCGATAATCCATGAATGATGGGAGACATAGTGTGCAAGGTGCTGAGTACCTGATGGAGAGGAGACAACATTAGAAGCCTCAGAGGATTGAAGGCGTTGTAGCTATTGCTGTAATAAGACAAACTTCTGTCGGAGATGAGTTACGGTCTGATATAACTAGTGTTATCAAAATCGGACTGGGCTGCCGGTTCGACCACGACCGTCTTATCTAAGTTTCGGTTTTGTGAAAAAATCGCTTGAGATTAAAAACCTCAAAAAATTGTGATGATCCATGGGTCAACACGATTTTATTAAATAAATCGCAACTCGTGACCCGCGGGTCAACACGGTTTGAAAAAATATTTTTTTCCCTTAAATCGTTAGACATTTATTAAGGATTCATTTTTTTGTTTTTAATTCAAAAACGGCAACACGTGTCCCAAAGGCCACATATCACCCAAGGCTGAAGAAGGTTCAAATTCCCTTTCTCAGTTTTCCCTTTTATAGCACTCAGGTACTCTTACCCTTTTTGCAAAATTTTGACGTGGGACTTTGTTGAGAGGCAATACCGTTTGGAACTTTGGAATTTAACACGCTGAACATCCCATTTTGAGTTACTGAGAGCATGAAGGCATGATTCATGTACGTTGAACGCCTAATGCATGATTAGGAGTTGGGAGGCATTTGTCCTTTTTCCTTTTTTATATAAAAATTATACTTCTCTTATAAAAACAAATTTGACCCTTTTTATTTTTTATAATCAATTTGACAATTGAAAATTTGGCCAAAATATTGGTTAGTATTGGTCTTTAAAAAATAATTAGATATACCAATTTGGCCTTTAAAAATCATTTTTTATAATCAATTTGGCCTTCTCAATTTTTTATTATAAATTTACCTATTATATTTAGATGTAGCAAAAATATTTTTTGTTTAAATTTTTATTTCAACTGATCCATTAATAATTTAATACTATTAATATAAATATTTATCTATTATATTTAGATGTGGCAAAAATATTTGTTTAAAATTTTATTTCAACTATCAATTAATAATTTAATATTATTTATATTAATGGCACATGTTTGACCACAGTTGCATCTTATTTAACCTAACCTTCTATTTAGACCGTTCAGTACACGGTTCGGTTCTGATAACATTGGATATGACTCATATAGATAGGCTATCTTGAACTGTGTCCCAAACATCCTTGGCAGGCGGAAGAGTATAAACAGTGCCACGAACATGATCTTCAATAGAGTGAAGTAGCCATGATTGGACCAAGGAGTTATTAGCTTTCCAAGTGCGATATGAGGGACTATCCCGAGTCGGTTCTTTGGCAGTGTCATCAATATAGGCGGACAATTGTTTGGCATCAAGAAACATTCTTGCAGAGTGAGACCGTTGGAAGTAATTGGTCTCATTCAACAAAATTGTTGTGATTTTGCCAATCTGAGGGTTTCATATCCAGAAGAGGAGAAGCAATAGAAGATGCCATTTTTTATTAAGTAAAAAGAAAAAGAGCACCTGGTGTAATAGCAAGACTAGGCAGGGGCGATTCCAGAGAGATGGATGGAAGGCAGATCACAGTGAAAATCAGCAGATTTGGTTGGAAAAAATCCAAAAAATTGGGGTTTTGGGTGTCCTCGCAGAAATGCTGAAAACTAGTAAAAGGGGGCCCTATTGTTGACCAAACCCTAGGTCAATCTTAGGCGTAGGTTGGTGGGCCAGGGCGACTATGGTGGTGTGGAGCCAAGTTGCAGAAATGTTGTATCCACATGGATTTTGAGGTAAAAAGCCCAAAAAGGGATTTCTGAGACATGCACACTCGCTGCAGAAGGACCGAAACCTAGATCTGAGGAAGGCAAAGAAGAAATCCACCTTACAGATGTAGAGACCTTCCAAAAATGGTAGGGAAGTAGTGGGGTCCCGCCAGCAGAAAATGCTCTGGTGGCTGGATCAGAGGCCAGAAAGTGTAGGCAACAAAGATGAGTAATGTTAGAAGGCCCAGAAAATCTGAAAAAATTAGATCTGAGGGGGAAAAAAAAGGCAGAAGATGCAGTACAAAAGGGAGGTTCCGCACAGAAGTCCAATGGAAAGAGAAACTGATCCGAAGTTGTTGCCAAAGTTCGGCGTGGAACAGTAATGTGGGCAGGAATAGTAAAATGGAAAAAAATTTCTCTTTAAACATCCAGAAATTCGTTCTAGCTAATACCGTGTAGAAAATAATAATTAGAAAAAGTAGAAGAGAAAAGAGAAGAATGTTGGAGAAGAATTCTTTCTGCCTTTATTGTATTCCGTGTCTAAACTGTATAAGATTACAAGTATAAATAATAAACAAGGAGACAATCGTGGTGGCTAAAAATGGAAAGAATGATCAATTACAATAAATCATACGGTTAGTGACATAAAGCAAGTTGACTTTTCAGAAGAGACAATTGTGGTCAACTCTGTATAGAAGTGGGTCCCACATGATCAACTGTCTTGTAGTGGGTCCCACAACAACATGGATCATATTTTTCTCCTTTGGACTTTGGTGAGTTATACTGAGCAATACTAAAGATGCCTTTCTGCAATGGGGTTATGGAGATTGCTCTTTGAGGAGGATTAATGTGGCAGGTTGTTCCATTGGCAATTGTATGCTCTCTTTGGAAGATAACTCAAATTGAAGTTTCTTTTCTTTTTCTTTTTGTTGGAAGGGAGCGCAGGTAGTCCATGATATAGTTCAGGTAAGGTTTGTGCATTGGGTAATAAGTGCTTATTTTTGCAACCACAAGGGTTGTGGCCTCAAATCATTTGATTCATAGTAGTAGTCAGTAAACAGGAAGCAATTTGCCAAACTCAAACGCAATTATGATGACTGACCTTAGATGGGATAAATGACTTTGATGTTCGTTGCGCAATGAGTGTCATTGGGGAATTCAAGGATTGAACAGTGTCCGATTTTTAATGGAGTTGATTCTGTTTTATATTATTATTTGTTGTTATATTACTATTTTTGGAGGGTTGGAAGAAAGACATAGTGGAGATTTCTGTTAGCTGGTGTGTTAAAAGTTCCATTAAGGCATGGGAAAAACCAAGTCTATACATTGTTAATTCATGGATGAATGGGAATGTGAAGTTGCCCGCCGACCTGGCTGCTTGTGCAAACCCCCTCCTCCTCCCCCCCCCCCCCCCCCACCCCCCACCCCACCCCACCCCCACCCCAACAACCGCCAACTTCCCCAAGGCTGAAGGGTATCAAAGACTCAATGGAGACACATGTGGGCCATTCATGAGTTGCTGGGGATTCTAAAGGCAGATTTTGCCAACTTTCTATGACATGTGTTAATTAATTTAAGGGACTCGGCCAAATGCGATTAAATGGGTGTGGAGATAAAAAAAAGAGGACCATAGATGCAGCTCTGAAGGCAACATCAAATGTTTATTTTTGTTGCATTTTGATTAGTGCTACTGGTATTGTGAACACATTCGGCAAACCATGGGGTGGGTGATATGTATCCCATTTTCAAAGAATTGAAGCTATGAAGGTGATAGGATGTTTCCTTGTGTCACGTTTGACTAGTGTTAATGGTATATCAACTGCTTTCGTAAAGCATGGAGTGGGTAAGGAGGATTTGTTTGTGGGATTTGATGTTGACTTTCTCTTGAAAATGATTTGTTAATTTGACAGTTTTTTGTGACTTCTATTCTTCAACTTCCAAAAAAAAAGAAGAAAGAAAAATAAGAGAGAGAGAGAGAGAGAGAGAGAGAGAGAGAGAGAGAGAGAGAGACTTTTGGTTGTGACAGTGAGCACTTAAAAGCTGTGCTGTAGGTTCTTGTTAACACCTTGTTCTTTCCTTTCCTTTGAAACATTACTTGAAAATTGAATAAGGAGATAAATAAGACGTTTGAATTGTTTGCCTTTTGTACTATTCAAGTTTCGTAAATAGGACAAAATGCTATTATTGTTTTTATAAAAATCATGGGATATACAATCTCTGTTTCTTCTACATCGTGGCTATTCAGTGATGTTTAACAGTTTCTTCTTAGCTCTGGTAATTCAATTGGCATGGTTGAAAGGTGGCTTACCCAACTAATGCAATAATGTTCACACACTTTCTAATTTTTTAATTATATACTGTCTCTATAAAGCCAAATCCAAATGGCTTCAATGCTGATAAACTACTGTTTAAAAGTATATGGGATGTATTATTTTTGCTTCTATTGGCCATGCAGTGATATTAAGTGTTTGTTCTAACCTTTGATGATGCAATTGGCATGATTGGCAGGTCCTTACACAAGTCATCTGGTCAGTGTATGCAATTGAAGAGGGATTGTTTTACAACTATTAGAAAAATATGTAGAAGTGAAGAGTTCAATCTGAACTGTTGTAAATGAAAAACCTCATGTAAACCAGCAGTTGGCGCTAGCCTTTCTGCTGTCTAAATATTTTGTTGAGAGAGTTCACACTAGGAAATAGGGATGTCCAAGGGACAATCTCAGCCAAGAAGTCAGTCAGCGAGGACTCTACAAAGGTGGAGAGACAAAGGCAGAGTGGTTATAATTGATGACGATGGTCAGTGCAATTCCAGTACGGTGGTTGTCATTGATGCACCAGAGTGCTCTCGAAAGAGGCAGAGGGGTTTTGAGGCATTGAGTAAAAACAAAGAATGGCCTTCTAGTAGGAGTGTAATTAGTATTGATGATGAAGAGAGTGATGCTGATGATGGCCCTAGAAATGATGAAGGTGGTGATTTGGTTAGTGATGCCACCTCTAACAAGAAAACATTCCCCTCTTCTGGTCAATCAAATAACTCTTCTGAAGAATCAGATGATGTCGAGTGTCAAATATTCGAGAAGGAAGCATCCTTTCCTTTCAAATATTCGGAGTGCAAGAAGAGGTGTCCTGGAAATAAGCAACCTTTGCGAAACCGTTATGGTTTAGGTGATTACTCAGAGAGTAGTTCATCTGAAAGTGACAGTTCTGATTGTGAGCTAATGGAGGATTCTTCAGGAAAAATTCGTGAACACTGGGAGAAAGCTGCATTTAGGAAAAAAATATCGGAGGGTGTCCATAATAGTCGATTTGGATTGGATGATCGTGTCAGTGCCTCTGGATCCAATAGTGATCCAAGAAATCTTGACCATGAACAAATCCAGGAAAAGGTTGATGCAGAAAACAACATGGACAACTTGAACTCCTGTATTGTTGGACAATGTGCAAATGCAACAAATTTTTCCAACTCAAGCAACACTAGCAATGAAAAGGATAACGTATCTACCTGCACTGCCACTTTTAAACCTGAAAGAAAAAGCCCAGTTGCAAATTCAGATCAAACAGTTGATCAGGTGAGTCATGAAGGGGCTGGTTACTGGGACAAACAGGATATGGTTTCAGAAGAACCACCTTTGAGCAATGCTCAATCATCGGATGACTTTGGATTTAATGATAAAGGATCCAGTTCCCAGAGTAAAGAAAAGCCCATGGCAGAACATTCCTTTTCTGATGCTCAATTGCGGAGCGTTAATTACCGTAGAACTTGTTTTCAGGAGAGAGAACCATTCGTGAAAAAACTAAATGATAAAATGGGGGAGAATATTGGAAGAACAAGTTCTTTGAGCAAAGAGGGTTATGTTCCTGGAAAATCATCTTATTGTTACAATCAATCCCAACATGATAAACCAGTTCATTGTAACAAAGCTAGTTTTCAGGGTAAGACAGTCTCATCTCCTCAAGAATCTTTTCTGGACGATGTTCATCTTCACTATGAAACAATGGCTACCGATAGAAAAGCTGGATCTCAGGATAAAGAGGATTTGTGCAACATCCAAGTGCAACACACACAAGATGATCATGAAATAGCTACTAATGCTGAAGAAAAAGCAGTTTTGGGAGAACTCTCATCGTCTGAGAGTCAACCACAGGATGAAACACAATTCAATGATGGTTCAGATTGTTTGCTTGCCAATGAAGATGTGGTTTTTCAGAAACAATCTTCATGCCATGCTCAAGTATCTGATGAAGGTGAGACTATTGAGAAGAGCATTGTGTTGCATGCAAGAGATGCTGATGGTGCCGATGTAGTTCAAAACAACCTGATTAGTGAACGAGAAAAGCTGAAGGAGACTGATGAATACAAGCGTGCTTTAGAAGAAGAATGGGCATCCAGGCAGCGGGAGCTTCAAATCCAGGTTTTGCATATTACTTTTGTTTCTATTAGTTGCATATTTGTATGTTTTTAAATTTTGTAAACACATTGCACCTATTCTGGTAGCTTTGGATTTCATTTTTTTTTGGGTTTCATGGAACAAGTTCTAGATTTCTGTTTATTTTACCCTCAAATATTTTATGCCTTTAGTGTTCTATTTCTCCAATTAATTAAAAGATTAGGAAATGTACCATTTTTATTGCGGGTGGTTTTGTATGTCCATGGAATTAGTCTCACCTCCAATGGGGTATATGGGAATACCCGTCTTATCCAAAAAAAAAAAACTATGTTTGATATATTATTATGGGCTATGTTTGTATGTGGGAGACCTGACAATAATTACCATGAGGTCCTTCACATCAATCATTCATTTGGAAAAGCTGCAATCCAAAGGTCTTTTACAGTTCAAAATTTTGGAATGGGAAACAACTACTGTAGTGTGTAAAGAGAAACTGTTTGCAACCAGTATTCACTTTCTACTTTCCCATGAGGTGGTCAAAATCGAAACCAAACAAGTCTTATCTTCTCTTGCTTATTCCCTTGTCACCCCTTTTGCTACTTCTTGGAGTCCAAAAGAACTCATGTCATGAATCCAGCAAATCCATGGCGGTGTCATGCACGATTGTAATGCACAATTATAAATGGTAAAAATATTGAATGCAAGTTGCTTGAAGGTTAAACTTCTTCCATTATCAATCAATTTTGAAACCAGATATTGTTGGCTGTATTTCAAACATTGAATGAAATCAATGAAAAGGATTATGCATAAAGGGATGGCTTACTAAACTTTGATCAAATACTAGTCTCCCTATTCTGTGGTGACGCAGCGCGAACCAGGATCTGGTGAGTCGACCAGTCCAAATTGAGGCTTCGACAATCAGGCGATAGCAGCAGGGCTTGAAACAGCAGCAGGCTAGATGATTTTAGGCTGAAATGGTGAATAATGGGCTAAGATTCGGTCAAAGGGATTGTGGGTGGACTGCTCAATGGGGACTTGGGTTAGGTGCTCTGTTGATTAGGACAGAACTGGGCGTTGTGGGACTTGGAGGGAAAAGGAGATAGTGGTGAGGAAAGAAGGGGCGATGGCGGTGGTTCGGCCAGCAAGACTGGCTGAGACAATGGATGTAGGAGAGGCGATGGCGAGGCTAATGGATGAAGATGGGAAGATGGCAGCAGATGATGGCTGGACAGGAGGTACTAGCAGAGCCGGATCTGAGAAGATTGTGGGTGCAGGTGCTGGCAGGCGCAACAAGGTGTGGCTGAGTCTGCTGGGCTCAGGCAAGGTGCAGGCTGCAATTGGTGGCGATGGGTTGAAGGAAGAAGACGATGCAGGGGCAGTCCAGAGATAGCAACGGCAGGGGCATTGCTCAGGCAGCACTAGTGGACGGATCTGAAGCTTCAGGCGCAAAAGGAAGTCGGAGATGAGGCCAGGACACGGATGGGCAGCAACCTGAAATTCTGACAGCACTGAGATGATTCTGCAGAGGCAGGCTAACAGCATAAGATGATAGACAAGGCAGCTCTGGCTGGAACAGGGGATTCATACAAGCAGCAGGTTGGACGGTGCTAGGAGCTGTTCTTGGATTGCAGACAGAGGGGCTGCGCGCTTGGAGGATGAGGCCTGGCTGGGACAGCAAGGCACGGACACCTCTGAATCTGGCAGAAGAGAACACGGCAGCAGGAAGTCGCCGTTCAGACTGGAAGCAGCAGACCTGTAGAGAAAAGAGAGGAGAAGAAAGAGAAGGAAGGAAGAAGAAAAGCATCAGTCGCTGCTAATCAAAGAAAGAAAGAGATGAGAGAGAGGAAGAATGGGAAAAGAAGAAAGAGTAGAGGAGGAAAGAAGGATATCAATATTGGTTTGTAATTTTCTATCGTCCCCTCTCCATCCGTAGCACCCATCTTATACTAAACAAAAGTCGGCTGAGAAGAGAGAATTTTGGGATTGATACGGCTGGAAACGGAAGTTTCCTTTTGGTAAACAACAACCTCGTGGATTGGATTTCCGTGTGACACCCATGTAGGCGGTGCTACATCATGTGGACTAAAGAGCAACAGTAAGCCTTCTAAATTGAAGGGAATAGTAATGCAAATTCCATTTTATTGGGTGATACATCTCTCTCCTTTCTCATTTTTGTCTTTTCTCTTGCAATTTCTGTATTCCCAACTCATCATCTCTCGCCATCACCTATTACCCATCAACTGCCACTTCAACCCATTTCCGCTAAGTCACCATTATCGGGCAAGAAAATCAAGAGGAAGCAAACATAACTTTGCCCACCTTTGCTTGAATTACTTTTACCGTAGAAAGATTATTTAAAGCCTTCTGTCACAGCCACAGTCACCAAATACTCTTCTTCAATTTCATTCACCTTTCCTACAAAAGCTATGAACTGATACTCTGTCACTGCGAATCACCACCTCTTATCCTCATTATTTTATTTCCTTCTTTCCTGGTCCAATCTGGTTGCCCCTATGCTGGTCAGATGGTATCCAATTATCTGCTTATAACCTTTGCAGATCAGTCTTCTTTTTGACAAAATGAAAGAGAAGAAAGGAGTTAAACGGACACGACGAATGAAAACTGGAAAGTGGACACCTGATGCAACTAGTTGCCAATTTTCTTTGCTCTAATAGCCGTTGATTTCAACTTTTCAAAGGGATGGTTGATAGTGAGGGTCATTGATGCAGAGCACTCATATTATGTTTATTTATTTCATTATTTCACTAGATTGATTTAGTATTAGTTTTATTTTTATTGAGGATAGTTTAGGCATTTATTGTATTTTTTTTATTTAAGGGCAAATTGGGAATATTTTATTGTAATGGCAATTTAGGGACTTCTTTTTGTAAACATTATATAAAGCGGGGCTTACACAATTGAATAGAATGATCAATTGCAATTTTCGAAAATCTCTTCTGTTATGCTAGGGCTGAAACTCGGGCGGGTTTTGATAACCTCAACCCATGCCAAAAATGGCTGAACCCGACCTGAATTGATAACCTGACTTCGGGAACCCAACCTGACCTGACTTCGAACCAGAGAATCAGCCCGACCTGACCTCGAACCAGAGAATCAGCCCGACCTGACCTCGAACCCGTGAATCAGTCCGACTTGGAGAGAGAGAGGAGAGAGGAAAGAGATAGAACCTACTAGATCATTGTCCAAATCTGAGCCCGCATGCGTTTTGGATCTGCTAGATCTGATCAAACATCTGCATGTGCCGCTGCGCAAGGCCGCGGCCACAAATCTGCCTGGGCGTTTATGGCGAACTCCATTGAGAGAGAGAGAGAGAGAGAGAGAGAGAGAGAGAGAGAGAGAGAGAGAGAGAGAGGCAACCTAACGTGGGATTTAGGGATTTTTAGAGGAAGGGCAAGTGAGGAGTGAGGGAGAGATAGAGGGAGGACAAAAGAGGGGAATTGAACATGGGATTTAGGGTTTTTTAGTTTTTATATCAAGTTAGGAAATCGGGTTGGGTTAGGTTGAGTTTTAAAATTGTCAACCCAACCCGACCCAGATTTTATACGGGTTTTTTTTCTTTAACCCGGCCCGACCCGAATTTGAAAAATGTATAACCGTATCCCACAAAATATTTGGGTTGGGTCATGCGGATCGGGTCAAAACCCAACCCAAGTTTCACCCCTACCTTATGCGAAGAGAGAGGGCTTGAGCGTCAACCTAATGTGGGATTAGGGATTTTTAGAGGAAGGGCAAGTGAGGGAGAGATGGAGGGAGGACAAAAGAGGGGAATTGAAAGGGTTCCAGTGGCAACTGCACATGGAATTTAGGGTTTTTTTAGTTTTTATATGAAGTTAGGAAATCGGGTTGGGTCGGGTTGAGTTTTAAAATTGTCAACCCAACCCGACCCGGATTTTATACGGGTTTTTTTTTTCTTTAACCCGATCCGACCCGAATTTGAAAATTGTATAACCCATCCCACAAAATATTTGGGTTGGGTCATGCGGGTCGGGTCAAAACCCAACCCAAGTTTCACCTCTACCTTATGCGAAGGTGTCCTCTTTGGTGAGAAGCCAACCCTTGGTGGAATCCAAGCCCTAATCCAGGTATTTTTCTCTTTCTCTCTCTCTCTCTCGTTCCCTCTTCCTTTTCTTTTCTCCCTTACTGCCGACTCTCCCTACTCCTTTTCCTATTACTGCCGGCCCTCCCATACACCATAGCTTCTATCGCAAGCCTCCTTGGACCCGACCCCAACCACACCCCCCCCCCCCCCCCCCGCCCCCCCCCGCGCCCCTCTTCCCCTTTTTCTCCTATCGCCCCTCCATACAGCCTCTACCCTTGCTTTCGTCACCCCCATACCCTCTCCCCTTTGCTGCAGAAACCTCCTACAGCTCCTCCATGTGCTGTCCCTATCTTATTTTCCCTTTCCTTGTGCTGCAAACACCCTTTTTAACCCCTTATTGCAGCCGATACCTTTCCTTTTACTTTATTTCACTTCCGCCACCCCCAAACCCCTACACATTGCTGCCACCAATCTTTGGCATCACCTTGATACCAAACAGCCAGATTTAGCCCTATTTTGATGATAAGACTGTGTTTGTGAGATATGATAAGCCTCTTTGTTTTTGAGGACCTTTAACTTTGAGCTATAACTTGGTCTAGGTCATAATATAATTATTTACATTAGAATTCCAAGAATTTTTCGTGTTTATTTGTGTCAATTTTATATTATTCCTTCCTTATGTTAATTGATCTTTAAATTTCAGCCCCATATTAGTTTTAGAGTTCATCAATTTAGTCATCTCATAATTGCATCAGGCATTTAGGGTTACCCTTTCCCTTGTCCTACATCAGACATGAAGGCTGAAGGTAACTATCTTTAGGTTTCTTGTATATTATCATTGCCCTATTATTATTACTATTATTGTTGAATAGCTATAGAAGCATGGAAAGAGGATGAGAGGAAAAGACAATTAAGAGTTCTGGTTGAGCATTTTATTTTATTTTTCTTGAAATGGTAATGAAATATTTTGATGAATATCTTAGCTATCCTTTTTGTGGGTTAGCAGAATAAACCATCGATCACCTCCTTGTTACTGGTCCTGCTGCTTGGCACCTATGGAGCAGTTTTTGTAAATTAATGGGCGTTTCTTGGGTCGGTGCTAGTAGTTGGGCAGCAACCGGGGGGGTGGGGGGGTGGTCCTGGTTCTTTCCCTACACCAATAAAAGATGGAGGATGGCGTGGCTCACAATTGCAGCTGCTATTTCTTGGACAATCTGGGAAGAGAAACTCAAGAATTTTTGAAGGAAAGACCATTTAAATTTGTGAGCTAGCCGCCAAATGGAGACTTTGTGCTTGGCTCCTTCCCAACATGTAGTTTGCAGATTTTAAAGCCAATAACCTTTTATTTTCGTAGGGAGGGTTGTATGAGTGGAAGATCTAGGAAACCAAAGTGTTGGTGGATTGGTCACCTCCTCAACAAGGGGTGATGAAATTCAATGTCGATGGAGCCTCTAGGGTAAAACTGGGTCCGGCAAGTATTGGGGGCGTTCTCAGGGATCACATGGGCGAGACATCCATGGTATTCACAGAATCAATAGAGACTAGAGACTCTAACGAAGTAGAACTCCTTAGTATCAGGAGAGCTTTGACCATTTGGGTAGGGATAGGTGGTGGAAAATTAGTTATCATCGAGGGAGATTCAGCAAATGTCATTAAATGAGAGAAAGGCTTGAAGCGATCCCCTAAAAGCTGATTACCACAGTTAGGGAGATCAGGGCACTTGTTAGGGGAGTCGAGGTATCCTTTGTCCATATCAGGCGCGCGGTTAATGGGGTGGCAAATTATTTTGCAAAGAATGGTGTAGAAGGACCTGTTTTTTTGGCGTCTTCCTTTTTTTGTTGTCTTTCTTTTCTTGGTGTCTGGGCCTATACCTCTTAGACCTTTTCTCTTGTACTAAATTTTTTCTTTATTAATATATCTCTTCTTTACCGTTCAAAAAAATGGTAATGAAATATTTTTGAAACTGAATGATGACAAACATGAGCCTACACTGTATAGGATGTGCATCAAAGACAGTGACCACTTGTAATGTCATTAACTTCATGTTGCAGTGACTGTTATGATATCATTAACGTCATATTCCAGTTTCAGTGCTTCCCTTATATAATAAAGATCGGTATTTGATTCCATTTACTTGTATGAAAGGAAGCTGACCTAAAATATGTGTTGTATGATTGTATGCCCAAATGATGGATCCATTTGAAAGTTGGGTATGAGTTGTCCATTGGATTGAATCCAATTGCTAATTGAGTTGGGCGCAATTCTTTCTTTTTCATTTTTTAAATGTTAGCCCACTTATGGATGATCTAACCCTCCCACTCCTCACTCCCCAAATTAGTGTGGCTCACTTATACTCCTGTACACCTCATGTATATATATTAGTAGTTGAAACCCTAGAAAGTGTAACTTGTGAAAATGATTTAAATCTTTTATTTTTAAGAGGTAGCAGAAAATTTGTATTAACCACAAAAGAAAATTACAGTATAAAATAATTACAGGGAATGGTTTAAATCTTTGGGACCCATCCAAATCAAATGCTAGGAGTGGGATTTTGAGCTGATATTTGGTCCATCCCTAATTCATTCCAAGACTTTTCTATCCCACCCCCTCTTATTGGTGGGCCACAGGTTGGCCAAGAAAGGGTGGTTAGTAGTTACCAGTCCCTATGCGCACATGGATTTCAACCATGGTTATGCTTCACAGTTGGATTCAATCTGTACTTCAAAGCTGTGGTCTCCTCATTTGGTGTGCTATTCCAAGCTGCAGTCGACAGTCGCCAAGATATCATTGTTTTCTGCCCCGTCCTCCACATGCGACATCTCTCTTATTTTGATTGAAACGAAACATCTGATGTTCTCAAAATTACATTTCTCTGTAGTAGTTTTGGATTCTCCACCTCCAAGAACAATTTTAGGGTAGTGAGTTTCCTTTTTTTCAGAACCTTATCAATTTCCAGAACCCTCCCCAACTTTCCCCAACTCCAAAATTGATTTATAATTCCATGCTACTAGTAGAAAACCATAGCAGTGCACCCATGTCCACCGAACTGATGGATGGCGATTGGAGGACCATTGTGCTGATTTAAAAGACTCCTTCCTATCAGAATTGGTTACCTATTCCTGAGCAGTACCCTCATCTGGAGCTGTGGTCAAGAACCACCCGCTCCCCAGCCATCTCAAGTTCAAGCTTAGCATCCCCTTTCTTCTCATAGAACTGCCTCACCTCCTTTGGACAATGGAACTGCTTCCTTTACATCATCTCCCCTCATTAGAAGGTCGAAGATGGGAACTCCTTGCTCGCAGCGCTGAGTTGATGGTGATTGCTTTAGGGCCTAAACCCATGATCGTCTCCCATCACATCTAGCGGTATTTGTAGAGTATTTTCCTGTTCAGCAGAAAGTACAGGTGGTTGTCCTCCCCAATAATGTTCTTTTTTGCTTCCTCACCGCTGCTCTCTCCCTACAGCCCTGCCTTCCTTTCCTCACTCTGATCACCGTCCCTTCTGTACATTGCAATGTGCGACTTATTCTTCTTGCCGACCAGCCAGAGACCATTCGATCTATGGATGGCTTTCGACGCAGCATCCTCTCCCACCATCTTAACGAATCCAACACAAGTCCCCTTTGATTCCATTTTCTTTGGACACAAGTTTCTGCAATTTTTTCCCATGCACTGAAAATATCCATCAGCCATCTTCTCATCGCAATGTTTGGCAAGAGACCGTCACCAAGTGCACTTCTGTTGCCACCACTGTCTCTTGCCTAACATATTCTGTGACCTGGTCCCTCGGACTGCCAATCCTCGTCCTGTGCCCGCCTGAATCCTCTGCCACGGTGAACTCCATGTTCTCTCATTTCTCCACTAAAGCAACTCCATTGCCTAATTAATTGCCTTGGCATCCTAACATGTACTTTTTAAGTTCGAAAATCCATATTCAAATTATTCCTTTTCTCCTTCCCTAAACAAATATATATAATTGTTGACCCATCTGGCATAATTCAGAAATGGTTATCTTGAATATTTGATGCTTGTTTAACTGTTGCTCTATTATTCTCTTCTGAAGTTTCATGGTATGGCTGATGAGTTTATGCATTTGTAATTGATTCAATTTTGAATACCTCCTCTATTCTTCTAGAAGGAAACCAACATACTTTTATGCCACTCTTCAAGTATTCTTAACACCTGCTTTGGATCATTTTATATGATCTTTATTTACCTTTTAAAAGTATCGCGTCTAGCTTAATTCACAAGTTTTATTACTTTAGCTTGATGTCCAAGTTTTCAATTTTTACAGATGAAAGTCATATGGTCTACTTATTTATATAAGATGATAGCGCTTCGTGTATACAACTAACGATGTTGATCTAATTTTAAGATCTGATTCTATATATTTGTTTGTAGTCAGAAGAAGCTCAGCGGTTGCGGAAGAAGAAAAAGGCTGAAAATATGCGTTTACTAGATATGGAAAGAAGACAGAAGCAACGGTTGGAAGAAGTGAGAGAAACACAAAAAAAGGTTTTAAGATGCTCTTACCCTAGTTTCCGTGAGATTGTTCTTTTGTCATTTCCTTCAATTTCTTATTACATGAAATGCAACAGATTATGGTCACCCCTTCAATATATGGATATGGATTTCTAGCTTGGAAACAAACCATCATTGTGATGTGCTCACTTTAGATGAAATCTCAGAGGTTATCTAAATTGGAAGATTGCTCTACCCTCATGTCAGTGGCTACAAACAGTTAGGAATTGAATACTAAATAGTTCCATTAAAAGGGACAAAGAATGAATGCTAAAATCTTCTATTATATTAGGTCTTTGAAATTCATCGGTGGGGCTTATCACTGTTTTTCAAAATGATAAACAATGTGTCCTGTATGTATAAATTTGGAAGAAACAACTAGTTCTCTAGGTATTTGATGTTGCACAGATCAGTGTAACTACCTAATTTGTTTGAAGCATTGGAGCATGCTTCTGTGTTCTAACATTGTCATCTCCTAGGGAAAAAAAGAGCAAAAGGCTTCTGTCACCAGAACTTGCATTTGGGACAAACATTCCATGTAGCTAGGTCCCATTTTCTGTGATTATGGTTGTGCATCTGTTGGCCCCTGGTGGTGGGCAGTAGGCTGATTTCCTTTTAAAGAATATCTGCTTTACTGCCATTCAATGTGATGAATTTTCCCATTGCATATGGATATTTTGTAAAGTATTTGGTAGTTTCCTTCCCCCACCCCCAACAACACCCCCCCAAACATTCAAAAGTATGTGGCAGTTTCTTCCATTAGATCATTTATTTGTTGCTGGCTGTCATCAGTCTATTGCATATTCGTTTTTAGTTCTACATGCGGCTCACCTTTATAAGCACTGACCAGAATAAAAAAGTTGGTAATTTGGCTAAGTAGCATATATTTTCTCCTCGTCTTCCATCATTACATTCTGTTATCTTCTTTTCCTCTTTCCTTCACATAAGCTTTGCAGTGTATGAATTGTTTCTCCAAAATTTTACCCTTTTTGGTATTATGGTGCCAATATAGGATGAAGAAACTATTAACTTGAAAGAGAAGCTTCGAGTGGAGATAAGGAAGGAACTTGAGAAACTAGAGATGAAATATAGAGACATGGCTTCGCTTCTCCGTGGCTTAGGCATCCACGTTGGTGGGGGTTTTTATCCCATGCCAAATGAGGTTAGTTATGTATTTTTCTATTTTTGATAGTAATGAAGCTTATTATAAATATTTTCATGGTAGTGGTATTCCAAAAACATTGGAACTTTGGAAGTTCCATTGTGTCTTTCTATGCTAATTTGGGATGTTGAAAGTGTCAATGTAGAAAACTCCAATTTTACAATATTTTGTGGAAGGTGGACTATGCAGTATGTGGCATAAATGTGATGAATAAATTAATAAAAGGGTTGTTTTTTCTCCATTTAATCAAATAACAGTTAGTCTGATTCAAGAACTATTTAATTATATCATATTAGATTGGATTAGATTACAAATTCCGTAGCTGTTAGCATGCCTCAATATTTCAAGGAAATGAATGTATTTTGTGAGCTGATTACTAGTAAAATGACGTGCATGAGATGTTAGGATGTAGATAGTTTGTGTCTATACAAAATCAAAAGGATTGGTTTTGCTGCTTGGATCTATAGGTTTGGTTTTACAAGGGCTTCAGCTGACCCTAATTTTGAGCAGAGCTTGTAGCATTATAGAAATTGCTTACAGCTTTACTGTGTGATTGTAAAGATTGAGAGTTCAGGTTACATTGGAGAGAGAGAGAGAGAGAGAGAGAGAGATCCTAGATTCGAAATGACTTGTTTGGAAGGAGAGAGGGTATTACCCAGTGTCTTAAAACCCAGCCCGGCCCGTGGCTGAACCGCCGGTTCAACTGCAACCGGCTTGTATACGAGCTGGTTTCCTAAAAGACCCTTCCCATGAATAAACCCATTAAAAACCAGTCAGACTCGTGGGTTTGACCGGTTTTCTTCAGAACTCCGTGAACCGACCCTTAAAAACCGTTTTAAAAATTATAAAATAAAATATCTGAGATAGAAATTGGCTTATTTAGCTTAGAATTTTTTTTTTTTTTTAAAATAATGGAAAGAAACTAGAGTTTGATCAGACTCTTCACCTCTTACAGACGTTGATAACTCCTGTGAGAAATATTTACCAACTCTTCACCTCTTACGGAATATAAATCCGACCACTCTACTCGAGAATGGTTACAAAAGACACCATCGCAATTGCAACAGTCATCTCCCGTCCAATTCCATAATAGAGAGCTTAAAGGGTTGATGTCTCATTTGATGATGAGAAGAGTCTCTTTCCTGATGAGAAACCACAAGAAAAGTAACAAGGCTCCACGCCTCCACCAACACCGCACCTCCATTTTTTGATGAGGTTGCTGAGAGGCTCTTGAAAGTCTCGAGAAACTTCAGAAGGGGAAGTGGGGATTGAGGCTCACGAGTTGGTGTTGGGAGGCTCTTGAGAGTCTCAATAAACTTCTCATGCGGAAGTGAGGACTTAGGCTCATGAGATGGTGTTGGGACTAGGATGGTTTAGTTTTGGGGAAGTGGGTTTTGAGGAGAAGATGTCTTGGGTCGGGGGAGAGGTGAAATGCTCCAGAAAGGTAATTTAAAATTTTAAGAATGTTAATCGTGCTCTCCTCTCTCAAAACTTGATTTGGTTCACTAGTTTTTTAATAGATATTTATTTATTTCAAAATTATAAAATAAGATATTTTTTTTCAAAATATTTAATATTTGTTATTTTGTTTTTTAAATATATTTATGACACGGGTTTGACCACGATTAAACCCGGTTGAACCTTATTTAACCAAACGACCTACTAAGACGGTTAAGTTCACGGGCCGGTTTTTAAAACATTAGTATTACCATCTCAAGCACCTATCAATACTAAATATTAACCACATGGAAGAAATTCCATACCTGCCAAGAGTGGACCGTAACAAAGCTGCCAATGAGATCAACCATGAGCATTTATTGGTGGTTCAATTTTTTTTTTTAAAGCATATTAAAAGAAGAACGAGAGCATTGGTCATGCACAAAAATATTCCATACATGAGTTTGGTGTGGAGATGAGGGTAGTGGTAGCTGACATGAGTGTAACCTTTCAAGAAATAGTTGACAAAATGAAGTTGGCGTTAGTTTCAGCAATATTAGCCCCAGTAGAACAAGAGTGAGAATCTGGAGCTGGCTTGTACGTGGAGGACTTGCTAACAGATTCCCAGCAAAATTCTTGAACATAATTAGTTTTGCCACAACAAATGCATATAAGAGGACCTTGACCTTGTTGACAACCCTATTTTAGATAGTGAGTGTCAGTATTTGGAAGATTCTCTGTTGCTGATTTACTAAACTTGTGAGCAACAAAATCAATCTTATTAGGAAATCCCTTGAGTCAGGATTCATAACTAGTATCCTTGCTTTCTTCCTTTTTTTTTTAAGACCAAGGTGTCTAGGCCTCTTAGAGACTTTCTTCCTTTTTCTTTTTGGAGTGATTTGTATCTTGCATTGTCCCAACATGGCTAGTGTTCCTAGAGGCTCCATGCTTAATATTCATCACGAGCTATGCTCCAAAATCTAAGGGATAAATACATATTTATCTACGCTCCAAAATGAGAAAGAGAAAAGTTGCAGAGCAAGAATATTATTTATTTATTGAGCTAGAGAGAATAAAATTATATTTCTAAAGGAAAATACAAAAAAAAAAAAAAAAGAGCAAATAAACGCTCCATATAAGAGAATTATATAGGACAAGAAAGAACAAAAACAAGAAACACAAAACACAAAAAGAAGTTAGAAAAAAAACCCCAAAATCTTATATGCCCCGTCATCTATGTTGCACGGACACTTTAAGGTACTTCTAGACACCCACAAGCATTCTTCACGAGCTCTTTTAGTGCTTTTCAACATTGTTTTCCAAGATAATTGAAATATTACAACACCTTACCTCTATTAAAACGTAATTAAAATTGTTTTTTTGCCTAAATGTTTAGAGTATGACTGGTAATTATTTTGTATTAATGTTATTTTCACACCTTATTTTCATTTAAAATTTAACAAATATTTAAATTCATTGAAATAGGTGCCTGGTGACATGTCTTTAAATACCCTATTTTTTCTAGATTGTCGAGTCTTGACACCTCACACTCATGTCGGACTCCAAGACTCACACCCGTACCTATGTAACTTAGCGAGTCACAAACACTCCACAAAGAAAGTGTCCTTTTGGGAGTCTCATTCCTGTCCCTATGAGAAATTCACCAACCCTAACAACGTAATTGCAAATAGAAAGAATGGATAAAACTTTTTGGAATTTATTTCTAGTTTTTTTGAAGAAAAAAACTCTCTGAAAGAGAGTGTATAAAGAGAATGACCATAAAAATTAATTGGAGGTTCACATGATTGATGACTAGGTGTGAAATTATACATAGTAGCATGAAGCTCCAAGCCGTTGTCTGTGTGTGTGGTCCTACATCCACTTTATTATGACTCTTGAAAGTTTTTTCTTACCATTATCCTTTGTGATTTTGTTCAAGCATTATATTTGCCTGTAATTTGCTGTCTATTTTATTTACACCATTTGGGTCTTGGTCTTTTGGTTAGCCTCTAAACATATGTCCATGAATTGCAGATAAATGCGGCTTACAAACAAGCCTTGCTAAAATTTCACCCTGATCGAGCATCGCGGTCTGATATCCGTCAGCAGGTAGAAGCTGAGGAGACATTCAAGCTGATTTCCCGCTTGAAGGAAAAACTTGTACCAACATTCTAACCTGGAATATAGCTCTTGATTTAAGCAATCCGCTGCTCTTTGGACACTTCCAACGGTTTGATCCTCTTTTATCTCAAACAGCAGATGCATTTGTAGGTTTATTCTTTTTTTTTTTTTTCTGACTATTGGCCAACTCTTTAGGATAGTCTTGTAAGTATCATCAGCAGTGCTCTTATGTGATATTAGGCTATACTTTTTTTTTAAGTTTTATTTTTCTTATTCTTCTTGATTAAATTCCTGGAATGAATTTTGTACTAACTTTGTAGTATCTATAAAGAAAGAAAACACAATTCGACTGCATTTTAAATTTCCAACATAAGAAACTATCTCAAATCTTAATCCATGTACATTTGCAGATGCAAGATGCAAGTTTTTATGGTGATCCAAGGGGGGTTTGTCATTTTTCAAGAAACAGGGTTTCGGCAAGAGCATAAATCATGGACATTTTCCTCTTCTTCCAAGGAATTTATCTCTTATAGGGGGGAGAGAGGAAAATTACGGGAAAAAGAGAATTTCCATGATTAGCGAAATAATATTTTGTTAATTTTTTTCTGAAAATAAATTTTTTGATAAAAAAAACATAAATGAAAGTAATTGCAGTAGCAAAAGGAAAATATCGCAGCTCTCAAATGGATGAAAACTATTTGTTTGACAACTTTTACTTCGATTACTAGAAATTCATGGTGAAGATGAATTTTGATATTTGGTTCATTTGACACAATTTAATTTTAATAATATAATAACTTAACAAAAATGACTTTATCAAAATAAAATAACAATTTAATATTACTATTAGGAAAAGTTTCATATAAATATTTTTTTCCATTTATTTTAAATGACAAGGAGTCTTATGTTAATTGCTTATTTTACTTAGTTTAAATTTTCTAAGTATACATGTTTAAAATATTAGATATTAGATATTTATTTCACTTGCTTCAAAGTTGCTAAATGTACATGTGAACTTCTCTCATTTAAAATTTGCTAAATTCTATTAATTTGATATAAGGCAACAAAAGCCTTTATTATAATTTAAAAACTTTAGATTATGTATTCATTAATCTTTTTGTTAACCTTATATTAGAAAAATGAGGTATTTTAAGAATAGAGGTTATAATTAAATAAGATATAATGAAAATATTTTATGTAATATGTTTGATAGATCTTGCAAAAATGACTATCAAATTATTAAAAGAATTGATAGGCAAAACCAAGGTAGGTGGAATCATGGATCATCCCTTGCCATAGAGACATGTATTGATACTATCAATTTGAGAGAGTGTAAAAAGAGATCAGTGAAAGCAAAATAAAGGAGTTGCAAATTAAAATATTAAAATAGGTCATATATTTCTACTTGCAATTTAGAAAATAGCAATGATAATGAATGGGTAAATGATGAGACTCACCTCATCATGTTGACATTTGGATTTTAAATCTTGAAATTTTGATTGTTATAAGATGTTGACTTTGTATGACTTCTCAGTATGACCCTGATGACTGGACAAACTAATTACTCTTAAATTATATAATAAATAAAGTCCTTTATTCATTTAATCCAATGATATAACACCTAATTCATAATAAATGTGTGATGTCATCATAAAAAATCAACACCTAGCTTCTCTTGCAAAGAATTAAATGTAGAAAGCCATACATAAAAGGTGGTTGTGTACTTTTTCTGAAATTGAGCTTATTTAGGTACAAAGGACATATGTTAGGTGCCTCTAACGGTACATTTGTTGGTTTCTTCAAAAAAAAAAAAAACAAAGAATTTTAATTAGAAAAGTATTTGGTGGAAAAAATTTCCCAAGAGAAACGATTTCGTAGAAATTTGCTTTCTAATATAATTTTTTTCCTACATTTCTTTGCTTCTAATTTACATAAAGAAAAATGGTCAATGAATGGATAACTTGAGTTGGATTAATCTATTTAATTAATGAAACAAAGGTTGGTAATTATTGAGTTGAGTCTACCATTTAATTAATATGCCATAGAGTCACTTAGGATTGCAACTTGGCGGGTTGGGCTAGGTTTTGGGTTTGGCTAAGTCCATGCCCAAATTGCAATTTAAGGGCCTGAGCCCAAGCTTGAACTTGGGCCTAGGTCAACTCAAATTGGTCAAACTCAAACTCAGCCCAAATTGTATTTGTAGAACCAAAGGTTAAATTCAAACTCTAAATCTTCTCCTTTGGATGGAATTAAAGTTTCCCTCAACTCCTCCTTGTGTTTAGCAAATGAACCACTTCCTTGTATTTAATTGGGCCTATTTTAGTGGATTTGAAGGCTTGGCTAGTGTCCGAACCCATGAGTCAGTCATTGAGGGTTTTGGACCCAAATTGAGTCCTGGTACCCATTTTGCACCCTCAAACTTCTCATGCGCCTTGACTACAATTTCAATGGTGTCTTCATTTAATTGGCCCATTTCATCAAGGTTCCTAGTTTTTCATGATCCATGATTACACTGACGCCTTCATCACATGTTTTAGCTCATGTTTATTGAATTTCATTTGCACTTGGTTGTTGTTTTAGTTCATTCCTCATTTCGGATCAGGAAGACACCCACCAATATTCAAAACACAATTTTCCTAAGGTGACTGCAAATTCAATAATTTTTGCTTTCTTCAGTCACCAATAAACCCGTATAGGCAAATTAGAGTCTCAATTTTGGTTGATTTTGAATATTTCTCTCAATACTCTGATGAAGACCTCTCTTAGTCTCCAATTAAAACAAACCAAATTGAACCTCACTCCAGGAGAAATCAAAGTGGTTCTACACTAAAGACAAGCCATTTGCAAGTCTAAAGGTATCACTAGTTCTAATGAACCTAGTTTTAACTTGTTTAAATTAATTAAAACCTATCGAATCCCAATTGACCATTCAGATTTCATTCAATTAAAATACTGAAATAAAAGTGAATACATTAACTTAATTCAAAACAAAGAAAAAATAACTACAGTTCAATGGATAATTTATTTGGGAAAATTTAGAACTTTATTTTTTTGTCCTTCACTTTCTACTTCCAAGTTCGTTGGTTTATAATGGACTATTAGGCCACTGTTTATAATAGAAAACGAGGTAAAACCCTTACTCCATTGGCGTGAAACCAAGGAGAAATCCTAGGTGTTGGACGTGCAAGCCCGAGTCAACTTCTATCCTAGCCTACCCAAGTCCAACCAATGAGAAAAGGAAAATTAATTACAACGAATGAGAGATTAACACCTAATGTCCAATTACACTAAGAATATTCAACCATGCCGCCATGATAGAGTGGAGATAAAATTGGAAAATCCAAAATTTATTGGAGATGGAGTGCACATGCCCTAAGCTGCCCATGTAGGAGTTTGAGTCAAAATAGGAGAATTTCCATTACTTGCTGAACTTGTCTAGAAAAAGTAGTCGTAACTCGAGCTATATAAATTGGATTTGCGCAAACTTCAGCTTGTTGGAAAGTTGGTTGAATAAGCTTTTCAACAAATCTGATTTGGTCATGATCTGATATCGTTTGGTTCATCAATTATGCCTATAAAATTACTGTTCATTTTCTACCATTTATGAATGATAACTGGTGTGTTTCCTCCAATCAGAAGCTTCCAAGTTCATGCGCCAATTGAGAGTCCTCACCTTGTTGAAGTCCATGACAGTCCATATGACCATGAGAGAGAGAACATATATGCCAAGGTAGTTCACACGCCCCAGGACCATGAGAGAGAAAACATATATGCCAAGGCAGTTCACACGCCACATAGAAAAGTGGCCAAATACCTTTTGATTTTCATTTTCTTCTTTTAGTGCTAGGGTCTTCAATGCTCTCAAGTGGGCTCGAGACTAATGGGTGGGGTCTACGTGCATCAAACACGCCATTTTGGAGCTCAAATTGGCCACTTTTGACCCGTGCTTGCCATGATAAAAAAAAGAGGAACTCATTTCCTTTCTCATTTTTCACTTCCGACATGATATTCTTATTTCCTCCCTCTCCAGAGAAACTCATCTTCAAGTTTAAGACGTGCTCAACTTAAGTGCATGACCCCATTCTTTTTTGCATCACATCAGGCAATGAAGTTTTTCAAATCTTCTTTTAATTTTTTTCAAACCTTTTTTTAGTTAAAGTATAAATTGATTTAATGCTTTCAAATATACACAAGAAATTCCTCAAAAAGATATCATCATTCAAAAAAAAAATGTAAAAAACATCATTGCCTTTTATACTCTCATATGGAGTTTACTTTATAATAATTTTGAATATCTTCACTTCTAACTTTAAATCAAATTATTTTATATTGTTTGAAGTACTAGATTGATCAAAGAGGTAAAAATATTTATTCTATAGTTTTTCTTTACCTAAAAAGGAATTAGGAGATTATAATAATTTAATAGATCTCATTTTAGACAACTCGATAGTCCTTATGATAATTTATTCATCTATCTATTTTTTATAAAGAGTGAGATTTGACAAAGTGTCTAACTTTTAATGTTGGATCTCATTCTTACTCAAGCTGGATTAGATGACATTTGACAATGAATTGAACTTATGGATCCCAGAAAATAAAAATAAAGTTATTAAGGTGAAAATTTGTAAGAAATTATTCTCATTTAACATGTACAACCATTAAATTTAAACAAAGTAAAATACATAGTTGAAATGGAACACTTTGTTAATTGTCAACTTTATTTGCTTAAACCAAATGAATGAAATTTTTAAATAAAGTTACATTTTATAACTGTAATATTTAAAATTTCTAATTTATATTAGTAGGATTTTTTTAAGACAAATTAATATATTATTGAAACTAAATCAAGTTATAAGAACTCTGTAACACGCCATTTTGGACCTCAAATTGGCCTTTTTTGACCCATGCTTGCCATGATTAAAAAAAAGAAAGAACTCATTTCCTTTCTCATTTTTCACTTCCGACATCATGTCCTTATTTCATCTCTCGAGAGAGAAACTCATCTTCAAGTTTGAGAGGTTCGCAACTTAAGTGCATGACCCTATCATAGGTTTCCTTTCTTGCATCACATGAGACGGTAAAGTACAACTTCGTTTTTCAAAACTTCTTTTAAGTTTTTTCAAACATTTTCTTAGTTAAAGTATAAATTCATTTAGCCTGACACCCAATTTTTCTGCTTCTATACACCCGATTTCAAAAATTCGAGTGAAAATATCATTTTACCCTTCTAGTTTTTATCATCCGAAGGAACTGTAAGTTCATTTTAAGTTCCTTTGGATGATAAGATCGTCTGAAGGAACATTTCAATATAAAATGTGTTCCTTCGGACGATCTTACCTATACTCTTATAATCATTCGAATGATCACTTAGGATCATTCGAATGATCACTTAGGATCATTCGAATGAATTGAATCGACAGAACAACTGTAATTTCAGTCTTCTCACAGTTAAATTCGTTCGAAGGATCCTAAGTGATCCTTCCAACGATTACAAGGGTATAGTTAAGATCGTCCGAAGGAACACATCAGTACAAAACTGTGTTCCTTCAGACGATCTTACCTATACCCTTATGATCTTTCGAACGAATTTCATCGAGAGAACGACTGTATTTTCAGTCTTCTCTCAGTGAAATTCATTCGAACGATCCTAAGTGATCCTTCGAACAATTCCAAGGGTATAAGTTCCGTAAGCCCCCTTCCATCGACGCATTTCCATTCCATCGAACCCTAATCCCAGAAACCCTCCCTATCCCTCCTCTTTCTGAACGAATACCTTCGAATGAAAGGGACTTTCCCCTTCCACTTGTTCGAAGGATCTCTAATCCCCTTTGATTAGAGTTGCCCTCCCTCTCCTCCTATCCTTCTTCTTCCAAACGAAATGGATTTTCCCCTTTCCATTCATTCGAACTTTTGCCCTAATCCCCTTTCTCCATCTCTTCCTTCGCTTGAACCACCAAATCCCAATTCCAAACCTCTCTTGGGCTTTATTTTGTTGAAATGGCATCACAATAAGCATCATTATCTCAAAAAAGGAAGAAACTTGTCACATCAAAGGAAGGGAAGAAATAGAGGAAAGATCCGGAATTTGACCGCAACCATTTCATATCTTTGGAAGCCGTGACGCTGTACCAAGATGATTTCTCCACACGATCCTATATTTTTGGTAAAATCTTGGACCTTTCCTTTTTCACACCTTTTGGATTGAAAACCAAATATTACTTTGATAAACTTGGTTGGGGCTCTTTTTTCGAATTAAAAATGATATGTATCCTATGTTAGTCAGAGAATTTTATTCCAATATAGAAGATATTGATGATCATTCTGTGAAAACTTCAGTCCGAGGCTATGAAATTTGCATTACATGTGATAGATTGGACCAAAATTCAATTTCCCCAAGGCCACAATTTTTAAGTATGAAACAAATACATTTCTTACTGATGTCGAATGGTTCAATGTTTTGCAAGCCCTCAACTAAATGTGTGGGTGGACTGATATTACAGAAAAGAAGACTCCCCTTATGAAGAATCTAATTTTCGAAGCACGAATCATCCATCACATTATTACATACTATATTTTTCCTATAAAAGGGCATACAAGTGTGACCTGGTTCAATTTCTTTCTCATTTGGTGTATCATGAATGGCAAACAAATCTCCCTCTCCTATATCATCATAAGTCACGTACGAGCTTGCTGTAAAATGAGAAAATGTAGTCTTCCCTATGGTCTTCTTCTGTCTCACTTCTTTGAAGAACGAGGAATCTATCTCCCCCTATAGATAAAATACCTATCGACCGATATGATTACTTTAGAGCATCTAGTTTGAAAAAAAATGGGATTATACCTCGACACAATTAACAACCAATGGCTTTCCAAAGTTGTTGAGGCACTTGAAGTTCAGGTTCAAAGTTCACCTGAGTCATATGAGGCGCGTGAGGCCCCGACTCCTCCTAAAGAATTATCTATTGGAATCAACAATCAGCAAATTCTTGATAGCATTTAGGCTCTCGAACAAAAAATGGATCAGAAATTTGCTCACTTTACTGAAATGATGGATAATATGCAGTATCAAATGGTAGATATTTTGAGGTTGTCTGTGCTTATAGCACAAACACAGGGAATACGAACAAAATTAGTATTTGAAGAAGATGGTTTACTACGATCAAGGGTAGTTGCAGAATTTGCAACTCAAGCTTTTGTCATCACTTCTCATCCGACTAGCTTTGCATCAGCTGGCTCCCCTTCTCGTCCGATTGGATTTGCAGCAGCTGGCTCCCCTTCTCGCCCGATTGGATTTGCATCCCCTTCTGGGTCCCCTCCTCGCCCGACTGAATTTGCAACAGCTTCTAGCTCCACTTCTCGTCTGACTAGATTTACAGCAACTTCTGTCTCCACTTCTCGTCCGATTGGATTTGTTCATCAGGTGCCAGATGGTTCTCTTTCTCGTGCGAGTGTACTTGTTCCATTGGAGCCACCTCAGTCAGTTGCACCTGTACCTGTTGTTGATGCACCTGCTTCTGCACCTGCTTTTACCTCTGTCTCCACTCCTCCAACTTCTGTACCTGCTCCTACCTCTGTCTCCACTCCTCCAACTTCTGCACATGTTGATGCACCTTTTGATGCATCTGCTGATGCACCTGTTGAGGCATCTGCTTCTACACCTTCTACATCTGCTCCGGATAGATGATCTTCTATTTGATGTTATGAAGAAGGGGAGGAGATTTTGTATTTTTCATATTTTTGATATTGGTATGTAAGGGAGATGTTTTTGTAAATTTCATATTTTGAATGAATATGTTTTGAAATTCCATTGAGCTTAAAAGTCAAATATGTAATCTTAATTTTGTTGTCACTCCAGTGGAGCTCCATCAGAAGTCTATTACTTCACTATGCAGAAAAATCAATTAGCTAACTCCAAATAGATGAGAAGAAAATTCTCGAGTACAAAGCTATGCAGAGTGAAGTTGTTGACCTGAGATAGATGCATAACACTTCAATGATGATGGTACTGATGCAAGTCAAAAAAAGAAAAGAAATTTTATTATAATTTTTTTTGGCATTGGGTCCTTGTTACTTCATAAGGGAATTGTTTGCACAATCATAACAACCTGCAATGTTTGGAATTTTGAGTAGAAGTTGATATTCTACTTGGAACTGATGCACATCAATTGTTTTGTGTCCATAGATTGCATATTTGTTTTTCACTGAGTTGTGGAATTCAAACATGTAGTCCTTGGTGTACTTGTGAGGTTATTGGTTCCCATATCTTTTTGTATTCTTTTAGCAGTTAAATTACGAATAATTACTAGCATAGAAACCATGTGAGAACAACTCTTTCGAGGGTAAGGTTTGATGGATGAATCTTTCATCAGAGGGAGGCACTACGAATGTTTTATGGGTTGCCACCTCTTTTCAAGCTCTCTTGGAAGGATGGGTTCAGCATCCTTCTCATGGAAAAGTAAAATTTCATGGAAATTGGTACCTTTGGCATTAGGAATGGGTTGTTTGGTGGATAAGAAACATATGTGTTTTTCTGTGCAGTGTCTCATATGTTACATTCTCTTCTACTGCTGCTGTTTAATAGAATTTCATCATTATTTTTCAAAAATAAAAAAACTGCATGTGGTCTACATGATGCTCTAGTTGTACTTATTTTTTGGATGAGAACATAACCAATTATTCATTTTGGGGCATTTCTCTTGAAGGAGTCAAATCTCACAAATGTATTAAGCATTAAAAATGAGCAACAAATATGTATACTTTGAGCATTGAATGCCTCAAACGTTACATTGAATGCTCCTTCTGATGGTGACTCAACAAGGTCATTCCATTTGGTAAAAACTCCATTCCAGACTTCGACTTTCTTAAACAGATGTCTACAATGAGCAACAATATTCTTGTTGATGTGCCAAGAACACAATATATGTACAGCATTAGGGAACTCCAAATTAATTGCATTCTTTAATGCCAATTCCCTATCAGTCAGAAGAACTTGTCGATTATGATGAACTCCTAAAACCCTTTTAAACATCTGTAACGCCTATACATAATTTTTAAAATTTTCATTTCTTAGAAATGCAAAGCATGAGTAGAAATTCTTATTAAAACTTGTCATACCAACTATATGAAGCAACGATATATGATATCTGTTGGTTTTGTAAGTGCAATCCATCAGAATGACATTATGGTAGCTCTTGGTAAGTAAAATTGATAATGGATGTACAAAAAATAGATGGGATAGATGACCTTCATTGTTATAGTCAAGAAAGTATTAATAACCCCCTTCTTGAAGATCTTTTATTGAAGCTTGAATAGAAGTTCGATCTCTTACTTGGTCTTTCCGAATCGAAGAATTAAAATTGTACAAATCAATCGCTGATACTCCAATATCTGGATTTTCAATTCTAAGGGTCGTCAAAATTTGACGGGGTGGTATATTGCTACTCCTCAGTTTAATGATCCTTTTTTTCTCATTATCTGAAAAATATCTTATACTTAGATGAACTAATAATTTCGAGAAATTATGATTGTGCTCCAAATTTTTTATTGTCAACATCCATGACCCATCAACAATTTATTTCCCTTTAACTTCAAATGGACAATTGCATTGGCGAGAGTATGCTTTCCTCTTCCTTTCATCCTCTTCCAAATTAACTGTGTTGCGATATTTACCTCATCTATCGCAACCAAGTACTAATTTATTTTCTTTATTACATGACCTCTTGATGGTAGATATAAATCATTGTGTAAGAGCAATATCCTTAACACATTTTATAAGCTCATCATGACTTGAAAAACATCTCTCAACAAACTCCATGCTACTTGAGGATTCAAAACTACTTCTATCACTACAATCCTTAATGATTTTTAGAAAAACAAAGAGATAAGAGAGAGTTACCTAATATTCGAGATAAGAGATTCAGAGAGTAGATTCAGAAAGGGTGTTTAAAGGAGTAGGGATTGAAAAGGGGGTTTAAAGGGAATTGAAAAGGGCTTAAAGGAGAAGGGAAACGAGGGTTTAGGGTTTCTGGGATTTGAAATGCATGGATGGAATGGAAATGCGTCGAAAGAAGGAGCTTACGGAACTTATACCTATCGAATCGTTCTAAGGATCACTTAGTACCCTTCGAACGAATTTAACTGAAAGAAGACTGAAAATACAGTCGTTCTGTCGATGAAATTCATTTGAATGATCCTAAGTGATCCTTCAAACTATTCCAAGGGTATAGGTAAGATCGTCCGAAGGAACACATCAGTACAAAACTGTGTTCCTTCGGACGATCTTAGCTATACCCTTGTAATTGTTCGAATGATCACTTAGGGTCCTTCGAACGAATTTAACTGTGAGAAGACTGAAATTATAGTCATTTTGTTGATTCAATTAGTTCGAAGCATCCTAAGTGATCCTTTGAACGATTCCAAAGGTATAGGTAAGATCGTTCGAAGGAACACAATTTTGTACTGATGTGTTCCTTCGGACGATCGTAGATATACCCTTGTAATAGTTCGAAGGATCACTTAGGATCCTTCGAATGAATTTAACTGTAAAAAGACTGAAATTACAGTCGTTCTGTCTATTCAATTCGTTCAAAGGATTCTAAGTGATCATTCGAACGATTAGAAGAGTATAGATAAGATCGTCCAAAGGAACACATTTTGTACTGAAATATTCCTTCGGACGATCTTATCATCCGAAGGAACTTAGAATGAACTTACAGTTCCTTCGGATGATAAAACTCTGAAGGGTAAAATGGTATTTTCACCCTACTTTTTGAAATTAGGTGTATAGAGGCAGAAAGATCAGATGTGTATATGACCAGCCATTGATTTAATGTTTTCAAATATACACAAGAATTCCTCAAAAAGATATCATCATTCAAAAAAGTTAAAAAAATATCATTGCCTTTTATACTCTCATATGGAGTTTACTTTATAATAATTTTGAATAACTTCACTTTTAACTTTAAATCAAATTATTTTATATTGTTCATAAGAGATAAAAATATTATCCAGTAGTTTTTCTTTACCTAAAAAGAAATCAAGAGATTATAATAATTTAATAGATCTCATTTTAGACAACTCGGTAGGCTTATGATAATTTATTCATCTATCGATTTTTTATAAAGAGTGAGATTTGTCAGGCTCCCGCCCGTTTGTCAGCTAGGAGATAATAACGACAACACTCAACCACAATCTGAAGTCCCCATGACTCCATCATGGTACTCATGCCACTTTGGAAATACCACCCACGCGCGTCTAAGTTGAGGACCTCCCCTAACGAGGGCCTCACGCAGGAACACTTCTAACTACTCTATGAAGTAATACCAACATGACTCAAAACCTAGAGATCTATATCCCACAGCTCCCATGACCACATCATGGTGCTCTATTCACTCAAACGAGTGATCTATCTCACCACTAACTCACCCATGAATCAAACACTAGGGAGTCTCAAACCGAGCGAGAATCTACTACAAGACATGTCTCAACTATTCTAACCGAAAGGTAATGCATCAAGCACACCACACAAACCTAGGGTGCTTACGCACTACCCCATCACCCGGTTCACACAGATGAACCTATTATCTAGTCAACATCACATCTATCTCTGACCCATGCACAGTCTGATAGTTAAACCGTGCTCTGATACCAACTATAACGCCCCGTCTAACTACAGGCGCGTGATCTTCGAAATATTTTATAAAGCTCCCAAGGAACATATATCGAGCAAATTTTTTGTTTTAACGGATAGCTATATCATGCTCAATAATATACAACAAATCTCATCATACTCATAAAGATAACAAGACGATCAACGACAATTTATAAGATATAATTATACAGTCATTCCAAATAGACATGTGATAATAACCAGATAAACATAGTTCTCTCAATCCAAATGCAATATGGAATATGACTACTGCTCGCTACCGACATCTGCTCGAGGGGCCGGCCCAACCCCTCCTATTGGGGTGCCTGAAAGGTAAAAAGGGTGAGCTAACCAGCCCAGTAAAGAGATAATGCATATCACATGTCATCAATATATATACCATATGCATGAATGCAAGAACATCATGATAACAAAGGTCCTCATGTGCATGCAAAACCCAACAAGTAATGATCACCAACTAATAATCACCGATCAAATCGGAGACATCATTTAGGTAACCCACACCGAGTCCTCTAGCAAACTTCAGTCTCCCTACCAATGCCATTGGGAGACTACACAATACAACCAGGAGACCATACTATACACAACAGCCTCAACTGCCAGAATGCAATGGGGAAACCCGCATCCCTTATGGGGGTGTCAACCGCTGGAGCATAACGGGGAAGCCAATCTTAAGGGCAGACACCTCAACCGCCGGGACGTAAGGGGGAAACCCGCATCTCCTACGGGGGTCTCAACCGTCCGAGCGTAATGGAGAAGTCCTCCCAACAACTAAAATCATCATGTCATCATAAACATATACACATGAACAATCTCTCCAATGCATACACACGATGTCATGATCATGAACAAAAATGATGATATATTTTGATACAACCAATTCAAAATCAGCAACATACTTCATCATGTGAATCAAAAGCATATAATGAGTTACTTAGTCACGCATGTCTATATTCAACATGATTTCATTAACATCTAGTGAATAAACACTCGAAGCATTATCAACAATTTCCAAGTATCACATTCAATTATCAGATTGCCCAATTAAAGTTCTCCACAAATGCATATAGTTGACAGGAGTACACCCGAGCGGACCCTCTGCCACATGTTCATTTCAACAGATTTCCCTTACCGAGTGGCGAAATAAATAGAGGGTTACAATCGGGTCACTCTACGTCAAGAGATAACAATTTAATATATGCAACTGCATGCTAAAACAGTGATAAGTCTCCTCACCTGTGTGCATTCTAAAAAACCCTAGTGATGAAAACATGTTGAAGGATGTGAGCACAGGTTACCAGACTTGAGGAACTAGGACGGGTCCGCAAAACTAGATGGCCCCATAAAACTAGGACGGTCCCAAAAGTCTTGTTGGAAACGGGCCAGAAATGCTCTATTAGATGGGTTGTAAACGGACTGGAACGAGCTGGAAACGATCTGAAGGTCGTCTAGAAACACTCTAGAATGATCTACAAAACATGCTAGAAATGGGCCCAAAACGGGCTTGCGCCGGGCCTAGAGATGGGCTGGGTAGCTGAATGGGTTGGGCCTAATTGCGGGGTTGAATTGCTGGGCTGAAACATGATTAGGCTCGCATGAGCTGTAGTGACTGGTCTGCACAGGGCCAGGTCTGTTGGGTTGGGCCTGGCCTGACAAGATTAGGTCTGTAAGGCTATGCTTGGATCATCAAGGGTTCGAGAGTTGAGTTTGGCCTGCTAATAAGGAGAACCAAGACTCAATTCGACTGGGTTGCTGAGTCGACCTAGTTGGCTCAGAGAGGGGAAGGAGGAAGAAGATGGGGAATCTGAGAAGGCACTACAAATCAGGTGGCAAGGAGGTTGGATCTGATAAGATCTGGCTTGGTTGAAGGTGAGAGAGGACGATGGCGGCGGTGGTGGTGCGAGGTTTGCAAGGAGATAAAGAGAGGCCAACAGGTGCGGCGGCAGGAAGGGAAGTTAGAGGAGAGGAGGAAGAGGGCTAGGGTTTGGATTTAGGGTTTTAGGGAAGGAAGAGGAAGAAGGAACAAAGAGAGGGACGACGGCGGTGACGGGTGGTAGGGTTTTGGGATTATGCTTTTAAGAGAGTAATGTAAGAGAGAGAAAAAGGGGGAGGGAGGCTGCTTTACGGTTAGGGTTTGAGGGTGGCGAAAGGATGAAGAGGAAATAAAGAGAGATGAAAAGCAGTGGCGGGAAGAGGGAGAGAGAGAAGGAGGGAAGGTCGAGAGAGGGGGGGAGATAGGGGGTGCAGCGGCTATGGTTTCCAAGGAGAGGGCAAGAGAGATTAGGGTTTTGCAAGGGAGAGAAAGAGAATATATAAAGGGTGAGGCTAGGATTTGCCTTTGGGTTAAGTGGGTCGGGTCAAAGAAGGCCCACACGGGTTTTGGGCTAGGGATGGGTATCAAAACCATTTAAAAAAAAATAATAATAAAAACAAAAATAATAAATCATTGTGTGATTTCCAAATAACTTTTCATGATAACTCATTTAATAAACCAAATTATTACAATACCTCCAAAAATAACACGAAGATCCGTAGATCTCTCTAAGAACCTCGATAAATCAGGTCGGGTCGTTATAACGTAAGTAAGTCATGTTGAGCTGCATTGTGTGTGTGTGTGTCACATTTCCGATGGCTATATGAGTAAGTCATGTTGAGCGCATTGCAAGGGTTTGAGTCATATTTGCGATGGCTAAGTGTGTAAGTCGTGTTGAACCACATTGTTATAGTGTGAGCCGCATTTTGGTGGCCACACGAGTAAGTCTTGGACAGTCGCATTGCGAGTGCATGTTTCGGGATTGAAAGAGACTCCAAATTCCAATGGGCTATAGTGTAGTAATGTATGAACATGTCTCGAGTATAATATGTGATATGTTATTCGTGTATCTAATTGTGAATATGATTGGTGTATTTTTGTTTCTCTTCATTGGGCTTTATTAGCTCACTCTTTACAAATTTGAAGAGACTCAATCCGAGGAGGGGTTAGATGAACCCTAGGAGATAGCACAAGCATGTCCAACCCTAGTGGCCTTGATAGAAAGACCTTTACTTATTTCTGATTGAGAGTACTTAACTTTGGGTTGTGTTTATTTAAACTCCGATTATATCTTTGTGGAGTTTTTCTTTATGTTTTATTCATATAAGTTGTGATCCATGTGTTGAGCCGTAGTGCGAGGGTCATGTGTGTTAGACATGTTGGGCTGCATTGCAATGGCCATGTGTTAGTTGTGAATGGATTATGGGAATGTTTATCAAGTTAATCTGATTGAGAGAAGAATTTTCCAATGTCCCATTTTTAGACGGAACTCGGTCAAAGGACTTTCCGGTTTTCAAGGAAAATTAGAAATTGTAGGTTCTCTCCAGTCTCCAAGAGTGAGAAACCATTTTAATGGAGGATTATTGTTTAGAAGAGATTAGAAGTAAAAAAAAAATTATTACATGTCCCCAGGGTCGGAGTGTGACAGTTCAAAGATTAAAATAAAAATAAAATGAAGCTTATAATGAAAACATAATACACAATAAAATAAAAAACAGAAACAAATCATTTTCTTTATCTATTTTCTTAATAGCTTTTGTTTTAATTTTACTTTTATCTTTATACAACCATGTATTTTAAGGTAAAATATTGATAAAACATAAGAAAACTCACATGGGTGTAGTTCAACTGGTTATCTTCCGCCTAAAGAAGCGGGAGGTTGCGGGTTTGAGCCCCTATGGCCTAACCTTCGTGTACTCTAGGGGTAGTGGGCTCATCCGTGGGGGTTTTGCGCTAGCTATCCCGCGGTTTCCCACATGTAAATTCAAGAAAATAAATATTTTATTATTAACATTATTTAAGTATAAATATGCATAATTGTCGAAGTTTTAGTTATTAAAAATATTTTAAAAATTTATTGATTAGTTTTCAAGAAATCACGGTTAAACAACTTTTTAGCATTTTTTGAATGAAGTTTTGAGGGGCTTGTGCATCGACCGATATATATCTGTTTTAGAGGACATCATATCGGCCGATATCATATCGTATCGGTCAATATTCACAATATCGGCCGATATCAAAATATTGGCCGATATTTTAAAAAAAAAAAGGAGGAAAGAGAAAAATATCGGCCGATACCATTTTTTGTACCCCTTCTTGAAACTATTCCTAACACATATTTGAATTAAAATGGAATTTCCTGAAATTTATCTGCGATAGAGGTACTGTTGAGAAGAACAGGGCAAGAGGTGGTAAATTTTTACCCACCCATTACTCCACCCAACTTGACTTAAAAAAAATCAGGTTTGACTCATCCATTTCTTCAAAAGATTTTAGATTGAACTTCACCTGACCCAATTCAAAATAAATCCAATTCGAGTTGGCTAGGGGAGACTCAGACTCAAACCCGGAGTTGACCCAAATTAAGAACAATATTTAACTAATTTATTTATTTTTACATATTACTTAGTGCCCATGTATTCTATCTAATTGCAATTTTTTTAGCATATTACTTTGATTCTACATAGCTCTATGGGCTTCACATGAAGGAAATCCTCTTATCTTACATTTTCTATTAATTTTTTTTTCCAATTCTTCTAATTTTTAAAATTTTTAGAAGTTTTGGTCAAATAAATCGGGTCAATTTGAAAAAAATAAAATTCAAATGAAGTTGGATCTTGTCAGTAATAATTTTTTTTTTAGTTAGATCAAGTCGATTAAAAAAAATCCTACTATTACTCATCACTTGAGCCAATCCGACCCACTATCTGTGCTGAAAAAAAAAAAAGAATGGCATTTTCATAATTAAATCATGCAGGTAAAGATGTGAATTAAAAAAGGTAGTGTACATTTGGTTTTCGGTGTAGTAAAAATACACGCGACCAAATCAATTCCCTTTGGTTGCGGGTTGGATTGAAAACTAAATTTTAATCTAACTCATATTTAATTTAATTTATATTTAGAGGTCTTCCAATATGGCTATAATTGAATTCATTTTTAAAATTTCAATCCATTCTTAGGTCAGATTAACCAATTCATTTGGATTAAACTAGGTCACAGGTTAACATATGCAAATAAGTAGATAATTAAATCTATATATTAGAATAGTATATTTCAAGAAAAGAGACATTTATAAAAATAAATTTCAACAACTAAAATATAATCATCGTACAAATTAATTAAAAAATATTAAATAATGATTTAAAATGAGAAAAATGTGTTTATAATTTATACATATATAATTTAGGTAATTGAGGTGGGTTAGGTTATAAAAAATATCGCCTTAACTTGGGTCAAATTAAAATCATGTTAACTGTATCAAACTCATATTTTAAATGAGTTAAATTAATCCATCCATATTTCATATCAGATCAATTGGCTTTGAGTTCAACCTAATCAACTTACAGCCAAAAAATAAAACCTAGTTATCTTCCTTTCTATTTTGTCTTTCCAAGCTCTAGGATGACTAAAGTATTTATTTTTAATAGGGAGACTGTACATTTACTATGTAACGGGTCTCACATAGTTAGTTGAGATGGAAATAGGGCTTCACGGATAATATAACTAAAGCGAAATATTCAATTCAATTCTCATAACTTTCTGAAATAGGTTATGAAAAATTAATATTTTGTAACAGTAAAATTTTCAAAACCTTAAATCATTAGACCAATACATTAAAATGAGGCTCAAATTATAGTCTTTTCATTCTCTACATACTCTATAAAAATATATAATATATATATAAATCATCTTAATATTTAAAGACTTGAAGTCTTCCTCAATTTCCATATTTTTCCTAAGAAAATGCAAGTTCTCATTTTGCCCCATCTTTTATCCTTGAGAAAGGAGTGATACAGTGGAAAAAAAGGGCCACTTATGTGGCGTTATTAATTATGAAATAAAATCTATATCTAAATATTAAATTAACTAAGTGTATTTAAATTAGATCAAGCCAATTTACATTTTAAATATTTAAATTTATTTATTTTAATTCACATTTTAATCTTCAAACTTTTGTGATATATTGAGTTTGCTAAATTAAATTTAATCAGAAAAACATGAGGCATATTTTTGAATTTCTTCAGATATTTATATTTTAAATTATCTTTTATTCTCAAAATATTTTATCTATAATAACTGGTGAAAAAAAAAAGTCACCACAAACCATATCGATTTATGATTTATAAACAGAACTGTACGTTCACGCAGTCTGGTGGTGAACTTTTGTGACTCAACTGAAGTGAGATTCATTAATTTTACCAAATCAAAGTAAAATTAAAATAATAAATAAATATAAATATCATTTAAACATATTTAATTAATTAATTAAAAGAAAATAATATAAATAATTGAAATAAAGTCCTGATGCAACATTTTAAGTGCAACTGTTCATTTTATTGAATTCAAATCAAGCAATTGTCATGTTTAAAGGGAATTTTTTTTCTAAAAGCTTAATGTGTATCTCAATGATTAATTTCTTGGCAGGTAAATACATTTTATAACCATCATTTACCATACTTAAAATCAATTACAATTACCATCATTCCCCCCATTAACTTCCATGATCTAAATACATGTTCATACTTCAACAATTCTTCATGGGGTTCGGCTATACACCTTGGCCGAACCCAAGGTTTATGATTTTCCATCCTTTACATCATTTGACCCATTTAAAATCCTTAATTCCTTTCCATGGGGTCGGCCATACACCATGGCCGAACCGTATAGTTCCTTATTTTCCTTAAAAATATATCAAACATATATGTTTTGATCCTTTTATGGTTCTCATACCTACATCCATTTAAATCCCTTTAAAACCTTTTAAATCATACACCTATATCTATGATTTTCATCCTTCCAAATTCATTAAAAATAACCAATATCCTTCCTATGGGGTTCAACCATATGGTTCCTCATCTTCTCTTAAAAATCACCTTAGACCCATATACATTCCTTAATACTTTTCCATGGGGTTCAGCCATACAACATGGCCGAACCCTATGGTTCATCATTGGTCTTTAACCATAATAAAATTAGGGGTCGGTCCATGCAATGGCCGAACTATGTCCTTGATCCTTGACCCTCTTTTCTTATTTATGAAATTTATCGAGCACTTACAAATTCCGCGAACTCCTCCGGTTTCTTTCTCTCCTTCTTGCTCCTTTCCTTCCTTAGCCTTTTCTTCCTTCTTTCTTGATCTTTGGCCGAGATTGATCTTGATGGAATCCCTTGGGGTGGTTCGGCCAAGGGGTATAGATTTGAGAGAGGGAGAAAGAGAGAAAACTTGAGATACAAGTCTAAGTCCTTTGTTTTAAGAGAGAATCGGCTTTGAGTGAGAGGGAGAGAATGAGATAAAATTCTCTTTAAGTGTTCTTGCCTTGAGAGTGATTCGGCCAAGAGAGGGAGAGGGAGAGAGAGTGAAATGAAACTCCACTCTTTTCTTGGTTAATGAAATTCAGCCAAGGGTGGTGTCCTTTGGTGTCACCCCTTTGTAACTCTCATGCCCATTTACCTTCCTTCTTTATGTTTTAGCACGTCGGCCACTTGACTAGTTCGACCTAGTTTGTACTCTAACACCATATCGAACTCTGCCAAGAAATCTTGCCAACGAGCTTGCTTTGGCGTTAGCTTATTCTGAGAGAGGAAGTAGCTAGTCGCCACATTATCCGTCTTCACCACGAACTTGGACCCTAACAAGTAGTGCCTCCAAGTTCTAAGGCAATGAACCACGTCATTTCCTTCTCCTGCACTGTGTAACGCTTCTCTACATCATGTAGCTTCCGACTCTCAAAAGCAACTGGGTGTCCCTCCTGGACCAACACCCCACCGATAGCATAGTCAGACGCATCAGTGTGCACTTCGAAGGGCAACGACAAGTTTGGAAGCTGCAGCACACAGACAACACTTGCGGCCTTCAAATCTTCAAATGAACCGCCTATAGTAGCTCACAAGCCCAAGGAAGGACCGCAGCTCGGTCACATTCTTAGGCACCTCCCACTCCTCAATTGCAAGGACCTTCTGTCGATCCATGCAACTCTCGCCCCTACCGATTTGTTGCCCTAGAAAAAACCTCTTGGGCTGTTCACTTCATTGATTTGACTTCACTTTATTTAATCCTTCAACACATATAGATTGTTCTTCTTCAACACCTCAAGCACTACTTGCAAGTGCTCCACATGTTCCTCCAAGGTACGGCTGTACTCTACTATGTCATCTAGATAGACCACCACGAACTTGTCCAAATACTCGCGGAACAACTCGTTCATCAAAGTGCAAAAGATGGCCGGTGCATTGGTTAACTCGAAAGGCATCACCAGAAACTCAAAGGCACCGTATCTAGTGACACAAGTAGTCTTAGGTTCGTCGCTCTCCGCAATTCGAACTTGGTAATAGCCAAACCGCTATTTCTTGGAGAAATACCTTGCCTCACCCAATTGATCAAACAAGTCAGCAATCAATGGGATATGGTACTTGTTCTTCACCGTGACCTTCTAGATGGAAAGGTAATCAACACACAGCCTTAAGCTTCCATCATGCTTCTTTCGGAATAGGACTGGTGCACCGAAGGGCACCTTCAAGGAACGAATGAAACCTAACTCCAACAAGTCATTCAGCTGCCTTCGAAGCTCGGCCAACTCAGGCGGAGCCATGCTCGTTGGGGCTCGAGCTCGGGAAACCATCCCAGGCTCAAGCTCCATTTTGTGGCCTACGGCCCTCCTAGGCGGCAGACCCTTAGGGAGCAACTCAGGTATCACCCCTTAAACTTCTCCAAAAGCACCAACACTTTCTCAGGAATAGGGGCTTCCCCTACCTCAAACCATTCTAGCTTCATTGCAGCAAGGTATGTGGGTTCTCCCCTCTTGTTGCCCTTCTTCAACTTTAGAGCCGACAAGGTATGTGGGTTCTCCCCTCTTGTTGCCCTTCTTCAACTTTAGAGCCGACAACAACTCTGCCCCATCCTTCCCCCCTTCACCGCTTGCACCATGCAAGGGGACTCTTCTCCAAGCATGCAAATGGAGTTGTTGAAAGGCATGGGGGGACGACTCTTGCAGTGTGCAAGAAGTCCATTCCAAGTATGACTTGAAAATCATCTAGAGGCACACCATTAGGTTGGTTGTTCCAGTCCATGACCCAACCCGAATAGGCACCTCCTTCGCCAACCCCACGATAGGACAGGTGGTCGAGTTCACTGCTTTCATTTTACTCGCATCTTTCTCCAACTTCTGCCCTAGCTGTCCTTCGCTTCCTCTCCTGGTAGTCGAGCTCACTTCGTTGTAGAGGGTTAGGATCAAGGGAAAGGTCGAGTGATCTAAAGCTTCATTTCAATACGATAATAGTTATTATAGTGACAAACAAGAAAAGAAGAAAAAATTCAGAACTGCGGATGCAACGAGGAAAATCTAAAACTCTCCTAATAAGAGAAGCAAGCTACAACTATTGGTATGGCAACTACAACTACCGAGTAAGTAAGACAAGGAACTAGAGCTCATTCCTCAACTCGTTAAGGACATAAAACAAGTTCCTCCACTTGCGGACAAGAAGCTAGCATTTGCTCGGGACAGTTGAGTTGAGTTCATTTATGAAATTAGGAAAGTCAGGTTAGCAAGGGCATCAATCTCATTTTCTACCTTAGCAGAGCTACAGCAAATATAAGGGAAACAAACAGGTGAGGGAATGATCAGGATTGAGAGGTTGCACTTCAAAGGTATGGCTATCTATCCATCTCTCTATGGAGTTGACTCACTGGAGAAGGGAGGGCGTCGTACGAGTTCAATCCTGCCTTGTTATCTTGGACATTTCTATCTAGTTGGTAGGGGGATGGCAATACCCTTCTCTTGTTCCCCTCTGCCTTTTTGGAGTAGAGCGCATTCCTTATTTGATTTGGATTTGAATTTGGCATTTACTTTACGAGACGAGTTCTCGCTGTGAAGTCAAGTTCCGTAGACTGAACGTCGACGCTTGTTCAAACTCAAAACCAGCCTAGGAACGAAGTCACTCGACCATCGGGAGAGGAACGATAAAGGACTGGAATGGACTCTGTCTACTTGCCCACAATTCTATGATCAACTCAACGAGACTGACTTTGACTAGGAAGGGAGACTAGCTTGACTTGCTTTCCTCACTTGTTAGGATTGGGGACTTATCCCTAACTTCCGAAATTTGAATTGGCGGGCAAAGAAGCCCCTTGAATCAATGCACTCTACCTGACTCGGAAGGAAGGGGCTAGTTCGATTGAGTTGAACAATCGCCCCGTGTTGACTTGTTACTTCTATTTGTTCTAGGTTACTCTTTGTTGGATCAGGCACTACAACACTATCATTTCCAATTCCCACCCAAACCGTAAAATCGAGAATGAAGGAGAGAAGGGCCAAGCCATTGCGCCCTCCAAGCCCCAATCTCCCCTGTCATGAAGATTCTTTCATGGAATGTGAGTAGGGCTCTAAAGAGCACCTTAGCCTCATCTGAATTCGAAAGAATTGATCAGGGCCCATAACCCAACTATTATGGTAATCATACATAGAAACCCAATTTGGTATTTTCTGAACGGAACTTATATACTTCATTTTATTGGTCAAGCCAACCAACAATTCTTTTAATTGAGTTTATCGATCCCCAACCAAATAAATTGATCTATTTGTACTTCACGCTCTGAATTATTGATGGTTCAATCAATCTTTCTTGGGCGAAACAGAGAATATCTCAATCGCAGGACGGATCAATAAGAATTCACCTATCCCAATAACAAAGAAACCTGACTTAAATGATCCTGTATTAAGAGCTAAATTGGCTAAAGGAATGGGGCATAATTATTACGGAGAACCCGCATGGCCCAATGATCTTTTATATATTTCTCCAGTAGTCATTTTAGGTACTATTGCATGTAACGTAGGCCTAGCGGTTCTAGAGCCGTCAATGATTGGCGAACCAGCGGATCCATTTGCAACTCCTTTGGAAATATTACCTGAATGGTACTTCTTTCCCGTATTTCAAATTCTCCGTACAGTACCTAATAAGTTATTGGGTGTTCTCTTAATGGTTTTAGTACCAACGGGATTTTATTGACAGTACCATTTTTGGAGAATGTTAATAAATTCAAAAATCCATTTTGTCGTCCAGTAGCTACAACCGTCTTTTTGATTGGTACCGCGGTAGCCCTTTGGTTAGGTATTGGAGCAACATTACCTATTGATAAATCTTTAACTTTAGGCCTTTTTCAAGTTGATTTAACCGTGAAATAGGACGACGTATGTATCTAGGGAATAGTGGCTTCAAAGTGAATTCTCCCTGGATACATCTCAACAATTTCATTAACCGAAAGTCTAATGTATATATATGGAAAACCAAAAACACAATAGTAGACTAACTACATTTTACATTTCCAAGGATAAAGGTTTCCTATGATCATAGGGGCGAAGTGTGTCAAATGACCGGATTCATTTCTCTTATGAGGATTGCAGATCCATTTTCTTGAGAAAATATGTCAACCACTTCAAAATTTGATAGTCACTTGTAGATTGTCAGTTTTTCACCATTGACCCTCACAATTCACCCCTTTTGTCGTATGAAATCATTTTCCTTTCCACTCAAAATGCCAAACACGCCCAAGCAATCAACTAAAAAATCTTGAAATTTCAGTATAAAATCAACAAGGAATTCAGGAGCAAAACCAAACTTGCTCTCCTCCTCTCCTTTTTCTTATTCTTTAATGCCAAACCCAAAATTTCACCTTGAAGAAAATTGTATTCAATTTAAAACTTGTGATAGAACTAGACCTGTAAACGGACCCAGTCTGGCCCTGAGGACTGTCCGGCCCGAGTTCTGGAGTCCGTTTATGATCCGGACCCTAGAGTCCGATTAGGACTCGCGGGCCGGATCTTACTGTCCGACAACGTACGCGGGCGGGCCGCCGGACCGTCCGCAGGACGGTCTGACGGACTCATATGAAATGTTAAAACATCGGTTTAGGGCAAGTGTTTTCTTCTGCCTCTCGCCTCTCGCCGCATGGTGCTCTCTCTCCCCGCACAAGCCTCTCTTGCCTCTCTCAACTCTCTGACTCTCTTACAACCTACTGTTGACAACTTTCATTTATTTTCGATCTTCTTAAAACTTTGGGAGCAGAAGAAGAGAAGCTCAAGTCATATGGAACGATTGGTGAATATGCCGAAGCATTGTCCAAAGGAAGTGGCAAGGATGGAGTTTCTGCAATTGTAGAAGAGATCCCTTACATCAGAGTCTTCCTCAAGCACCACTGTCACAAGTACACCAAGTCCGCTTGGAATTACAGAACGGGTGGATTTGGCTTTGTAAGTATACAAAGTTTTTCTAGATGTTTGTGTATTTTCGCACAATTTGAAAGAGGAAACGACTTTTCTACCTCAAATTGGAAATTGATTTTCTTGCAAATAGACCTTAAAAGAGGAGAATATGTTTTTTTTTTTCATGAGAATGAAAAACCCTTTTCGTTGAAAATCTCTAATTTTCAAATACTAAATCGTTTAATGTACCACTGCCTTGCAAATCTACCCATTTTTCAATAACAAATCACCTTTTCATATGTGCAAAAAGTTGATTTTCTTCTCTTTACTTCACTTACCTTTTAAACTATCTTCCTTTGATTCAGACAGGAAAATATTCAACAGAAAACTCATATTTCTCTCTGTTTTCCAACCGTATAAGAAAGACATCAAATTTCCTCCTCTCCATTCCCTCTCCTTTTCTCTCTTGTAATCATTCGTTCATATTCTATAGGTGTTTCCAAGAGGTTCAGCCCTGGTTCCAGACACATCTCTTTTGAGGGTATAGGATTTTTTGCCTCTTTTGGGTTTTTAACCGTTTAGGACAGAGCAGGAAACTAAGGAGAATGGGGCTTAATAACAAGGGATTTGATGGAAACTATGGTCACAGAAAAGGGGCGAAACAAGGACTGGTCCTGGGTTTAGAGATGGGTTACGGAATGGCTTGGGTAAAGTAATTAGAACTGATTGGGTTAATTGGAATTTATAGGGATAATAAGAGAGGGTCGATGCAGGATGGGAATGAGTTAAACAGAGATGAGGTGCAATGGTTTGGCTGGTTGAAAGAGGAAAAGAAGAGGAACGCTTTGGGTTTGCTGGGCGATGAGAACAATGGAGGGTGGGAGGTGATGGGGATGAAGCAGGACAGCTTACAGCAGATGGGTATGCTGTGCTAGGTTAGAACAGCAAGGCATCTGTGTTTTTTTTTGGATGTTTTGACTCCTATTTTTGAAATGGAGTAATGCGATGGTGGGGATTTGGATGCTTTTAGATTTATTATTTGGATTTTGATGCTTTCCCTCATACATTTCATACACACCCAGTATTCATTTGTAAGTTTTTTGATAAAGCGAAGCAGAAAGACTGAATCTTTGTGCAACCAATCCTCATAGCAAAGCCGAATGCAGAAGTGGTGGTTCCCTCCACGTATGCACCAGAGAGGCTATATCTATTGAGACAACTTGAGAAAGTAAAGGAGTGGGAGACTGGAGAATTGAGTCCTGATGGAAGGGAAGAGGTTAATGTCTTGGGCAGAACCAGTACTGACAACTTATAACAACAGAGTGTAATTCTTCTATACCTTGCCTTAATTTGGAGTATTTTGTTGTCCATGTTATATGATTCTGATCAAAGGAATGATGTCCTTTTATACTTTACCCAACTTCACAATTGGGGCTGAACTGAGTTTAAGCACTACAATTTGGTACATGAATTCATTATATCCATTACTCATCTTAGGACTAAAATATATAGTGGAAATAGGGAACTGTAACTGATGCGGAGCAGCAGATCCACATATGAATGTGGAGTTGTTAATATTTTTTATTATTATTATTCTTTTTTTCTATTTTCGAATTGGTTGTGATTAGGAATTAGAATTTCCTATTTCTAATTGGAATCAAATATCCACGAAAAATGTTGCTATAAGCATTCCACAGAATTCATTTATCAGAAAAAAAAAAAAAAAAAAGAATTTTGAAGACGACCCAATTCATAAAACTAACCTTAGATTCTCGAATGTCATCCAATACAAAGATTGATTGGCTTTCGGGGATAGGTGGAAGAAACGGCTCTCTGCAAAAAAGGAGGGAATGGGAAGAACATAATACAGAGATTCTTTCGGTTTCTAATACTGTTTTTCGAACATTTGGGTTGTGAGATTGATTTTATTTATATGTTTAATGGTGAAACCATCCCTATGTTCTTTCATTATTTTGGTGTCAACGAAGGACCCAACTCTTATCCCCAGGCTCTCTAACATGCCAAGTAAGAGCATGAGCTCTACCACTGATATATAGTGATGAAGATTGTTCACACTTAAATCACATGGAATGTTTTTCCATTTTTGAGGGGTAATCTGACTGGATGACGATTCAAATGGGTTCAAGGTAGGTTTGAATTCAAGGGGCACTTCGGTTTTTGAAACAGTCTGGATTTATCATTCTACTAACTATATAGACCATACACTGCAGTGGAATTCCAGCTAACAATTATCTTGAATTGATGTTAAAGCATGGAAAAATTATCTTACAATTGTTTTCAACTCATCGATCGTTGTTTCATATTTTGGTAGTCAGTTAAAGGTTTTTTTTTTTTTTTTTGATATATGGGCTTCTTTGTCAATTGTTTTGCATGTGAATTGCAGGTGAGAGGGATAAATTTGATTTATGGTGGAGGGAGTGAGATGTTTGAAACTTGTAATTTCAGCAAAGGATCTCAAGAAAGCTTCAAAAATGAAAAAGAGGATACAGAAGGACAGTTCCAATTCAGAAATCATTTTATTTGGGCTTAATATTAGTTGATTGTAACATTATTATTGTCTCATGTATATTTTTTTTAGTGGTTATTATCTCATGTATATATCTGTCTCGTGGAAGTTAAATATCAGTTTAAAAGCAACTTCGAACTAAAAATTTCTATTATGAATTTGAATACTAAAAAGACTTCATTGAAAAATTTTCAAAAAAATTATCATTTGGAAAGTTCAAATATATTTTTTTTTTAGTTTAAAATTATTTTAGAGAGGTATTGGATGTGCCTTTCATCTAATATTTAATTTAAAATCTTGAAAATTTTTAGTTAGAGTTATTTGACCAACAAGAATTCAAGTCTACCAAGTAGAGTTATTTTAATTTTAAAAATTTAATTATTTTTCTTACATCAAATCAAGTCTTAATTTCAAATTTTCAAACTGTAATTTAGATTAAAATAAAATATCTGATTTATTGTGCTCAGTTTGATAAAAAAAATTGAAGTTTTTTTAAAAAAATTGGCCTTAAGTATGATGGCCAGAAATCAGACAAACAGGGCCCTCATTGGGCCGCGGACAGGTCCGACAGCCCGATCGGGCCGGGCCGGATCCAAGGATAATCGGACCATATCTCATCGGGCCGGGCCACGGACTGCCCGATTATCTTATCGGGCCGGGCCGGGTCGGACCTGGGTCCGTTTACAGGCCTAGGTAGAACAAATGGCTTTGCAATCAGATTTCTGTTTGGAACAACAAACAAATGCAAAATCACATTCTATAGGACACTGCTTTTGCTGATTACGGGCAGAACAAGCAGAATAGTTTACCACTAAGAAAGCTAAAATCATTCAACTTGCCCTTTAATTACTCTTCTATACACCATCACTTCCATATCCATAAATTTCCTCAACATAATCCCAAGATCAATCGAAATTAACAACTGAAGAAAAAAGAACCAATAAATGGGGTGGAAAAAAGCACATGAACAGAATGAAGACCTACTGAAATTACCCATCTACTCACCATCACTTCCAAATCCATAAATTTCCTCAACATAATCCCAAGATACATCGAAATTAACAACTGAAGAAAAGAGAACCAAGAAATTAGGTGGAGAAAAGCACATGAACAGAATGAAGACCTACTGAAATTGCCCTTCTACTCACCATCACTTCCAAATCCATAAATTTCCTCAACATAATCCCGAGATACATCGAAATTAACAACTGAAGAAAAGAGAACCAATAAATTAGGTGGAGAAAAGCACATGAACAGAATGATGACCTACTGAAATTACCCGCCTACACACCATCACTTCTAAATGTCAAATGGCATCAAAACGATCCCAACATCTCTCCATATTAACAATTAAAAACAGACAACTAATGAAAAAGTTAAAAAAAAAAAGAACCAAAAGAACAAAATTATTAGGAATTGAAATTACCCTTATAATCACCACAACTTCTAAGTGCATAGATTTCATTTACTATCCCTCGACAATCTCACAACTTCTAAGTGCATAGATTTCATTTACTATCCCTCGACAATCTCTCTATAAATTAACAGTCCAAAAATGAAACTGATGACACACACAGGCACGAGCGCGCTTGTGCACACATACACACACCCAAGAGCAAATTAATGAGAAGTTATAATCATACTTATCACTTTTGAATGCATGAATTTATCACTAACAATACAAATTGACAACTGGGAATAGAACTAGTAGAAGTAAATAATAATAATAATAATAATAATAACAATAATACTCAAAATAATGAAGAATTTTAATAACCTTAGTAATCAACATGGCCAAATGCATAAATTTCATCAATAATGCTCCCAATATTTCAGAAAAAAAATAAACTAAAGAACATAGGACAATACAAGGGCAAAACATTGACTACAAGAATAAAATCATGAACAACTACAATAACGCCCATAATCACCAACGCAAATGTGTAAATTCCAATCTTTATCCAAACTGAAAATTCAACAATCGGTACCAATAAAAGTGTGAAATTTAAATTAAAAAAAAAAAACACAGGAACAAAATCATAAGCAATTATGATTACCCTTCCAATCACCATAACTTCTGAACATGCAAATTTCATTAATTATGATTGGAATACCTGCTAGCCATTTGGACACCATGTCTTCTATGATAAAAAGGATGCCGGCCTTACAATTTTCACTATTATAGTGAAAGCAGCAAAAAGATGAAGTGGTGGTGACACTTATATTTAAAAAGAAGAAAAAAAAAAAGATAGAACTTGTCTTCTGACACATAAAACCTTGGACATCTAAACAACTTGAAAACTCAAAGAACAGAGGACCAATAAAAAGGCAAAGGGAAAAAAGAAAAGAAAGCCCCATCACAAGAAGAAAATATTGAGCAGTTGAAATCAGACAATAGAAAAAAGAGGGAAACGTAGGATCTTAGAATACCCGGTAGGGAGGTTGTCAACGTAGCTGATGAGCATCTTGAGCTTACTGCCACCTTCCAACGCCAATCCAGCGTGCATTTCAACTGCCATCGCATCATGCCGCAGCTTGCCAATCGGCGCTGCACACCTCTCTTCAAATTCCCTTAGAATCGCCTCCACCTGGACCCACCTATCGGAGTTCTGAATCCGCTGCCTCACAACCAGTGCCACGACAGCGCATGCTGCGGCTGCACCCACCACTGCCGCCACAGTTTCTTCCTCTTCAGTCTTGATTTTCTGGATTCTTGGTTTTTTGGGAATCTTGGTTTTTGTTTGATGATGTGTGTGCTTGGGTGGAACCAAGGAATTTATAGGAGAATCGGGTGAAAAGATAAAAGCCCAGAAACCTTAGAAGTTCAAAGGGGAAATGAGAACGCCAAGCTAGAAACTAAGAAGGAGAGAGAAACGAATGCCTATTGTCTTTTCCCCTTCCCCTTTTATAAGCTTCATATTCTCTGTCCAAAGAAGTCCAAAACTATGTAATGTCCATGGTCTATTCGATCTAAAGTGGAAAGTCTCTATAGCCTAACTCTTTTATTAAATGTAAGGTTAGTCACGTCTATTTTATCACAAAATACGATAAACATCATTATTATCAATAAGAATTTTTCACAATAGTGCATCATGTCTATGCATATAAGTGTATTCATTAAGTCTGATTTTTTAAACCACTCATTGCACTAGATCATCTTAACCTGATTTACTCCTACTGCAATATTAAGTCTCCTCACTGAAAGTGTGAGATATCAAAGTATCTGTCAAACACGCAAACAAAGATAAAAATGAATTATACAATCAATAATCAATCAATACATACAGATACAATACAACACATATTCATAGTATTTCAAGTCCTTCTATCCTATTTTCCAAACAAATTCCAAGGAAAATGGATCTGAGTCTCCTAAATGGGTACCATCCATTTTTAAATTACAATAATCTACAATATAATAAGGTGCTCAGGCCACTACACGTATTGTCTCCTGGAAATGACTATGGAGACATATTGCCTAGAGATATAAGATGCTCAGGCCACTACTCATATATTGAGTTAGGCCTAGAGATATAAGATGCTCAGGCCATTACTTGTATAACAACTTGGCCTATAGATCACTTAGTGCCTGAACCCTTCTTTTCTACCAAACGTCAAAGTTAATCGCACGACTACTAGTAGCTATTGGGCTGTGTTTCTGCTGCGCCACAGATAGAGAGTATCGGCCTGGAAGTGAATACATAATATAGGTTTACATAATAATACCAATGAAAGGGGTTAGTATCATTTTTAATTATTAAATTGGCATAAACATCACATTAAAACCTAGGATCTAAATTTAACATGGAATCCTAACTTAGACTAAATTTCAAAAGTTGTTTTGGGTTCCTCGGAACATGCCTCGATACTTGGTACTGTGGCTTCGGAACTTCCGAGCCACTACCAAAAATCTGGATCTTTACAAAACCTTCGGAACTTGGGTTCTGTCTTCGGAAGTTTCGAAGTTTAGGTCTCGGAACTTCCGAGCCTGCTACAGAATAGAAAATAGAAAATTCCAAAAATCATGAGTTTTGGTCCGCCTCGAAACCTACAGACGTCTGCTCGGAACTTCTGAGTGGTTCGGAACTTCCGAAAGGGTCTCGGAACGTCCTGTCTGACCAGTTGAGGCAAAGAGTTCAACAATTAGCCTATGTTCCTTCGAAACCCCGAACTGAAGTTCGGAACTTCTGAGAGTCGTTTTCTTCCTTTGTTGCCTGCAACAGAGCAGTGACGGGAGGGACTGTGTAAAATATGAATCCAGAAATAGTGGGCTTTCTGAATTCGTTTTTCACATCCTGCTAGTCAGATGGACTCTTCAGTGAATGATTTGAACAGTTAACACTGATTGAAAACATCAGATTCAAAGAGAAAAACCAGCAAAACACATGAAAATCAAGTTTTCCATTAAACATTAAATTTGATTTTAGGACTCAAATCTTAACCAAATTGACTTATGTTTGATCCTAAACTGACTTTCGAAAACAAAGACAATGGTTACCTTCGCTTTCACTCCTGGGTTGAAATTCAGCAACTGGAAAAATCTTCCACTTAAGCTAACGGTGAAAACAAACAGAACAAAGCAGTGGTTTTCCTCTTGAAAATTCAATGCAGGATTCCTCTGGGAATTGCCTGAATTTATAGGAAATGGGAGGTAGGGTGGTAGACGTCCATGCACGGCCATGGAGTGACCACATCACTCTGCAAGCTACGATCGTAGCTTGCATGAGTCGATGCTCATGCACCTGCTTCATCGCATCACCTGCTATGCAGGTCTTGCAAATTTTTTTTTATTTTTATATTTTAGTCCTCAAAATTTTATTTGCGTTTTAACCCTTCTTCATTTAACTTTCAATATTTAACTATTAAAAGATTTAATTATTTTAATCCATCTTAACCAAAATGATGGATTTTAAAAACTCTAATTACCATAAAATTTTGGAGAATTAGATTTCATCAAAATTAATTGATTTAAACAAAACTCACACTTATTTACTATTCCCTTAATTCCAATTATTTTAAGAGTTTCAAATCTCTATGTTCAAAGCCTGAAAATATAAAACAATGAGTTAAAATGAAATCTAACAATACATAGTTTTCTTAAATTTTCTAACTTCTAAAATTATTTAAAATAATCATTTTCTAGCTTTCGGGACCTTTTCGGGTAGTTTTTTAATAACATTTTCTGAAATTAAAAATATGAAAAACATACGTATAAATTAAGAATTTAAATCCCTAATAAGAAATCAATATCACTCAAATAATAAGCAAATAATTATTTAAACAATAAAATACACTGTTAATGGTAAATTACCATTTTGCCCCTTTAAATTTAAATGAGTTGGATCAACGAGCTATCGAACGCAGATTAGGCGAATCCTAGACTTTTCACAAATCCCTCACTATAATCTACGTGATTAACAGGTCAAAACATGATTTATTAAAATACATCATATTAATTAAGCCAAATTCAGGTAAGGGTATTACATCCTACCCTCCTTAAAGAAATTTCGTTTCGAAATTTAAAATAAACTTCGTACCTTTTTATTCTGTGAATAGACAAGGGTACAACCTTCGCATTGTCGACTCCGGTTCCCATGTCACGTGTTGTATGTCATGATTTTGCCACAACACTTGCACTGGTTGTATAGATTAGGATCGTACTTTCTCAACATAGATACATGGAATGTACTATGTACTCTTGCCATAATCTGAGGGAGATCTAGTTGATAGGCTACTTCCCCTATTCTCTTCAAAATTTCAAATGGTCCAACATATCGAGGTGATAGTTTTCCCCTACGACCAAACCACTGTACTCCATGACGTTGTACCACACGTAGGAATACTCGGTCACTGACTGCAAACTC